>OV788325.1:22618723-23218723 GCA_928718305.1 Tetramorium bicarinatum
GTAAATTAGGAAAAACTATTTTGCTATTTCTTTATTTATATTGGGTACTTATAAAAAATGTAATTAATTTGTGTATATTTATTTAATGTATGAGTATACAACAAATAATAGTTAATTATATTAACTGTACGTAAGTAGGTATATGGCCACCACTGTGTATAAATATGTGATTGTATAATGCAGTGATTAACACAGTTTCTGTTGATATTACGTATATATCCTTTATGTTAAAATTTTTTATGTTAAAATAAAATATTTAAAGAAAATATATTGATCTAGTAATATAAATATAACAATATATTTTTTATCTAATATATATCATTATATCAAATTATATTATTCATTTTACAACAATATATCAATATAATTAAATATACTTTCGAGATAAATTTTTTTATTCGTATCATTTATAAATTAGTAAGAAAATTGCAGCATGTTTTAAACTAGAACTTTAGAAATCGGGTTTCTAGGTCATAACATTACAATATGGAATTAAAATATAATCGCCACAAGTTAAATATGGCTGTTTAGTCAAGGATCTGTACATTATTTCAAAATATGCATCCGGATATTCCGACTGCAATTTAGTCGTGATGAACGTTATATTTGTGTTCGGGATTACGTACAATTTCCGGTGACGTTGAGTCCATTAGAATCTCGTTTGACAGGTTTTTCTATTTACTCGTCATTTGCAATGTGCGAAATTGCGTAAATAAAATAATGTAAATAAAAAAATTAAATTATCGAAATTACAAATATATTTTAAATAGATGTATCATTTGATAAGATGATTCTTATCGGTCGTGCTAAATGACTAACATAAATAAAATTATTCCGAAAATCATAGTTTCTTGGATAACAATCTAGCTGCATATACATTTATTAATTAAAAGTAATGAATATACTAATAATAAATTTTAATTTTAAATAATGATAAATGTATTAATGATAAATTTTAATTTTTAATATTAATTTAGCATTATATCATTATCATTAATACTATCAATAACATGATTATTGTGCGTTTTACATATGGTTAATTATTATGTAATTAATTTATATTAAGTCATTATTGTAACATCAAGAAAATATTGACTAAATCGAAAGTGCGAAATACGTTCTTTTATTTAATATTTTTTTTGTATTGTTAGATCCCTCTGCTTGGTTTATATTCACCAAACGCGATCGCGTTTGATCTGCATTCACGGAAATATCGCGACGTTCAATGATTCACGCGCGAATAACGCGTGATTTACTTTTCTCAATGCAAACACGAGCGACTTGTGGACACATCGTGCCTGACCAAATATTATATTAAGTGAATGTTACCGAGAGTGAGTGATTCTACAAGAAGAATGGCAGTGAGACATTACGCGCATCAGTACACGATGCGGTTAACGGACGGGAAAATCACTGATGGAAATATCAGCAGCGAAAACAGCGACGCGGAAGATTACTATCCGCTGATCCATCGCAACACAAATGGCACGATGGTTACCGCAAGTGCACATAGGCGAGCGAAAGAAGCTGGCTGGGACGAGACGGTGAGATTATTTTCTCCTCTCGTTTCTTTATAGCTTGAACGTCCTCAAGTCTGACAAACCCATATTATCCTACATTATATGTATATAGTGAGAGATTATGATTTGTAACTTTACTTAAATTCAAAAATTAAAATAACTTTAAGTCAAAAGAATCTTAATGGATAAAATTCAAAATTAATATAAATAACGGGCCTAGAGTCATAGAGCCTATAGAAAAACATTTTCCGTTAATTATACTGTTGTAATACTAATTTTAAACGCACTTTTATTTGTTCGAGATTGACGATATAATTATTTTATAACTATTATATTTTATAAATACCTTTTTACTTTACAATATTAAGACATAATATAATAATTATATGCGATAAATTCTACTAATTTTAAATTTAATTTTACTTGTTCGAGATTGACGATATAATAATTTTATAAATACTCTTTTGATTTTTATAATATTAAAATATATATAATATAATTACATGTGATAAAAGCTTTATATCATTTCGTAAAATCACAACATAATATCATATTCTTAAGCAACTTCTACACAATCAAAGTATGTATGTATAATATCATAATTGACGCTTTCTCTAAAGCGGTCCTTACATGATCAATATTATCCTAGGTATGACATTTGATATCGCACAATGTTATCAATCATAAGGATTATATTGAAAATTTGTATAATACATTATGCTAACCAAAAATTTGTTGAAACATTTTCTGCAACTTGCGAAATATTGGTCCGTCTGTACTACTGCGTAATCTTTTTAATTATAGATTCAATGAAAATCAACAAATGTTGAACTGTTTAAACGTAAAAAGTTTTGTTTGGCTTACTAACTCTTAATTCGTTATTAGCAAATATTGATGAGTATATTTTTATCTTTCTATATTTTTTCATAACTTCTTTTTTTTTTACAATAATAATTATATAAGTCGCTTTTGTATCACTTAACACTTTATTACAAATTGATTAAAGGAGGACCGATGATTTGGCTTTGTCGAATATCAAGATAAAAGTGCTACTGTTGGAAAATACTTTCGTAGTGTAATTGAACTAGATCAAAGTCAAGGTCCAAATGGATGACAGGTCACAAATCTAGATAGAATATTAATCTAACAATGAATATATTAAATATAAAAATTACCAATATGACCGGGACGATTATAATTTTGGATCCTATTCCCTTTAGTATTTTATGAGAAAAAATTTGGATAATATTCATTATTTTGTATAGGGTTTAGTTTGTCAGGTGCCAGGTTGCCAAAGTTAAAAAACATTCTCTTATAACCTATATTGAACAATAGCTTAAATGTGTAAAGGATGATGCGTGACTCCGTGCTAATACCATGCGAATGATTAGAAAAGATAGGATTCTAGCCTTCATTTCGCGTATATCTCATTAAAGAACTGAATATGTAAGAAGGGTTTGTGAATTAAGGGGATCCTAAAGTGACATAATTATCGATCGAGCATTGATATTTTTTATTCCTTGAAATTATCAAATTAGCTTTACAGAATACAAAATCCTTTTCCAGGATTAAAGTACACGCAAAAATGAATCCCGCTTGTATCGATTCATATAAGAAACAAATAAAAATTTAAAATATTACTGCCACTTGACAATAATATTTACTGAACACAAAAATTCTACAGTTTATATACGCAAAATGAGATGTTGGCGGGACAACATGCACGAACAATATTGTGCAATTGAAATTAAGATTAGAAGGCTAGAAAAAAGATTATATGGAATGAAATTTTACAAGTACAAATAAGTAATATTTTTAAATTTTGTTCGTTTTTTATTTGAAATCGATACTCGCGTGGTTCATTTTTGCATGTACTTTAATCCTGCAAAAGGATTTTGTATTCTGTAAAGCCAATTTGATAATTTATAATATTATAGCTTAGAATTCCGGCCTACATTATCGACCTCGATCAAGTTCGAGCGTCACTTTAGGATCCCCTTAAAGAGTTGAATAAATTAACAGAGTTTATAAGATTCTACATGAGTTAAGTTAACACCTGGAAAGCACATATATTTTTTTACTCCAACCGAGGGCATACTGGGTCATTTGACTTGGTCAAGGTTTTTTTTCAAATATCTTGGCTTTTAATTAACATAAGAGGATTTCTTTTTTTTTAATATAGCGTGAATATTCCTTTTTGTAACGCATTTCGATTTGTTAAGAAAACTAATGTTGTTTTAATATTTTAATTTAAAATACAAATGTGTAAAAGGAAGAAACAAAGAAACAAAATAAGTAATATCCTCTTTCATTAGTATACAGTGCGTAACAAAATTTCAACTCTTATAAAACATATATTATGTAGGTACATACCATAAATAATAAATGAATAATTAATTTACAATAAAAAATTAAATAATGTATCTGTACTTGCCATAATAAAAAAGAATTTGTTCATGAATTAAAGAAAAAACACTTTTCTTCTTGATTGAAACATACCTCACTGGGCATATTGGATTAAATAGACCCAGTGCTCTCACTTTACATATTTGTAAAACAGCTGTTAAAAAAGAACTAACGATGAAATTTTTTTTATTCCTCTTCGGAAGGTTCAAACTAAATTATTTAATAAAAAAAATCGATTTCTACCCTATTCTCGTACTATTCGCAGCACCACGGAATATACATGCCGGATCAAACAGACCCGGTGTGCCCTTCAGGGGTTAAGAAAAAAGAAGTTTACAAAAGTAATAAAGGAAAGGTAAGAAGAAAAACAAAAGTCAAGTTTGTCAAAACAACCAATGTAAAATAGTACGGCACGTTAAATACCCATCAATAAAAAACTCAAACAAAAGGTCTCGTTAAGGGGATCCTAAAGTGACACTTGATCGAGGTCGATAATGTAGGCTGAAATTCTAAGCTATAATATTATAAATTATCAAATTGGCTTTACAGAATACAAAATCCTTTTGCAGGATCAAAGTACGCGCAAAAATGAATCATGTGAATATCGACTTCATATTAAAAACGAAAAAAAAATTAAAAATATTACCGAAATCTGAGGCACGTATAACTCAAAATTTTTGCGACGTCGACACTTTTGTTTGGCTTTATAAAATTAAAAAATTCTTGTACAGAATTAAAGTACACACTCAAATAAAGGAGGCTGGATAGTTGTTTTGTGCATAAGAGCTCTAAAATTTCTATATGAAGCTATGAAATTCACAAGTTGACGATTCCAACCTCAATGTCATGTAGGTAAATAGACATGTTTTTATACTTTTTTTTCGTTTTTAGCGTGAATTCTAGTCCAGCCCCCTCCGTTTGCGTATGTACTTTAATCCTGAAGAAGAATTTTTAATACTATGAAGTCAAAAAAAAATGTCGACGTTGCAAAAATTATTATATTTTTTACTATAAAACAGGACATTTTAGGATCCCTTTAAATAGATTCAGAATATGTTACATAATATATTTACATCAATATCGATATATATCTAATTGTGAATCATATCCTATATGAAAATGTAGCGTGATATCTATTTCAATAATTTTTTTGCTCTAATACAATTTGATATTGCATTATTATTTCTATGAGAGTACAGTATTATATTATTATTATTGTTGGATTATGCACGTGGACACAAAATGAATTAGAAGTAGGAAAAAATAATTTTTTCAACGTGACAAGCAAAATAACTTAATTTACAAAAGTTAAATAACAAGACATAAATTATTATATTCCTATTGTTGTATCATCTGGCATGAAGAGGGGTATGCTGAAAGGAACATAAACTTTCTGGTTTTCTTCTCTTATTTTTAATAAACCTACTTCACTTTACATCAAACAAAATTACAAAATTAATTACTCCATACACCTTTCCTTTCTTGAGATGATGCGTTCCTATTAGGTCATAACGTGTCAAATTATGTATAATACTTGCGGCTCGTATTACCTTTGTGGCGGTTACACCGTCACATACTCGAAAAATATAAAAATTTCGAAAAACCGAAACAAATTAATAAATAGTCCGGAATTCCCGGTTCGGGGAATTAGCGCCGACCTTCGGAGAATCGGCGACAATAGGCAGCCAGAAATAGCTCGGTATGTATGTATATACATATCCAACATCGAAAGAAAAGACAAACACGCTATCGAAAACAGCTGACAGGCATGGATTTAAACCGACGCGATTTAAAATCCGCAAGTCTTCGTCGCGAGGGTTCTCGAGGCCGTCTCTGTCCGCGAGATTAGGTAACGAGTGCAGCAAATTTGGCGCAAACTGCAGTCGTAATAAATGCATCGAAAGACGAGTGCTCGGCGCGGATAAATCAATTTTTCAAATCGCAATTCGTTAGGAAAAATACGCGAAAATAAGTATTGAAGAGCAAATAAGCGTTTAATAAATAGAAAACAAGAGAAGGGTACGGTGCTCTTCAAATACGAGCTGAGGTGGTCAGAGACAGCGAGCCGGGAAGACACTCTGCTCCCGTACTCCGGATCGTTCGGTCGAAAAGATTAGAGACTCCTTACGTAGCGTCGATTGTGAACTTAGACTCTTTTGTCGTATTCTACCGCGGCTCAAACTTACATTTCGACGTAAAACTTTTTATCCTATCAATTCTTAGTGCGGCCACGCAATTATATTAATCACTAGGCCGTGAATAAAGACTTTAATTGAGAATACGAGTTTACTATTATTGGACACATTCTTCCATATTTTCCGACATAACCATCGTATCACCACTTCCTGTGATCCACTGTTACCCGTGCATCATATCACCAAACCTTACACGAAAGATTGTCTCTGAGAAGAATTCCACAACTGTGTTGAAAAGTAAATGTTTAAATAGTATAAATGTTTATGCAGAATCTAATAATACGTATAACAACATTTATGGGAATGTAAAGTGAGTTAAACTAACAAAAATGATAAATCTTCTACAATTGTGTGATTTTTTGCAATAATTAATTAGAAATTATTTAAAATTATTTAAAATATTAAAAATATGTGTATAAATGTGCATTCACGCACACGTGACAACGACAAGAAATAATCCAGTATTATTCGTACTTGTTAGACGCGATCTCTTTGCAATAAGCCCTACTCCCCTTGATGAATTATAAAATTTTAATTAATTAATAAATCCTCGACTCGACCACGCATCTTCACTGCGAGTATACTCACACTTACAGTGAAGATGCGTAATCGAGTCGAGGATTTATTAATTAATTAAAATTCTATAATTTAATTACGCACTAAATATTGCGAAAATTACAAAACGGAGGCATTTTTTTATTCAATTTAATCTGATCATATGAAGTGTTGAATATTTACAATATTATTGGATACTTCATCTGATTTATAAGTTTTACCTTCGTAATGTATAATATAAAAGAAAAAACAGAAAATTACATGTTATTTAATGTTTAATGTTTGCTTCTTCTCTTTTTAATTTTGGTAATTATGCTAGGATGTTTCTTTATACTTTTTATACTGATGATTTAGTACAATGCAAATCACTTGTCAACAGTGTTTTCTGTTATCTGGATAAAAATATTTTATTTAAATGTGATTATTGTTAATTTTATCTTTTATCTATATAATTAAAGTATATGGCATCTTTATCTGTATCTCAGATAAGAAAAGTAATATCTTTTAGCAGTACTGATTCGATTTTTGTCATTCGATCATATTATGATACCTACAGGCCAAATATTGTTGTATGTATGTATACTTACATATATATGTGTATTTGTTGAGAGAGAGAGAGAGAGAGAGAGAGAGAGAGAGAGAGAGAGAGAGAGAGAGAGAACTTATTCTGTAATATTCTGTAATAAAACTGAATGCTATATGTTTATTTTCTGTAGTTTTCTTAAAGCCGGATTTATGGAGGCTGTAAACTATTAATTTATGTCAAAATCGTAAAATTTCAACTAATGCGTGGTTATGCACAGCGGACTCGAAGGACGTTATTGGTCCAAATTTTCGTTTCGGCCTAAGTTAACAGTTTACGGCCTCTATAAATCCGGCTTTAAGGCTATAATACACGAATTTCGTAAGCTGTAACAGTAAGATTCAACAATCGCATTGCTTAATTTTTACTATTATGGTTATGTACGGTTGAATTAAGCAATAGGATTGGTAGAATCTTACTATTACATCTTACGGAAATTCATGTGTTATAACCGTTAGTGTATTATTTTTATATATCCGAAATGATATCCTAAATGAATATTATCTTAAAAGTATCTAGATAAAATTCTTAACATACTTCATCTTTTATTTAGATATATTTTAATGGAATTATCATTATTTTATCTGAGATACATGCGTATATGTATGTTTATCTAATCTATATATATATATATATATATATATATATATATGTGTATGTTTATCTAATCTAAATCTAGATTATTATAAATTATTTAAACGCAACACTGCTTATCAAAGTGTCAAGTCATCCAATGGCACTACAGCTTGGGGTGAGCCTTGGCAGAGAGAAGCCTGAGATGAGAAAAACCACTCTTTTGGAGAAATTGCTGCTAGAGAAAATGCGTAACGGCGACGATATCAGAGACTACCTGTCACGATTCATGGACATCGTGGACAAGCTACATGCACTGGAGATAGACATCAACGGAGACTTACTATCGGTTATGCTACTTCACAGTACTTCACTGCCGAGTAGCTTCGATAATTTCTGCTATGCGATCAAATCTCGAGATAACTTACCAGATATCGAAGCGTTGAACATACATGCTCAAAATTATAGAAGAGTACGACAGCAAAACGTACAAGAAAAATGAAGCAGAATCGAACGCTCTATTATCTAAGCACATCAAGAAGAAATCCTCGAATAAAAGAAATGAGCGACAATGGGCAAACAAAGGGGAAAAGGAGGAAACAAGCAACATTGTAGATAAAATGCAACTACTGCAAGAAGAAAGGTCACAAAGCGGAGGATTGCTACAGCAAATTGAAAGCGGATAAGGAAAACGCGAACGCGACAAACGAACTATTTTTTACAGACGACAACGATAATGTCTCTATGGATTATGCATGTAACGTCACCGCAGACCAAAAATGGTGCTTGGATAGCGGATGCACGTCGTACTTATGCATAAACTCTACATTATTTACAAACCCACAGCAAGTTGATAGCGGTATCAAACTAGCAAGCGACGCAACTAACGACCTCTGCTACTGCCAAAGGAGACGTTCAGATAAAAGTCTCAAACGGTAAGCAGGAAAAATCTATCACCTTACAAAATACCTTGTATATTCCAGCCCTTCGCACAAACTTAATGTCTGTTGTCAAGATCGTCGACAAGGACCATCAGATCCTGTTCACAAAAGATCGCGCCTACGTAAGAGACGCATCTAAAAACGTGAAGATGATAGCCGATCGTGTGGGAAACCTATTCTACCTACGAGAAGGACAAGACGTGGCAGGAGCAGCGTCAGGCAACACGTCGAACAACACGAAGGATTGGCATCAGAAGCTCGGGCATCTGAACTGGAGAGACATGGTATCGATGCTTAAAGGAAATTTAGTTTCGGGTCTTGATTTCAAGACTCATGATGCTCTTCCCGTGTGCGACACGTGCGCAGTTGACAAGATCTCAAGCCTTCCATTCCCCAAAAGCGGGAAACGCGCAACGGCACAATCTCCACTGGAGATCGTACACACGAACGTGTGCGAGCCTATGCGGACCAAATCGGAGGGCGGCGCCCGTTACTTCTTAACATTTACGGACGACTATACTCGCTGGACTGATGTTTATTTTCTTAAAAGCAAATCGGAAGTAAGCTAAAAATTCCTAGAATACAGAAACTATGCTGGAACGCAAACAAGTAGAAAAATTAAAATGCTTCTGACAACGGAAAAGAATTCTGCAACGCCGAAATGGACAGCATATTGAAAAGATTCGGGATACTGTTGGAGCAGGATTATGTGAACGGGCTTTGAGAGAATTCGACTGTATTTATATTGTATAACAAATCTCTTTATTAAACTCAAAATATGTTGCACGCGTGTACTCTCGGTCCCGGAGAAACGGACGTACTACTTTTTCGGTTTCGCAAGATAGGTATGGATGCTCTCACAAAAGGCACGAGAGCTGCCGAAGCTACCCGAGTCGCGCTCGACTCATTTTTCCGCGCAGTCCCGAGAGTAGACATAAGTAGCGTGTGCACATGCGTGCGAAAACGCGCTGAACTTAGTAACATTAACAGATACGACGAAGACTATCAGTACCATATACGCCTCAGCAAAATGGTACAGCGGAGCGCAAAAATAGAGTCCTCGTCGAAAGCGCATGCTGCATGCTGACCGAATCGGGATTCCCAAAATCATTCTGGGCAGAAGCCATTGCTATGGCAAACCATGTGAAAAATCGTTGCATTACGAAAAGCTTAGGCAAGAAAACTCCTTTCGAGATGTGGACAGGCAAGCGCCCGAGTGTAAAGCATCTACAAAGATTCAGCATTAGGGTATACATCCTCGACAAAAACCCCGACAAAGATAAATTCGCACCGAAGGGCATCGAGGATACTTGGAGACCGCAAAAGTCTACTGCGTATGGATACCATCCAAAAGAAGAGTACAGACAGCTCGCGACGTCAAGTTCATGAATGATTTCACTCACGTGACTGATCAACCCATCAAAACAACGGCTTAGGAAGAGGAGATCGGGTCAAACAAAACTAATGCAGAAAATCATCCGAGCGACACGTCTGAAGAGGAATCAGTGGAAGACCATGATGATCCGTCGTTGGAAGGGCTCGAGATGCAGGAAGAAGGTGATCGAAACAGCATTCAGGTACGACGCGCTTCCGGAAGACAACGCAAAGTGTTATTTGGAAAGCCAGGTCGACCAAAAAAGGAATACAACGTCGTTGAAATAAATAATCCTGCGATCATAGACGGTTCGAGCGACAACGAAATAAATGAGTGGCACGACGCTGAATTTGCGATGACGCAGAAATTCCTTTCCATTCGGCGATCTCCGGACCGGAAGGCGACGAGTGGCGTGACGCTATACTTTCAGAGATCAAAAGTCTCATTCAGAACGATACCTTCGACATTGTCGCCAGACCCGCCGATAAAAGGGTAATCAAATGTCGAACGGTTCTACGAAACAAATACAGAGCCGATGGAAGTTTGGATCGTAGAAAGACTCGTGTTGTCGCAAGAGGATTTGCTCAACAACCGGGCATCGATTTTTTCGAAACTTATGCACTAGTCGCTCGCCTGGGATCCTTAAACTACTAATGGTCTTAGCTGCAAGATTCAACATAAAGATGACACAACTTGATGTCGAAACGGCATACCTAAATGGGAAAATCGACGCTGAAATCTTCATGGAAACGCCAGAGCTACTGCTGGAAATGTTAAACAGGATAATTGTCGAAGAGGGAAGTTCAAATATCTCAAGACGAGCTCGCATCATGTTGAAGATACTCGAAAAATCGGACGCTGTATGTAGGTTAAATAAAGCTTTATATGGTCTACGTCAAGCTGGTCAACAGTGGAATGCGGAACTTGACAAGAGACTCAAGATCATTGGTCTGAGTCCCACTCACGCCGATTCTTGCGTGTACATCGATCGCGAAGATATGACTTTCATCCTTGTACATATCGACGACATTTTGATCATATCCAACAACCGAAAAAGGGAGAGTGAGATAAAAGAAAAACTATCTAAATCTTTCAAGATTAAGGACCTCGGGGAAGCTAGATACTGCCTGGAATTTGAGATTCGAAGAAAGGGAGAGAGTCTTCATCTTTCTCAAAAAGGATACATCAAAGAAGTTCTGAAAAGATTTGGAATACACGATAGCAAGCCTGTCAATACCCCTCTCGTTGTTGACGCGAAATTGACCAAAGGTCTGACTGTTACAGACTTAAACAACAAAGCACTTCCATTCAGAGAACTGGTTGGGTCGCTGATGTACGCTGCCGTAGGAACCCGTCCCGACATCGCTCATGCCGTAAGTGTACTCAGTCAATTTAATTCTTGCTATACTAGAGCACACTGGATGGTTGCCAAGCGAGTACTCCGTTATTTGAGAGGAGCGAGCGATTTCGAATTAGTGTACAAGAAGGATGACCTGCCGATAAATGCATTCGTCGACGCCGACTGGGGAGGATGCATCCTGGATCGATGATCCTACACAGGATTCGTTTTCACATTGAATCTCCTGGTTGTCACAAAACAGAAGACAGTGGCATTATTTTCAATGGAGGCCGAGTACATGGCGATTTCGGATGCCGCAAAAAAAGCCTTATATCTCAAAACTTCCTCAAGGAACTTAGATGTTTGGGCCTCGCTTCATAACAATGTACAATGACAATCGCAGCGCGGGGCTGCTGTTGAACAACCCTGTTCAAAATTCGAGATCTAAACACATTGATCTCAGATATCATTTTATACGGGACGTCCTAAAGGATCATCCTGTGAAGCTGATCTACATGCCTACCGAGGAAATGATAGCAGACGCCTTGACAAAGGCCTTACCAGGAACAAAGTTTTTGAAATGTGCCTTGGGTTTTGGATTGGAACTGGACGAACACCATGGGGCGCTATTTGAGGGAGAGTGTTAGAGCTTTTCAAATCAGCGCCTTCTCTTAACGAGATCCGGAAGGATGACGTGTGGCGCCCAAACCCGAGTGTTCGCAAAACCAACTCTTCGATTATATTGATTTTGCCTATCTATCTATTTTTTTACTATGCGCAAGTTTTCACTATATACCTTTTACCGCGCAAATCTCTCTCTTATGTATCGAGCCTATGCTTTACCACAAAACTTGTATTGTGCTTAAATATTAAAGTGTCTGGTATATATAATTATATTCGCTGCATTTCTCTTCGTCACCTCCACGCGCTAACAATATCGTAGAGCTTTTACTGCATTCAGACACGATGACCATCGCGTAGCTGATACATTTTTTGATGTTAAACCATAGTCTGAATTGTCCAAATGTTTTTTAAAAATGTCCTATCGATTTGTAGATCGAGAAAAAAAGTTAAAAATTTTCTGTATAATAGAAAAAAACGAAAATGATTCTAATGATACATCAGCAGCATCATTTACTATTAAATTTAAGGAGTGGCATGCGCAAGGAACAAAAAATCTAAAGAATTTTTATTTAAAATATGTTGTTGTATTCCATTGTTTTTTCCTTTCATATTAGAACTATTATCGTACCCTTGACCTCTCAGATTTTGTACATCTAAATTATTTGTTGATAGAAAATTTAAAATAGTACTTGCAATGGCTGCTCCTGTTTTATTATTTTCTTTAATAAAGTCAAGAAAGTGTTCGTAAATTTTAAATTGATTATTTTTATATGAAACAAAACGCATCAGTATTGTTAATTGCTCCTGATGAGAAATATCTGGTGTTGAATCTACAATGATTGCAAAATACTTATTTGAATCGACTAAAGAAATTATTGAATCGGAAATTAATTTAGACATAGTTGAAAGTAGCTCATTTTGAATAATACTACTTAAATAATGTTGTCCACTTTCTTTTTCTACAAATCGACGCAAGTATTCAGCCATAGTTTGAGTCAAATTCGGCTATCATCTGTACAAGTTGCAAGAAATTACCATTATTTGGGGTATATAAAGTATTGGATTTACCTCGAAAAGCTAAATTTTGTTGAGCAAGGTATTTAACAATTAAAATTATTCGTTTAAAGACATTTCTCCAATGTGTTTCTTCAATACTTAAAATCTTTTTATTATGAAAGTCTATAGTGTGTTGAGAGATCATTCGATTAGCGAAAAGTTGCCAAGATTTAAAAGCTTCGAGATTTTCTTAGTTTGCTCATGATCATGACACGATATATTTCACCAACCAAAATAACCAGAAGAACTTGACAATTTATTTTCATTTCGTAAATTTATGTAAACCATATAAGGAACAAGGAAAACAAAAAACAGCATTTTTGGATTTTGAATAAACCAACCAATTTCTGAATACCTTCTCACCGTTAGCCATTGTACGGATATATAAACTTGTTGAGAAACATCTATTATTTAAATCTAACGGAAACTTAAAATCCATAATTTGTTTGGGAACATCGTGATTAATCATCTGAGTCCAAAATCTTCAGAAATTATATCAGGCCAGAGACCTGGGTCTTCAAATTGATCAATCTGAACTAATCAAGAATTATTATCAACGTTGATATTTGTATCAATATTGAAATCAATTAAAGCAGGAAGCGAATTTGGAAAGAATTTAGGAAATGAAACTTCTGTGGTCGACGTTAATAGGTCCGAAGAAGTAGATATCAAAGAGAAAGCACAAGAGGATGTACTTGCTACCAATGAAGTTGAAGAAACAGAAGAATTTGGTGTAGTTTTAAAAAATTTAGATAATGAGCCCGATAATTTTTTACTTTCTTCTTCTTTTCTTTTCCTTTCTTGGCGAAATTGAAAATCAGAAGGTTTTTTTATTACTCATCTTTCTATAATTTATATATTTTATCTCATATTTAAAAAATATTTATGAGGAAAAAAGAAATAGATAGTGGTAGTATGCGTGTCTCGCCGCCCTAGTGTGGCATGTAGCTATAGGCAACTCTATCAAGTACTATTATAGATCTCTAGTACAGATGGGTCGAGTTCGCTCTCCATAGACTAGGCTGCGCATGTGTTTACAATAACACGAGAGTTGAGACGCAGCGTCGCGAGTCGCAACTTTGTCGAAAAAAAATGGAGTGGGTTACTCAACAAAAGAGGAGCGTATACACCCAGAGTTGCCGTTCGGCAGACGTTTGCAGCACAGCACGTCTGTGGAGGAGGTAACGCGCACACGTACACGGTCTCTGTCGTGTGCGCGCTACCCCCTCCACAGATGTGCTGTGCTGCAAACGTCTGCTATGTTTAGCGCGATCGCAGTAGCCGTGGCTTCAAATTTTGCGCCCCTCAAATTCTACGCTGAAGCATGTATTGCGTACCGCCTAGTAACACTCCCGACCATATGATCATGATAAGATTATATTCCTTTTTGTGACATACCTCTCCTGCGTACTTTAAGATTTCTAATGTTATTGTATCTTCTTTCGGAGCTTTCATATTGTTCAATCTTTATACTGCTTTGCGGAATTCATCGTATTGCAGTCTTCTTCATTATCAATCAAGAGGCACGGTAGTGTCTCGCGCGTCAAGTTACGCGCAACGGGGCGCCGGGATACGGCCGTGCCTCTATTATATATACGCGAGACGTCATATTGAGAAATCCTTTGATTATCGGATCTCATTAACGACTGAACCGATCGAATTCTAAGTAGGCTTAATCGAAAGCTTGAGGTCGAATCATATAATAAAAGTTTTTTCATTTTTATTCTACGAGCGGAGATATCGCGATGTAAAGTTTAAATAAAGTCTAAAATGGGAAATTTCATTTAAGAAACGTCGTCGTCATTATCGTTGCCCTGGCTAGTGGTCGAAAAATGTCCAGGTTCGCTTTTTTAACGCAAGAGCGCCACTGTTACGCGGCGTCTGCACTGACTGAGCTGCAGTGCTGAACTAGTGCAACTTAGTGCAGTTATAACGAGAACCGACCCATAACCTCAATGGTTCGGCGGCACCGGGGCACGCGTAGGGACCGTGCCAGGCAACCCTCGTCAACCAGGGTGTTCAAGTCGCGAAGATCGCGACGTAGGGATCCACCACGAGAATCAACGGGTTCGGCGGCACCGGGGTACGCATAGGGACCGTGCCAGGCGATTCCCGTCAACCGGGATGTCCGGATCGCGAAGATTGCCAAACCGAATAAATATCTTAATTGCTTTAGTTTGTTAACAATCATTTCTTATAAACTAAATTACATACTAACTTATCAACTATGATAACAATAATTTTATATACATATATACTTAATCTAATCCCTAATCTAATCCTTATTTTATAATACAAACACATACGCAGGAGAAAGAAAAAATCAAAGATACACACACACCCACATACACACACCTGCGCGTGCGCACGCATACACACATACACACATATCTAAGCACGCACGGACACACTAAGACAGAAAAGATTAGACAATTAAGATATTTATTTGGTTTGGCGGCGCCAAGTATTTTGAAAAAAAATTTATTTGTATTAAAATATTTATTTGTATTCAAATAATTATATGTTAAAATATTTATTTTTCATATCGAATAAATGTCTTAATTGTCTAACTCTCTCTCTCTCTCTCTCACTGCGTGCGTGCGTGCGTGCGATAAAATATTTATTTATGAAATATTTATAATATCAATAGACGGTATTCATAGTCTTAGATCTTATCTTTAAGATCGTTTTGAGTTCATCTTCAAATGCTTCATAATCAATAAAATAATTAGTATCTAAAGATAAACTCAATTTTATATATAACATCAGACTATGAACACTGGCCAAAGACTACTAGTGAAGAAATAGGTGTTTTAGTTTATGTAACTATGCATTTTTATAGTTGGGACGCACTTTCTTGATATCACATTTTTTTGTAGAAAAAATAAATTTCTTGTTCTTTTTTGTAATTTTGTAGTGATTTCATACATTTTGTATTGTCAAATTAATACAAGAGTTCTTTTTTAGACGTAATTTTGTACAAGAATTTTTTAGGCGTTTTTTGGGCGCGTATACTTGGCACATTTTTGTACCTTTTTTTGAAAAGGTGATTTTGTTAGGTTATTATAGACATAGGAAGACTTCTTCTCCCTATTATCCTCTCTAGTATTGTCTCATGTGTTGTTATTATTTTCCTCCTTTTGTTCTTTGGATTAAAGTTATTCTCAATGTGCTCTGTCCATCTGTTCACAATTTTTTCTTTATACATTCTATAAGTTTTCTCACCTAATATTTTTTTATTCTTACATGTAGACTTCAAAATATAAAGTTTCGGACATATAGACTTAAAAACGACAGCTTCTATAAACAAAGCAAAACATATATTTATATGCATGTAAAATTTATCATTTTAGATTTAGGCAGTAAGGATCTAGGAGATAAACCTATTCTTTTCTTGAAACATAATATACATGATATAGGAGAAAACATGACGTTTATAAATAATGATAAAGAGGAAACTGAAGAAATTTTTAATTCATTTGAATAATGAAAATAAGAGAAATATTATTATTATTATCGTAATTAATAGCATGATTGATTCGACATATGATATTACATATAAGGCGATTAAGGAAGTTATCGATAACAACATCTTCAATGACTTTAACGTTTATCATACCTAAGAAAGAAATTAATAACTATTTGATCGTGTCATATGTGGAATATGAAGAAAGACGTTTATTATTAGTATGTGTAGCAGCTGTAATGTAATAATATATTTGAAAGCAAACAAAGATATACCTAATAAGTCAAATTGTACGCTTGTTATTCTATCAAGCGCAAGATGAAGAGACTTGTAATGAAAACAAAAATAATAATGTATTCTCTTCACATTGTAGACTTCAAAATATAAAGTTTCGGACATACGGACATACAGACATAAAAACAACAGCTTCTATAAATGACGCAATGCATATATATATATATATATATATATATATATATATATATATATATATATATATATATGCATATATATATATATATATATATATATATTTTACAAAATATTTTATAATATGTACAGGATGTAATCAAAATCTTTACATATACTTTACATACATAGTTTAGGGGTCAAAATAAAACAAAAAGTTCCGATAAATATGAGTCCAAAGATACATCCTTTCCGAATTACAGCCTCCCAAATTTGGGAGAAAAAAAACAAAAATTCGATGTAATTCAGAAACTATTGTTACGTCCGGCGGTGCGTTTGGCGCGGATGTATTAAAGAGGGGAGAGAATATAAGAGAAGGAAAAGAAGGGAAAAACATAAGGATACAGAGGAAGGGTTGTCATTACCTGGTGCGAAAAATAATTCTGCTTCCTTCCCTAACTATCGAGAGTAACATAGGTTGTACTGATTGTATGCGAGGCTTTGGCCCGCTTTTAGGAGCTAATCGTGGAGACACGCCGTCGCGCTTTCGAACCTGTGCGGTCACTGGCAGAGGTTGGGACCCTCGTGGGTGCCTCCGTTGTAGGAGGCGCAGGTAATTGGTTAACGCCCCTAGGTAGCGGCGCGGCCGCCTCTCTTTTTGGTGGACTCATTAATTGTAACGGCACGAAGATCGGAGATTCCGTAGCAGGCGACGGTTGATCTCCTTCAGAAGGGTAGATCTGATTGTCGAAAATAGAGGGGTCGAAATTTCTGTGGCCGAGAAGATCTTTCTTAAGTCACTTCAACTGCCGCTTTCGGCTTGCTGCCCGACCTCGACGCGCCATGATCTGTTGGTCTAGAAATATCCATTTTTATCAACGCGAGAGTAGAAAAATTATATAACTATATGTATGTAAGAAGAGAAATTAAGAAAAGGATTTTTTGGTTGTAGCGAGCTTTGTTCTTGATCCGCGATGTGAGTATGAGAGGAGAGATGACTGTTAACAGGATCGTTTTATGAGAATATGCAAAAAGTCAGGGGAAAAAGATGGCGTAAGGGTCAGAGCGCCTTATGTGTCAAAGCGCGCCGTCTCGTTGAGGGAAAGGCGACAAGGAGTTAGAAGGAACGATGATCAGAGCGCCTCAGTATCAAAGCGCGCCGCCTCGTTTGAGGGAAAAGCGACAAGGAGTTAGAAGGAACGATGATCAGAGCGCCTCAGTATCAAAGCGCGCTGCCTCGTTTGAGGGAAAGGTAATGAAGGAGTAGAAAGAAATGAAAGAAGAGATTCTATTATATACAAAAAAAGAATTGTGTTTAATGAAAATAAAGAAAAGAAAGAGATTAAAAGAAGCTATGTTACAGTTGTTAATACAATTAGAGTAGAGACTAAGTTCCAATTCTCGCGCAACGGCTAAGGCTGCGTTCCGAAATTCACTGTCAGTACTGAAAATCTATAATGTGACATAAACTATAGATTTACAGTACTGGCAGTGAATATTCGAACGCAGCCTATGTTCGAATTACTGCGCGGAGACTTCGCGAAGTTCGCGAATCCGCTCGGTGACGGGTGTATCTCGTTTGGACACCGCACGATTCGACACCGCACGATTCGACACCGCTCTATTCGATACCGCATGATTCGACACCGCACGCCAAGATGCGGTAAGGACCATGCCAGGTGACTCCCGTCAACCGGGATGTCCGGGTTGCGAAGATCACGACACAGAGATGCGCCACGAGAACCAATGGATTCGACGGGACCGGGGCACGCGTAAAGACCGTGCTAGACGATCCCCGTCAACCGGGGTGTCCAGGTCGCGAAGATCGCGACGTAGGGATCCGCCACGAGAACCAAAGAGTTCGGTAGCATCGGGGTATGCGTAGGGACCATGCTAGGCGATTCCCGTCAACCGGGTCACGAAGATCACGACACAGAGGTGTGCCACGAGAACCAACGGGTTCTGCGGCACCGGAACACGCGTAGGGATGCGTGCCAGGCGACTCCCATCAACCGCACAATTCGACACCGCACTTAATTTTCTTCTGTTTTTTATACAAAACTAAGTCCACGCTGTTCGTTTCACGTTGTTGAATGTGAGGCTCTCTAGTTATGTTATAATTTTTGCGCGGGAGTGCAGGGGAAGGGCTTCGCCCACGCGTTATTATTCAACCTTACTACTTCCACATAGGTTTACAACTTAAATTTTGCGCGTTTTCGTGCGGTGCCGAATCGTGCGGTGTCAAATAGAACGGTGTCGAACAGTCATTTTTTAGACGTGTTTTGAGCGCGTGTACTAGGCGCTTTTTTTTACCTTTTTTTGAAAAGGTAATTTTGTTGTGATTTTAAACATTTTGTAGTAATTATTATTTTGTACAAAAGTTCTTTTTTGAGGCGTTTTCTGAGCGCTATATATTTACCTATTTTTGTATTTATTTAATAATTTTGTTGTGATAACACACATTTTGTAATAATTATTATATATGGTTGCACAACAACCGGTTTTTGTAGGTGCACAGCAGCTTATATCGACGCACAGCAACCAATATTTTATTATCAATGTCCGATATTCATATAAAAAATAAAATACTTATGCTATTTTTCTTATACTATTTTATTTATGCGGTTGGCGGGAGTTGCCTGACACAGTTCTTACGCGTGCACCGGTTTTGCCGAACCCGTTGGCTCTCGTGGCGGATCCCTACGTTGCGATCTTCGCGACCTGGACATCTCGGTTGACGGGAGTCGCCTGGCACGATCCCTACTCGTATCCCGGTGCCGCCGAACCCGTTGGTTCTCGTGGCGTGATTTTCGCGACCTGGACACCCCGGTTGACGGGAATCACCTGGCACGGTCCCTACGCGTGCCCCGGTGCTGCTGATCCCTTTAGTTCTCGTGGCGAATCCCTACGTCGCGATCTTTGCGACCTGGACACCCCGGTTGACGGGGGTCGTCTGGCACGGTTCCTACGCGTGCCCCAGTGCCGCCGAACCCGTAGGTTCTCGTGGCGCACCTCTGTGTCGTGATCTTCGCGACCTGAACATCCCGGTTGACGAGAATCACCTGGCACGGTTCCTACGCGTGCCCCGGTGCCGCCGAGCCCATTGGTTCTCGTGGCGTACCTCTGTGTCGTGATCTTCGCAACCAGGACAGCCCGGTTGACGGGAATTACTTGACACGGTCCTTATGCGTACCCTGGTGCCCCGAACCCGTTGGTTCTTATGGCGCACCTCTGTGTTGCGATCTTCGCAACCCGGACATCCTGGTTGACGAGAGTCACCTGGCACGGGTCCCTACGCGTGCGATGTCGAATCGTGCGGTGTTCACTAGTTACGTATCCAATAGTGCGTGTCTAATCAAGCGGTGTCGAATCGTTACGTGTCCAAAAGGAGGTTATCCTTCGGCGACTAAGTCCGACTTCTAGCGCGGACTCTAAGTCTTACTTTTAGCGCGAGAACTAAGTCCGTAAAGATCTTTCGAAATCGAATCCCGGAGATCTGCTTTGTGGTCTCGTTTTCGCGGGCCTTATATACCACTAGTTCAGTGGTGTCGCGCGGTAAGAGGGTGATTCGTTTTATCCCTTGATCACATGCGTTATTGATAGATTATTTGAATAACGCAAACCCGGTTAGTTCCGGGTTACAATTCTTATACCTAAGGTTTAATTATAACTCTATATATATATATATATATATATATATATTTTTTTTTATATATATCATACCATTTTCCAAAATTTGTAATAATTATCGAGTTATTAATTGTTAAAAATCGGAAGAAGGGATAGACAGCACGGTACGGGAGACGTGGGTGGGGACGCGCTGCTCCTGCTGCCATTGCCGCTCTCGCGTTTCCCGCACCGCGCTGTCTATTCCTTCTTCCGATTTTTAACAATTAATAATTCGATTAATATTGCACCATTCGTAAAATGGTATAAGACTTTTCCATTCAGTGTGCTGCAAACTATGTACCATCGATGGCTTGGCCATTCATTGTGGGATACCCTGTATATTTTCTTTTGTATGTACAGGGTGAATTTTAGTTGCTGTGCCATCTTTCATAGTAAGATAGAGACTAAAATAAATAAAAAAAGTCCCATACCATTTTCCAAAATTCGTAATAATTATCGAGTTATTAGTTGTTAAAAATCGGAAGAAGGGATAGACAGCACGGTGCGGGAGACATGGGCGGGGGCGCGCTGCTCCTGCTGCTATTGCCGCTCTCGCGTCTCCTGTACCGCGCTGTCTATCCCTTCTTCCGATTTTTAACAATTAGTAACTCGATTAATATTGCACCATTCATAAAATGGTATAAGACTTTTCTATTTAGTGTGCTGCAAATTATGTACCATCGACGAGTTGGCCATTCATTGTGGGACATCCTGTATAATTAAACGTTTTATTTTAATATTGATAACAGTTAAATGTCAATGAGACTTTTTCCCTGGTTATTAAATTATTTTATCAGGTGTTTAGGTGTGAATTTTAATTTGCTGCTCGTTTGCTACGAATTTTGCTACGAAAGCGAGGCTCGATTTCTTGCATAGTGGCTCGATTTCAGTGAAGCTCTCTATTGAGAACGGTTTATTTATTTAAAAGAAATATCTACTTTTTCCGTGGAGATAATCTCATTGAATTGTCAAGGACCTTTGGGCGTAAGTGTTAGCACGCTGTGCCCGCATGCAAGAGCTCCTGCGCGAGCGTCGGGCGGCGCGAGTGACGTCGCCGGTTACTCGCGATTAATAAAAGTTTTGTTCGCGTTGCAAACCGCCTCTGATACGTCGCTAGACGTAACACTGTGCATCACAAAAATTTAAAACTGTTATAGTGTGACTGTTATTCGGATTGTTTATTTTCATGTTTTAAAGATTAGGGGCCACTTTTGGGAGAAAGACGAGGGGGTCTCCCATTTTCAAAATCCTATATTTTTTTATTTTTCGTTTTTTCGAAGAATGAATTACACTATCGTGTTTAAGAGAAAAAAAACGTTCAAAAAAGTATTCATTTTTTCGACAAATCGATAGCTCCCGAGAAAAAGCGAAATATAGCTTTTTGAAGTTCAATAATCACAGGCTTACAAAAAATAAAGAGTATCGTGGGCTGGAGTAGAGACCTAGCTATTCTTATGTATTTTGGGCCGCTGAATACGAATCTGATGTCAAAATAGGACCATCCAGGACAAATTTTCAATCTAGAGCGAATAAATGAGTAAAAAAAAACCTCAAAATTTCAACTGTTATTGATATATTCCAAGACCACTGGCAAAACCTAGATATAGGTTTCTTGAGTCGAGAAATATTTATCTGACGTTAAGAAATACTATACAAATACCTTGGAATACTAATATGCCATTACAAAACTCATAAACCTTGATATCTCAATTGGCGGACAAGATAGGAACAAACGTCTATGTCCCTTACACTTCTTGCATAACTTCTAGCGATGAACTCTGAGTGCCTCACATTACAGATAGAGGTTAAACCTCTGTAAAATCCTTTTGCAGAATTATAGTACACGCAAAAATGAACCACACGAGTATTGACTTTATGTAAAAAACGAAAAAAAAATTATAAATATTCGCTCTTCTTTACCTAACCTAACCCATACATCATATAATTTTTGTAAACCCAAATCTTTTTAATTATGTGTCGAAACGAAATTTACAAAATTCTGTGTTGTTTGTTAATGTAATCTATGTGTTTACTCGGTGGTATTTCGCAAATACGGATTGCAGAGATCTTGTGTCGAGCATTTATTATTATGACTTGACAGCTTATTAAAAAATTTTTGTTGTTTTCAGCATTAATACTACGGAGCAGACACATATTAATGCCTATACTTTCATTCTGTAAAAGGATTTTCCAATCTATGAAAGCAATACAAAGTTATGTGTTTACAAAAATTGTTGGTACCGCGGAAGGCTACAGAATCCCCTTAAATATAAAAATTGTACTAATGGCTCCTGCATACTGGACGCGGAAACGTTTGCCGCGCGGCGAAAGTTGGCTCGATAGCCAATCAAAGTTGGATGGAGTTTAACTTTTTCCGCACGGCGGAAGATTTGATTGGCTATCGAGTCAACTTCCGCCGCGCGGCAAGTGTTTCCGCGTCCAATGTGCAAGAGCCATAATTGTAAGACATGTTGCAACAGAAATAAAATTGCGACTTATAGTAATTACGCATAACAAAAACATATTCTACTTGAATTTTTAAAAATATATTTCTCTAATATATTACTAATACTATATCACATGCGCCTTGCACGCAGTTTGGAACAATCAAAATAAAAAGATTAAACGAAAGAGTAAAAAAATGAAAAAATAATGTTACAACAAATAAAACCTCGCTTTCATCACATATCATACACTATGTTTTAGGTTCGCCAATTTTTTTTCATTAGCAGACCGTTTCTTTGCTTTTCGTAGCCGGTTTTTTACTGCTTCTTCAAGATCGTTTTTCGTAAACGACTCGTATGCTTGTCCTGCAGCTGAAATATATAATGTATATGAAACAAAAATAAGAATTTTTTAAAATTATTTACTTTCAAAGGATTCTGACTTATTGTGAGCTGTTCACTGTTTGCAAACATTGCTTCATTAAAACTCATATGCTTTCTAATAATTTACATATATTCTACAGTAAAGAGATCAGCAGATTTGCTGAAGCAAATTATAATCATCACAAAATGTCAACAAATAAATAATTAAAAAATTCAGAAATTTAGAAAAATAGAAAGATTTGTAAGTTTTAACATTTTAAATTAATTAGACAATAATAATAATAATAACTTTATTGCATAAGCAAATGGAGAGGCATCAACAGAATTGTTGCTATAACGCCTTCCAGAATATAAAAAATATAATACAAATACAAGAGACAAATTACAAAAATAAGACGAGACAAAATTAAATTATAAAAATTGAAACCTGATATAATATGAGTGAAAAGAAAAGAAAAAGTAATACGTAGTATGAGAGATAACATAGATACATAACCCAGATAGCCAAGTCTGCCGAAAGCAAATAATTCCAAGAGTCTGATATCAATTGCTGTCAACAAAAACACTACAAATTTGGTACAAAAGTAGTAACTACTGATTAAGTTATCAAATTGGTATCAAAAATCGAGCAGATTGACGGCAAAACTGGGCAGGATCTGCTCGGTTTCTGCCATCAATGTCTGCTGTCAGATTCTGTAAACAGGATCTGCTAGCAAATCATAAGCCTATTGCAGAAATAACGAATGCCAATTTGCTGACAACTTTTGTGAGAATCTGTTGCCAATCTGCTGACAAATTTGGCGGATTTTGCTATCTGGGTAAGGTATAGGTATATTATAACATCAACAAACTTAATTACTTACCAATTACATTTCTGCTAATTTTAATTTATAAAATACTTTTTTATGTTTCTTTCCAAGCCAGTTATATTTTTCTGCCAATTTATTACTTACAAGTTGGCTCAAATTTTGTTTCATAAATTTGTAGGAATCTTTCCCATTAGTACGCGACGCTTGTGTTATTTAAAATACGTTTGTTTTTAGTTTTATATTATGTACGATTTTAATTCTTGATTATAAATTATATAAAAATTACATGCAATAACACATTGTGTGTGTCCGCGTGTGCGTGTGCGTGTGCGTGTGCGTGTGTGTGGGTGTGGATGTGTGTGTGTGTGTATGTGTGTGTGTGTGTGTGTGTGTGTGTGTGTGTGTGTGTGTGTGTTTTATGTGTGCGTGCGTGCATTTGCGTGTATACATGTATTTATATTTATATAACAAATACAGTAAAATAAAATATTTATACTTATATAAATACTTACATTTATGCCAAAAGGTTAAAGTATTCAGTATAAAAATACATTATCGATGTCTTTTAAAATTTTAATTGGGTTCATTTCTTAAAAACTGCTCGACTTCTAATTGTTGTTCCGTTTCTAATGGAAGCGTAACAAAGCAGAAAACTGATTCCTGCACTTGAATGTTATTAGCTTGATTTAATTATTTCTTTAAAACATTTTTCTGAAAGAAAACAATTATTGTGAATCATTTTGTAAACATATATACACGATGAGTTAAAAATAAAATATATACCATTTTGATTATGTATTTGAACGTGTGCTGGACAAAGCTGACATTTGCATTTCATAAAATTAGTCAATGATTTTCTTTTTTTGAATTAACAGTACAGTCTTCAACGTAATCCTGTTGTGCACTTGTTTATCTGTAGTTTTAAGTATTCTTGTAAAATAATAAAATTAATGAAGTTTAAGTTTAATTTAATAAATTTGATACATAAAACATAAAAGTATTTCTTAAAATTTTATATATTAAATTTAATACATATATATTTTTAATAATCAATATTTTATATTTTTTAATATTATAATAAATATACATAATAGTAAATGTCACGCGTGTTTTCCATAAAGTGACAATTATTTACATTTATTTTTATATTTTGTAATAATAATACTTCGTCTTCAGATACTTACATTCATGAATTTATAAATGTTATTCGATTCTTGATGCATTTTTCACAGCTTTTTAAAAAAATATTATAATATATATATATATATACAGGATGCCGGTATAAAAGTTTACAGCCGGAAACTGGGGGTAGAGTGGGTCAAACTAAGAAGAAAAGTCCTCTACCATTTTGTAAAATTCGTAATATTATTCGAGTTATTAATTGTTAAAAATCGGAAGAAGGGATAGATGGCGCGGCGCGCGAGACGTGAGAGCGGCAATGGTAGCAGAAGCAGCGAGCACCCGCCCACGTCTCCCGCACCGCGCTGTCTATTCCTTCTCCCGATTTTTAACAATTAATAACTCGATTAATATTACGAATTTTACAAAATGGACTTTTTTATAGGACTTTTTTTCTTAGTTAGACCCACTCTACCCCCAGTTTCCGGCTGTAAACTTTTATACCGGACACCCTGTATATATACAGGGTGTCCCAGAATTGTGGAACAAATTTTCTTGAGCAGGTAGAGCGAATGAAACTGAATCGAAAAGTCCATTTTGCAATTTTCCCAATAGTTAACGAGATATTTATGATTAAAAATCATCGTATTAGCCCGGTCCTCTGCCGAATATAAGCTCGCGGCGAGATACGACCGCACAGCGTCATTGTTTCCAAGGAGGAGTTGTTTTCTACAAATGGCAAAAAACAGGGGGACAATCGCAGCTCAAAACCGCTGCTCGTAGGCTATTGTCGCGTGTAGTAAACAATTCCTCGAGTGCCTAGCAACGCTGGGTGGTCGTCTCGCGCCGCACGCTTATATTCGGCGGAGGGCCGGGCTAATACGGTGATTTTTAATCATTAATATCTTGTTAACTATTGCGAAAATTGCAAAATAGTAAAGGACTTTTCAATTCAGTTTCGTCCGCTCTACCTGCCCACTAAAATTTGTTTCACAATTCTGGGACACCCTGTATATCACATTATGTATGTATTGGCTTTATCATTATGTATCATTTTATAATTTATTATTAATTGTTACTTAAACATGTTAATTAAACATACTTCCACAACAATCTTCCACAGTACAATGGCGCTTTTTAAGAGATGGACTATATCGACAAAACTCTTCAGAACATGATACTGTTTTTGCAAATGTTCTTGCGTCATATGTTAGTAATGTAACTTCTTGATCGGTTCCATTTTCTCTTGTCTCGTAATTGTCTATATAAGTATTTAAAACGTAAAGCATTTGTTTAGAAGGAACGAAAAATACTCGATAAAAATACATATATATATATATATATATATATATATATATATATATATATATATATATACATGTAATATCACATATGCGTACAAAATCTTCGAAAAGTTAGTATTAATTTTTAATTTCATACTACAATTAAATAAATAATCATTCCCGAAAATTAAAAATTAAATTTAATATTAAATTAAATTAAATGAAAAATTAAGTGTAATATAAATTAAATTTTTTAAAAATTAAAATTTATATATGTATAATATGTTTTATTATTTAAAAATAAATATTTCTTATAAAATTCTTAAAATTTAAATAAACCTTTCAAGGAAGGAGGCATAGACAGGGTCCTATTATTATATTCCTCATCTTCTGAAGAAGAAGAAAATTGCCTTTTTCTAATAATTTACCTTTTTTCTTCTCCTCACAAGAAAATTCAGAACTTAAATCTGAAATTGCATATTTTCAGCTTTTTTGCATTTCTCTCTTGCCGTCATATAATTGCCTAAAAAAATATAGAAATAAATATGCAATTTATATCAATATGTCTAACAATTAACTATTGCGTCATATCTATAAATGACCTATTTATTATTTAAGAAATCCTGAATAATAAGTTTACATTTTTACATAAATATAGTTCAACATACCGTAAGTGCTGTTTCGAAAAATGGTCACTCTATATGAAGGCCAATGTGTATTTGTATCTTCATTTTTACGAATAGCTGCTACTACCTTATCACGTTGAAAAGATGGCCAATAACAACTATTATTATTAATCCACGTTGGTACGGCTTTGACGGAATTTTCATCATTCTATTTTATCATAGTCCATGATATTCTTGGACTTTCATTTTTTCTTCGAAAACATAACGAAAACAATATACAAGTATATTGAAGAAAAGAATATAAAGAGAAAGGGGGAAAGGAGGGGGAGAAAGGAAGGAAGGGCGGAGGGAGAAAAAGGAGGGAAGAAAGAGTACTGCACTCAATTAATTATTATTCGAATGCAAAAGGAGAAACATAACATATTGATCTTTATATTTTAATTTTAAACATTTGTAGGCAATTTGCTCTAAATTCCACATCTATAAGTTTCCAAGATTAGTGACTAAACAAATGTCTAATTTAGATGATTTGCAAGGTTCAGAATAAAAATCATTGTATGACTGATAATTATGCCCAATTACAAAAATATTTTTATCATTTGAAACAAAATTCTTAATAATTATAATACTGCCATCAGTTAAACAACAACAGTTATTGTTCGTCCGTTTTTAATGTATAATTTTCAAATGTAATTT
Organism: Tetramorium bicarinatum; assembly: GCA_928718305.1. Lineage (NCBI taxonomy): Eukaryota > Metazoa > Arthropoda > Insecta > Hymenoptera > Formicidae > Tetramorium > Tetramorium bicarinatum. Next base: position 22,646,795 of record OV788325.1, read on the forward strand.
TACTGAATTGTTTGCATGTTTGAAAATCTGAATATAAATTTAAATTATTAATGAGTGGACCATTAAAATGCAAATTGTGAAGTTTACTAATTGTTGTTACTTTTTGACTATCATTAAGACAAAAATTTTGTTCACTTATTCGACAAATGATTTGTTCCAAAACTTTATCATTTTTACGAACCATTTTTAAAATTATATTTTTTATAATTATATATGACCATTTTTATAATTATATATGATTACAAATAATTTTCAAATGGAAAAGAACTAAATTTCTGCAAAGTTCCAAATTTTATTGTATCTTCATGAAGATGTAATAAGTTGTGAATATTACTTGATGCATTTTCTTTGTCATATAGATATAGAGTAATGAAAGTTTTCACAAAGTATTCTAATAATGATTTGGCAATAGCTTTCAAAACCACAAAACCCATATACAATAAAAATGTCCTGAATTCAGTTGCTTTCCATCTTTTACATTCAAATAATGACCGTGGTTTCCAATTAATTTCGCATGATATATTATTCTTTTAAATTTCTAACTTGTTTGATATGTTTCGCATTTCATTACATGATATTTTAGATCGGTGTGTTCCAAAGCACCATAATTTGACAATCAATTTTTTAACAATTCCCAGAAAAAGTAGATGCATTGAATCTGAAAATCTTTTATCATATCTATATTAGGAATCGATTCTAGGATAGATGTACCTGTATGATGGTCTCTTTGTAATTTTTGTCTAAAATCATCATCTGTTCGTAAAGGAAAACTTTTTAAATGTGGATAACATACTCAATCATGAATATATTCCCTTTTGCAATACATTTCGGGTATGAGTAATAACCGGAATGACCTTTCGTAAATGTAATAAAAGATTTAGCAGGTACATCACATATAAAAGCATTAATTTTAAATGGATAAGTGTGATCATTAATTGTTATACCGAGTTGTCAAAGTAATTGCTTCATCAGTGAAATCTTTTAAAAAAATGTTTGCATCTTTAGGTTTTTCGTTTCTGTAATAAATTCCAACAATATTTACTTCATTGTAATTTTCAATCAAATTGCAAAAAATAGGATATGGTTGATCGCTTGAACTTTTAAATAAAAGAAGACCATCAATATTAATATTAACTTTAATAAATTGTAAGTGTTTAACAGAGTATCGCGACAAAAGTTGCTTGACACAATTACTTAGACCAAAGTGATAATACTGTCCTGGGCTTACATTTTGTACATTTACTTTTCTAGGAGTCTTCAATAAGCTACGAGCATCTAAAGGTAATTTCGGATATTTAGGTTTTATACCTATTATTAATTCATTTAATGTAACATGAGAAATACAATTTTTAAGAGCCCATTTTCGAAATCATGAAACAAAACTAGACGAATCATCAACAAGATTTTCAGGTGCAGGATTAATGTTAAAAAGTTCATTAATATTAAAATTGCTGTTATTTATATTCTCATTTTCTAAACAATTATTGCTTTCTTCAGAATTATTAGAATTACTATTTGCTTGTTCAAGATCGTTATAAAATTGATAATTATTGCCATGGATAGTCTGTTTTAATAAGAAATTATTTGATTTGTAAGTCGCATTATTATGTAATAAAATATTACTATTTGAAATTGAGAATTCGCTTTCTAATGAAGCCGAATTAAAAATGCTCTGCATAATGTCAAGTGTTGAGCCATTCTTTAGTTGATAATACTATCGTTTTATTTTTGGCATTTTAAAAATTATTATAAATATTCTATATTCTTACTTATGTTTATTATGAAGCTTTTCTGTTATTTATCTTTCAGGATTTTTATTTGGCACCAAAATATCTTTTAATTCCTCAGAGCGTCGATCAGAACTGTTGAAAAAATAATTATAAAATATTATTTTAATTATGCGTTTTTTAAAGTAAGTATTCAATATCTTTTTGGCAATTACAAATATGTTTAACTATACTTATAAAAATTTATATGTTTTTTTTATTAAAATCAATTAAGAATAATAGAAAAAGGGAAAAACTTTTTTGCAGCGTTTGAAGGAAGATCTTATTTTTCGCTATACACGAATGTCGACAAAAGTACAAACAACAAGGAATACAAACTCAACGCGTCAGAATAAATTCTGTTCTTATTACCTGTTCCATACTATTTCCTGTTTCTATCACTTGTACTATTTCCGTACTGTATGTACTTGTATTGTGTTAGCTACTTTAATGTAATAATGTGGACACCAGAACGTGTAACAAATAAGGTTATGTTATAGGTTATTCCATATATATTAATAAAAGTACATTTACATTTTTTGTTGATTAATCAATCGATAATCAACACCTTTTCGAAAATATCTTTTCATGAATACCACAGAAGCACGCGTGCACATATGCAAAAGAAAAGCAAAAGAATTCGTAGGTAGATACGTCGTTTCGTGTGTGCTTAGCCGGTTTGGCGCCAAATACGCTAACGACGACGCACTGCGCATGCGCGCAGTTCAGTCATAACACATGTAAGCGCTTACGTTTTGTTCTCTGACTTCAGCCTTTATTTAATCAAATATGTTGAAAATACTCAATGATAATTTTTACTGTTTTGCTCAACTTTTATTTATTGTAAAAGAGAAAACTATTAGTCAATATGTTGTAATTTAATTAGGTATGTATTACCCCAATAACCATTTCTGAAGGGACAAATGTCGACAACAAATTCTGTTTGTCAAAAGATTGCAGATCTGAAACAAACTTTGACATCGAAAATATTGCGCGCACAATTCTAACAAAAATTCACCAATATCGATTAACAGATTACTTAACAAAATGATGGTGAACAACGAGCAGATCTGTCAACAGCGTTGACGAAAGATTGATAGTAAACACCAAAGTAACTTTGTATATTGCAAATTGTCATCAAACTGCCTGCATAAATGCAACAGTACAAAGATGGTTATAAGACAAATCAGATTGGCGGTCAACAGCGTTTAGGTATGTCGAATACGTTGACGACAAATTGACGCCAAAAATGCAGCAAATCTATGCCATTGTAGATGATTATGCGTGATCAGCGCGTGATTCGAAAGTCGCCTTTTATCTACGCCGGTAGGCGTCGCATGAGAGAGAGAGAGAGAGAGAGAGAGAGAGAGAGAGAGAGAGAGATTTCTCGTAAGTAAAATTCACTTGGAAATATATATAAGTAAGCCGAAAGTATACTTAATAAAGTGAATTAGGTTTTGAAAGTTACACTTCCAACGACATTAAAGTTGGAACTTGAGAATGAGATGTGCAAAAATATCTTATTCTCAAACAATGTTTTCAAAATATATATATATAATACATGTATAAATATAGATGAAGTCAGCTGATCTGTCGCCAAACTGTAATTATTTCTGTAGACAGATCTGCTGAATATTTGACGCAAATCTGTTATCGGTTTACAATTGATAAACATGGTGCTGAATTATGCTCAATCTGTCGTTTCACAGTTAGTGACACTTCTGCTCTGATATTGCATTCAATTTTATATTAGGATGTAGTATCCAGTTTTTGATTGCAATTGGAGCGCACTTGAGGACACAGTTGTCCTGGGTTTGACTCACTCCGCAGAAAATTGTTTCCTTATTGCTAACAATTCCTAAGCAAATTGTTAGCTGGGAATTAATGTATGTTAAAAACATTGCTCTAATAATATTAAATAACCGTAAATATATAATAAACATAAGAATTATTAAGTAAAAAAATCATAAAGTAAGAGATCCAAATGCGGATATAAATTGAACATCCAAAAAATGTTGTTAATAGGACATCCATTTTAATTTCAACAACGGATATTTATATGTCCATTTTATGTTCGTGCGGGGGCAGATTTGCGGACATGCGGATATAAATTGGACTTAAAATGGATATTCCTGGAACGTCCAATGCTATCTGGGTTGTTGTGACATCGAAGGATTGATGAACTAAAATCAAATATATACAGAGCCAATGAATGGAGGTTGTTTATTGATTCCTCCAAGCGAAGCCTAAGGCAGTGTTATTACATAATACTAATAAATATATGTTACGTCCGGGGGACTACACGATTTCTCTTATTCGAACACAAGGAAATATAAATCATACATTTTTTCTTGTGAAGGGGACGAAGAGACCCACATGTGCATTTGCTAACTCTTTTTTGTTAAAAATCAAACCTTCTAGCAAGTAACAAAAGATAAGAAAGAATGTAAAATCTAACAAAGAGTCTGCTCGCATTCCTTTTTTTGTTAAAAATCGAATCTTCTAAAAAGCAATAAAAAATAAAAAGGAATGTAAAACCTAATAAAGGGGCTGCTCGCATACTTTCCTTTCGTTAAAAATCGAACTTTCTAGCAAATAACAAAAGATATGAAAGAATGTAAAATCTAATAAGAGTCTGCTCGCATTCCTTTTTTTGTTAAAAATCGAATCTTCTAAAAAACTATAAAAAATAAAGGAATGTAAAATCTAATAAAGGGGCTGCTCGCATACTTTCCTTTTTTGTTAAAAATCAAACTTTCTGAGAAGTAACAAAGGAAATAGAAAGGAGTATAAAATCTAACAAAGGGCCTACTTGCACATGTGTCAATAGACGACGGTCTTCCTTAGATAACAATAGTCTATGCATTCAAGGGCGAATTCTCCGAGAGCTAGATGTATTTCGAAAATTAAAAAATGCGGTATTTATGGTTTTACTTTAGAATTATCGCTTGAGGCGCGCCAAATTGTCGCGACAAAAAACCTTTTTTTCTTTTGTTAAAGGCTAAACCTTTCGAAGGTCGACAAAAAGCCATTTGAGTTCCGGAGAAGTCGTCTCATACAATTTTAAGATTTATGACTTAATTTTCTTAAAAAGTTTAAGTCTTTAGAAAAGGGCAGCTTGGTCGAACAAGAAGGGGAATTCTAACGACCAGACTGCCTATAAGAAAACATAGACAAATCTATGTAACTGATTCTCCAATCAACATTGAGAAAACGAAAAGCGCTCCACGAATCTAAAAACACAAACCCGACGCTCCAACACGCCCACCCTTCGATTTCCCTGTATATAAACCCACGATTTCGGGCCTAGCGTATCTTAGACTCTCAGTTTTGTACGCTTGTACTCTTGTCTTGTCTTGTCTCGTCTTACTCTCGGCAGTCTTATACTCTCAGTCTTATACTCTCAGTTTTGTACGCTTGTACTCTTGTCTTGTCTTGTCCCGTCTTACTCTCGGCAGTCTTATACTCTCAGTCTTGTACTCTTGTACTCTCACCTAGTCTTTCTCTTCGCGAATTTTACTCGTCAGTGTCAGTTCGCCAAGTAAACTTAGAGTCAGTGCCACATCATTCCGTGAGCCGACGAGACGCTGCATCCGAACTCCAGAGGCCTATCGAGCCAGCGCAGCAATACAAGAGTGAATCTATTTCCGAACTGCGAGAAATCAGCAAGAGTGAGTCTCAATTAATTTTATTTCATTCATTCTGCCCGTCGCGGACCGCCCCGCGTACTCTAGACCCGCAACGTTTATCAACGACCGTAAAATCTTTCCCTCGCGATTGGATCTCGAAATCTTGATTCACTGAATCATCAGGTGGATCGAGCGCTCCTGGTTCTGATCTGCGATTCTTAAAATCTTTCCCTCGCGATTGGATCTCGAAATCTTGATTCACTGAATCATCAGGTGGATCGAGCGCTCCTGGTTCTGATCTGCGATTCTTAAAATCCTTCTTTCGCGGCCGAGTTTCGAAACGAGTTGATTCACTGAATGATCAGGTGGATCGAGCGCTTTTGATTTGGATTCGAATTCGCAAAACCACCATCCTTCCCTCCCACTAGGAAACACTCGATCGACCACTCTCATAAAATCATCTTTGATTCAATTCTATAATTAATTCGATCGACGTTAATCATAGTGTCTGATCGCTCCGCCGCTGCGTTTCCTCCGTGCTTTTTCAAACTGTCAGCCATGCACAAGCGGAACCGTCGTAATCGCCGATTCTATTTGACTAACGCTCGATGGCATCGATCCTGTTAGATTCCGCGGACACATACAACAATCTTGACCCGACCAAGTAATTTTCGTTTTTATTTCACTCGATACCCATCCTTATGTAGTCCCTGTCTCCCATTTTTATAATCTATTCCCCCCTTCCACGGCTTCTCTTCAAGAAATATCCTAAGTCCTTCCACACGTGAGCGCTTTTTACACATTTATAATTATGTATACATACACACATACACACATTCGAGATAAATTTATTGTATAGAAACGGGCAGTATTATGCGATTATAAGAATGGTAGATTAGCTTTCAATTAAAATTATATACATGTATCGATAAATTTATAACCATCTATTTTTGTGATTTTATAATAAATGTAGTTAAGTTAAAATTCCACATGTCACTAAATCTTAATCACCCTTAACTTTTCTCCGCTCCCGCTCGCTAAGAGTCGCACATGGTCCTATCCTTGAGTAAAAGAGATTAAATTCTCTGACTCGAAACAAGGACCCCGAACACATCGTTCCGATTTTGGCGTCATAGCGTCTGTTCCAGACGTTGATTCAAATTCGGAATCATCAAATGTGTTCGAGTCGCACGGGTGATATTACAAAGATGTCCGTTGCGTCCTTCTATCCCCTCCATTCTCTCCCTCACGGGAAGTCTTTCCCTCGCTTCCCTTTATTCTCAAAACTTTTTCGGGATCTGGACGTAACATATATTTCTTTTAGGAAAATTTACTTAAAGTTTTTTAAAGTTACTTAAAGTATTTTAAAGTATTGTAAAGTATACTAGCCGTAATAAATGACTCGGTTAGTGGATGCGAATGAGTGTGTGACGGAGAGAGTGAGTGTGCGATAAATTAACCCGATAGCAAAGTAAGAAGTAGGGCAGACTTTAGGGTGAGAAGGCTAGGAGGAAACGCGTTGCGAGAGGTAGAAGCAGGGTGGTTGAGGGAGGAACGTGAGGGACAGCGAGAGTGAAAAGAAGTAGGATTTAAGATTTGGAAAGTAAGAATAGGTTAAGTACAAGATAAGAAATCAACGTGAAAGCGGCACAGTTAATTTAAGTATAGATAGGAAAGTGAACAAGAGCGCCGTGTGGCGGCGAGAGCGTAAATACTAGACACTTAAGCCGCGTTCACATGTCGGAAGAAGAGGGAGGCAAAAGTAAGAAGAAGACAGCAAGAATCCAAGAAGGAAGAGAGAGAGCAAACTCATTGAGTATATTAGACTATATATTGGTAGGAGATAAAGAAAAGGAGAGAGAAAACAGTAAAAAAAAGCGAGAAGAGAGAGAGAGAGAGAGAGATTTGAGGAGTTAAACAAGAGAAGCAATAGGATTGTCAGAACACCACCAGAGCTGAAAAAGTTAGAGAGAGAGCGAGATGGAAATGGACCTCGAGAGACAGAAAGTGGATGGTACAATGATAGGGATGCTAAAAGAATTGAAGGAAGAAATGGCAGAATGGAGGAACAAAATGAAGATAAGTAATAATAACTGGGAGTCGAGAATGGAAAGAAAGGTAGTCGAAATGGAAGGAAGAAGAGTTCGAGAAATAGAGAAAAGAAATGGGAGTAACAGGCAGTGATAGGATAGAAGAAATAACAGAGAGGGTGGTAGAGAGGTTAAAGAAAACTAAAAGAAGTGAAGAGACACGAGAAGCGAGGGTGAAGGCAAAAGATGAAATAGGGCAAAAAGTCAGAAGATTAAAAAGAATAATAGAAGGAAAAGAGAAGAAAGAATAGAAAAATAAAATAGTGATAAGAGGATTGAGCACGAATCCAAGGTTAGACAATATAAAGGATGCAGCCAAAACGTTCCTAGAGCAAAAATTTGAGGTAAAAGGAAAGATGAAGAGTGTGCAGAAGAGAGGGAAGAGAAGTGGTAATAATCGAGTTAGAGGATTGGGAAACCAAAGAAATGATAATGAAAGAAAAGAAAAAACTAAGAGACAAATACAGGAACAAAATCTATATAGACCACGACTTGACAAGGGAGGAGAGAGAGAGGTGCAGAGAAGAATAAGGGAGCGAGCAAATAAGGAGAGAGAAGAAAGGAAGATGGTTAAAATAGGGTACAAAAAGATTAATATTGAAGGAAAGCAATATGTGTGGAGCGAGGAAAGTTGGTCCAGGAGAATTGGAAGAGAGAAAAAATTTCTAGAGGGGTGCCAAGAAGGGAAAGGAATACGAAAGAACCAAGACAAGCAAGAGAACAACGGGGGTAACAAAGGGACAACACGAAGGCAAATAGGGAGAGAGAGGCAGAGGAGGGAAGAAAGGAGAAGTCTAATCTTCTGGAATGTGGCAGGAATTATGAGGAAAGATGAGGACTTTTGGAACTATGTAGCAAATTTTGATTTTGTGGGTCTATGTGAAACATGGCTGGAAGAAAAAGGCTGGGAAAGGATCAAGGGCAGACTCCCGGATAAACACACATGGGAGAATATACACGCTGTAAGAACGAGTAAGAAGGGGAGAGCGAAGGGAGGTTTATTAGTGGGTATAAGAAAAAACTGGGGTTCAACGGGGGAGAAGAACGGAAATGTGTTGATTAGAGAAGGTATCGTACACACAAGAATATTAAATGAAGGCAAAGGACTAAATATTTTTACGATATATAACACGGAAACAAAAGGAAAAATAGAGGAGATAATCGCGAAAATATCAGAAAAATGCGAAGAAGGAGAGGACATCATTTTGGGAGGGGACTTTAATATTAGAATAGGTAATTTAGGCGGAGGCGGAGAGAATGAATATGATCCTGTAAGAGAGAGCAAAGACAAGGTTATTGGAGAGGGAGGGTAGAGAGTTGGAAGATAGGATAAAGGTAAAAGGATGGCATTTTTTGAACGGATGTACAGAGGGGGACTGGGAAGGGGAATATACGTTTATAAGTGAGAGAGGATGTTCGGTAATCGATTATGTAATTGTAAACGATAGTGTGCAGGAGCGATTGTTAGAATTTAGGATAGGAAGCAGGGTGGACTCAGATCACCAGCCATTGACCTTGACCTTAAAAACAGAAGAGGAGGAAAACAAGTTACAGGACGAGGAACACCCAGAGGGACCGAGCAGGAGGAATTATATGTTGGAGGGGCGAGGAATTTATATAAGGAAAGGACAGAGGAAAGGAGGGAAAACGAGGACCAAGGGATGGACATGGTAGATAAGAAATGGATAGAAATGAAAGAGTGGATACTGGGAGCCATGGTATACAAAGAAATCGAAGGAAAGAAGAGAAGAAAAATAGGATATAAGGATTGGTGGGACAGGAGTTGTACCAAAAAGAAAAGGGAGGTAAAAGGGAAATATAGAAGATAGAGAATGGGAAAAGGAAGCAAGGAGGAATATTTAGAAGGAAAGAGAAGCTTGAAGAGGTGACTGGAGAAGAAGAGAAAGGAGAAAAGAGACAGGGAAGAGGAAGATTTAAGAAAACTAAAGAATGAAAGGCAAGTCTGGAAATATAAATAGTAGAAGGAAGAAGAAGGAGTGGGCAAAGAACAATATATAGAAGGAGACATGGAGAAGGCACTTCATGGAGCTGCTAAGAGGCTACGAAACAAAGGGAAATGAAGAGGAGACGGAGATAGGGGAGCAGGGAGTGAAAGAAAGAATCGCGGAATAGACGCAAAGTTCAGAGGAGGAGCTGCAAGACGAGGAGATTGTGAGGGCAGTCATGAATATGAAAATGGGTAAAGTCGGCAGGCGTCGATGGAATTCCAATGGAAGCTTGGCGCTTCGGTGGCTCAGCAGTGTGGAGAGGTATAATTGACCTGATGAGACTCATCTGGAAGGATGGTAAAATGCCGTCCGAGTGGGAGACGAGTATAGTGTTCCCTTATATAAAAGAGGGGATAAAGAGAGAATAGGCAATTATAGAGGGATTTCTTTGTTATGCACAGCATACAAGATATATGCTGAAATACTGAGGAAGAGGTTGGAGGACACCATGGAGAGGAAAGGAATGATTCCTGACAGCCAAGCCGGCTTCAGAAAAAGAAGGTCTATAATCGACAATATTTTTATTTTGAATCATATAGTACAAAGGGAGAAGGAGATCGGTAGGGGGATAGGGAAGGATAAGATCTACGCAATATTTGTGGACCTGAAAGCGGCTTTCGATAACGTAAACAGAGAAACCTTATGGAAGGTAATGGAAGAAAAAGAGATAGAAAACAGCTTGATAAATAGGAAATATATAGAAACACCGAGGTGGTAATAAGGACAAAGAATGGATATACAAGGAGCTTCAGGACAAGGAAAGGTGTAAGGCAAGGTTGCGTGATGAGTCCAGCCCTGTTTAACTTGTACATTGCGGATATTGATAAGGTATTAGAAACGCGAGGTATTGGACGGGTAGAATTAGGTGAAATAAGAGTATGGTCACTGGCGTTCGCGGACGATATGGTGCTGGTAGCAAAAAACAGAGAGACGTTATTGGATATGATGAGCACATTGAAAAGGTTTCTAAGAGAAAGAGCACTTGAATTGAATACAGATAAAACAAAAGTATTAGTGTTCAACAACAAAGGTAAAAAAGACAGAAAGGCATGGAAATAGAAAAACAAAGAGATTGAAGAAGTAGAAAGATTCAAATATTTAGGATTCGCGTTTAATAGGAAGGGTAATTGTAGCGACCATATAAAAGATTTGATTAGGAAAGGTAGGATCGCAGCGGGTAGAGTTTGGGGACTGGGAGAAAGACTATGTAGAGACGATTTCATAAGGGGATGGATACTGTTCAAATACCTAGTGAAAAGTGTGATGGAATACGGTGCAGAGATATGGGGTTGGAGCGAAATAAAGGAGTTGGAAAAGGTCATGCTGGACTACATAAGATGGGTCTACAGACTGGACTTTTGTACACCAAGATATGTGATCTTAAAAGAACTAAAACTGAAGAAACTTAAAATTGAATGGGGATTAAGAGCTACGAGGTACGAGAAGAGAAGTAGAGAAAGCAAAGACAAAAACCTAATAAGACTATGTTGGATGGAAAAAGACAAAATAATCAAAGGAAAGGGAGACATATACAGGATGGAATGGGAAAGATATTATAATGATAACGGTTGGAGCTCAGTAGTAATAAAGGAATTAAACGGAGAGGTCAGAGACATGGAAGGCCAAATAAGAATAAGAGAGCAGGACATACAAGGGCAAATAATAAACAGCAAAATCACGGAGGCAAGATATAATAAAAGATACAGAGAGATAGGGCTAAGTAACGAAATAATTTATTAACTAAATTGTTTCGTTACTATTTACTAAAAGAAAATCTTGAGAAGGTGAGAACAGGAGATGAGATCAGAGCGATAGTAAAAGTGCGGTAACTTGGAAGAAACGAATAAATATTGGTTGAGGGAAGAGGATTTGAAGTGTAAATTCTGTAAAATAGGCAAAGATAATTTAGAGCACTACGTGGGCGAGTACAAGTTGGTAAGCATGTAGTTTGAGAACCTTGGTAAAAATATTAAAGAAAGATTGAGAAATATATGCGATGATAAATACAAAGCGGAAAAAGGCAAAGTATTGAACAAATTGTGGAAAAGAAGAGAAGAGTGCAAGAAAATGAACTGACAAAATAGAATAAGATGTATATAACGTACGAGGATATAAATGGTATTAGAGTATGGGGACGCGGATGTGTGGAAGGATGTGTGTGGTTTAGGGAAGAATTGTAAACGAGTCCTATTCTTGGCATATAGCTGAATAAAGATTATTTATACATATATTATATACATATATTATACTAGCTGTAATAATAGTATACTAATAGTATAATAGCAGACTGATAATATATTGACAGCCGAACTTAAAGTTTTCTTTAAGTTATTAACCTCAATAAAAACTTTTTAAGCAAGTCGCAAATATACTTTACTTTTAACAAAGATATCCACAAATTTACAGAAGTTTGGTTCACTCCGCTAAGAGTCGTAAGAGTTATTCGTTTTCTTGTTAGTAAAGTCTGTTTCGGAACCTATATAAATAAGCTTAAAGTTCATCCTTTAACTAATCAAAGCACAACGCTTCTTCGCGTATGTGTGTGTTGAAGCATTCTTCTCTAAAGTATTTTTAAAGTGTATTATTAAAATATTTAAAGTTTTATTTGAATTAATCACAAGTTTATTAATAGTAATTACATGAGTTAACTTAAAGTAACCTTTAAAGTATATCATAGAAATACCTAAAGTTTGGTTACAAATCACTTTTAGTTTATCAGTAATAATTTCTTTGGTAAACTTTCTAGTTTATTTTAAGTTTTTTAAAGTAGATTTTCCTAAGAGCATGCATCTCTACCAATAGCACATTCGACGGTAGAATTGAAGAAGAGTAGTCGAATATAAAAATGGTTTTGAAAAAATTAAATACGAGGAACATAAATGGCGCGGAGATCTTAAAATTTTGTCTATGATTCTAGGACAATCGGGCTATACCAAATATTCGTGTTTCCTATGTAAGTGGGATAGTAGAGACCGAGAAAATCATTATAAAAAAGAAAAGTGGCCAACGAGATCATCATTAGAATCTGGTTTGATGAACATTATAAACCAACCATTGGTTGAACCCCAAAAATTCTTCTCCTTCTCCTTCATATTAAACTAGGCTTGATGAAACAATTCGTTAAAGCTCTTGATAAAGAAGGATGATGCTTTGAATATATGGGACACACGTTCAGCTAAGTGTCTGAAGTTAAGTTGAAAGAGGAAATTTTTGACGGACCACAAATTCGTATATTGTTGAAAAATGAAACTTTTGTTACTAAGATGAATCACATTGAGAAGGCAGTATGGCTTAGCTTCAAAGAAATTGTAGAAAAATTTTTAGATAATAAGGAAAGCGAAAACTACAAAAACATCGTGGCTAATATGACTGAAAATTTCCGCAAATTAGGTTGTCTCATGAATCTGAAAACATTTCCTCCATTCACACATTGACTACTTTCCCGAAAATCTTGGGGACTTTAGTGAAGAACAAGGGGAATGATTCCATCAAGACTTCAAGATTCCATAAAAGAAATGGAAAGACGGTACTAAGAAAGATGGGACATTAATATGATAGTTGACTTTTGTTGGACATTGAAGAGAGAAATGCCGGCGAAAAAAAAACAAGCACAAGAGGAATTCATTACACAGATCATTTGAAGACAAAAGAGTGCGAAAGTGCACACGAACATAAACCGAATTTTTTTTCAAATATTCACAGGTGTAACGGTAGAGATATAACGTATAGGCAGTTATTGTGTCTGATGGCTGGTTGGTCTAAAAGTTTGTTTATGGTGTAACTCATTGGGAGTTATTGGGTTCAATCTTAGCTTGTCTGTGGTGCAACTTCTCGGAGTTATTGGGTTTATTGGGTACTCTAATTTATTGAGTTTCACCTCTGTCTGTAATGTGAGGCACTCAGAGTTTATCGCTAGAAGTTATGCAAGGTGTAAGGGACATAGATACGGCGTTTGTTGCCATCTTGTCTGTCAATTGAGATATCAAGGTTTATGAGTTTTGTAATGGCATATTAGTATTACAGGATATTTGTACAGTATTTCTTAACGTCAGATAAATATTTCTTGACTCTAGAAACCTATATCTAGGTTTTGCCAGCGGTCTTGGAATATATCAATAAAAGTTAGAATTTTGAAATTTTTTAGCCATTTATTCGCTCTAGATTGAAAATTTGCCTTGGATGGTTCTATTTTGACATCAGATTCGAATTTAGCGACCCAAAATACATAAGAATACCTAGGTCTCCACTCCAGCCCACGGTACTTTTTATTTTTTGTGGACCTGTGTAATATTTTGTTATAATATTGGTCGTATAGGCAGAGAAGTTTTACACGCGTTTTACACATTTTTCAGTTGTATGTAAAATATAATTTAATTGTTTGGCTGCCTTTAGTAATAATCAGTCACGTCTTATATAAGACAAAGATAAATCTTGTAATCTTAATTAGGAACAAAAAAATATAGGGTTTTGAAAATGAGAAATTCTCTTGTTTCTCTCCTAAAAGTCTTCTAATCTTTAAAACTACATAAAAATAAAGGACCTAAATAACAGTCGCACCACAAAAAACTAAAGAAAAATTATATTATAATGATAAATGTGTTGAAATGCTCAAAGAGAATAGCGACGATCTTAATCAACACATAACTAATAACAAATATGTGCCATTTAATCTCGTATTGACAAATTTTGACCTTTGGAGTATTCTAATATTTACTACGCTGAGAAATTATGTCTTATGTTACTATGAGACTTAAAACTTTTTCTTGCGATGCTTAAGAATATTTAATTACTTCAGCAATCCTCCTTTCTGGTTTCCTGTTTTTTTCTCTATAAGTCTATGTTAACAATTTTATCCTATATGTTATCACATGTAACTCGAAAGCGTTTTTCTTGCGCGTTATTATAAGAACAATTAAAAATTTTCATGTCACTTAATATGTACCTACAATAATTAATGGTATCTTTTTCACAAAGCGCAAGATGTTGCAATAAAATGTGTATTTATATAAAGAAAAATGTACGATAGATTCGTGAAGATCTTATAAAATTTATACTTTTGCGATATGACAAATTTTCTCTTGCCACATTTATTGCAGTTTATATAATGGGGGCCAAGATTATGCTGTTTGAAATCTGCTTAAGAGCTTATTTACGGGCGGCTGATTAAAGCGTGGTATTAAAAGATTAACCACACGTTCACACGTTATGAAGCGATTATAAACATTGCAGGCGAATTGGAAACCTCATTAAACGCGTCGAATCTCATGCCGTTCGGTAGGATCCGTCACTGCTCGTATTTCATTAAGAAGATAAATGACGTGTATTCATATCCACAATGTACGTTCTTCCGTATTAGCATCACGATAATGTGTCGTGTTTATCGCGACACCGTTACTTTACGTTATATCATCCTTCCTTCTTCTTACGCAAATAAGGAGCGCAAAAGAAGAGAAACTCGAAAAACTAGTTTAAACAGCTACATTTTCGAAGATATTCAGTTCTTTTCAATATATCGTATGTAACTTGCTAAACATAATTTAATCTTTTTTAAAAACATTTTCATTACTGCTTATTAATACTAAATAATATTTTTTTGGTAAATATATTATAAGTGTATGAAAACGCCTTTTCGAAAAAGATATTTCTTGTAATTATTACACACAGGATACATTTCTATATTTGTATTTAAATAAAAACATATCTATTATATACAGAAATAAATCAGACTCAAATTTTTCTATTTGTTTCACTCCTTTTACGTGGCGAGACTTTTAGTCTAACCTTGATATTTAAGATAAAATTAATTCAATTTTTTAACTTTTATATTTTGATATGGTTTCTTTTATTCATTGTTTATATTCGGTCAGTTTGAAGTTTGCTGGGGGGGGGGAAGAGAGAGAGAGAGAGAGAGAGAGAGAGAGAGAGAGAGAGACATACACCTGTGCAAATATTACGACAACGGAGATCGTCCTAACTTATTTGCATGCTATCACATGAATAGCGTGAATAGTTATTAAATTCTGTCTATGTGTCATATACAGGGTGTCCCAGAATATTGGGTACTATTTTTATGTGCGGGTAGAGCGGACGAAACTGAGTCGAAAAGTCCTTTACCATTTTGCAATTTTCGCAATAGTTAACAAGATATTAATAATTAAAAATCGTCGTATTAGCCCAGCCTACCGCCGAATGCAAGCACACGGCGCGATACAATCGCCCAAAATGGTTGCTAGGCACCCGAGGAGTTGTTTTCTATAAACGGCAATGCCTACGATCGGCGGATTTGAGCTGTGATTGTTCACCTGTTTTTTGCCATTTGTAGAAAACAACCTCGCGGTCTTGGAAACAATGACGCTGGGTGATCGTATCTCGGCGCGCGTTTGCATTTGGCAGTAGGCCGGACTAATACGACGATTTTTAATCATTAATATCTCGTTAACTATTACGAAAATTGCAAAATGGTAGAGGACTTTTCGACTCAGTTTTGTCCGCTCTACCTGCACACAAAAATAGTACCCAATATTCTGGGACATCCTGTATATATATGACGAGAACGAGAAAATGACTAGTTATTTTTCATTAATAAAAGATATTAACGTTACTTTTTATAAACAGATAAATAATTTACTTCTGGATAACCAAATAAAGTTTATAAGTTTTTTGTCTTTTTCTCAATAAGAGAGATGATCTATTTCATAACACAAGTGCCCTAATGCGTCGGTAGAAATGAGAATATAACGTCATCTTTTTAAACATCCGACGCAAGATTGTTTGGCACACACACAAATTGCTTAACAAAATATCCATCAAGTAAAGTATACCAGATGTTGCGCATTTTATAAACGAGACACGATTTTGTAAATTTGCATTAAATTCTGAGATCAGAGGATAAAAATTTAAGAACACATCGTATACCTTCTTTTATTTAAAAGAAGACATTATATTCTATTTTTTGCAACATAATGGAAAAAGGTATAAAAAAGAATCTTTCAAAAGAGAGCCTTACACAAATTAGTACTAATATTTATTTAACAAAATAATCTCGCGATATTTATAAAAAAATTTTATTTATAAACAAATTTCAATTTAAATCAATAAGTCTATAAAACATAGTTTTCCAATTAAACGTTAAATTATTTTATCAACTCAATTCACTACAGCTTTGATTATTCTTTTTATGTAATTTATATTTTAAATCGATATTTTAATATGTAACATTATTTTGAAATAAATGTAAAATAAATGTGTAATATTATTTTTGCATATATTTCAGATATTGCCTTTCGAAAGAAAACTGATATTTCTGTTCATAACAATCGAAAAAGTTCAACACAAAATTACGACTAAATCCGGATAAAGGAATTATTCTCTTTGATCATTTTTATTAATTTTATTAAAATTCTCGTCTGGTTTTAAAATAATGGCTACAATGAATATTTGTTCTACGCTAGTGTTTCTTTTAACTGTTATACTATTCTGAGCATCGTACACGTACGAAAAAATAATTCTAGGTAAATTTATAAGATGTATTTAGTAATACAATTTTTGAAATATTTAATTAGTATTACTAAATATAATAATAATAACAAAACATTTGATAACAATTATAAACATTTTATTTTTATAACATTATTTTGTCATAGTGACTTATATGTTTATTGAAACTGTTTCACCAAAGTTATTGGTAACTTTTATCAAGAGACTGGATTATTGTAACCAATCCTTTTTTTAGTGTATGAAAAGAGTTAAATTCTCATATTGATCCTGAAATACGATTGATTATTGGCATCATTCAAATGATCTGACGCTGGAACGAAATAGAGTGGTTAGACTATTGAATAAATTCTAATGGATATTACTGGCTCGACAATATCCACATTTGGTCAAGCGAATGCGTGGAACGCGCGGAGGCAAAGAGGATATAAATCAGAAACACTCTGTCACGTGATTTGGTAACGTTGCTTCTACGTGCGATTAATTAATACAGAGCGCTGATCGAAATTTACATTCGAAACGGTTCGTTATGTAGGCAATGGAATGTCACAGTAAAATAAAACTTGACTCGAAACTAAAAGTTGCCTTTGAACGAGAGAGAAAATTGCAGTGGAGCTTCCTGCAAAGTTTTTGAACATTACGTATTAAAAATATCGATTTTTCTGCGGCTTAATTTTACTTTGTAAAGATTGTCGAAAAAAATGATTTCGATACTTGCAAAGTAATCTTTTCTCTTCTAAAATATTATAATAAAGAAAGAGAAAAGCTACGAACAAAAAGTTAATAAAACAATTAAATTGTTTTGTATTTTATAAATTATAAAGTTTAAAGAAAAGAATGTCTTTTGCAACTTTCTCATATTATCATATGTTTTGTCAAGCATTAGAACGCTCCTTTTTCAAGAGATGGCGCCACAGTAATCATAATGCATTGTTATTAACAATTTCTTTTAATCTTTTATTTTCAGCTTGTATTTTTTTATACAGCTATTCATAAATTATCAATTTTTTCATATAGCTATTTATGAGAAATTTTTTGATTGATGATACTTTGTATTCACACAGATTTAAAACAAATTATTTGTACAAAAAAACTCTATAAAAAATTTAAATACAATTTTCAATAAGTTGAGTTTCGATGTTTTATGTACATAAACTAGAAATTTATTTATATACTTTGATAATTAGGTCTTAAATTATTAGCTAATATTATCTTATTAAGACGCAAAGAAAGCTTTCATATAACAAGAAAGTTTTAATATAACTTTTCAATATAAACTTTTCAATAATAAATAAATAACAATTACCTTATCATTGAAATGGGATCTCCATTATACTTAATTTGCTCTCCAATGTTTAAAGGATAATCATGCGATATACGGGACATGATATGCACCGCTCGTCGTTTGGAGAACGAAAGGCATCATCTCGTCACATATATTTTATATTTAAACGACCCGAGTCGCCGGCAATATCATTTCGCGTTGAAGCAATGCAAAGTTAGCGGGCTGCGTTCATCATCCTTACCAAATGAGATTCGCGGCATGTGGAATTCGATATCGACGCCCTGGAGCAAGCGCGGATGACCTGGGCGACCTCGTTAGCTCCGGAAGATCTATGGGGAATATTGGAATATCCGCACAATGCGCCAACTGATACCTGCCACGGAGACTGTGTGGGATGAATATTTTCTGTTCCGTGAGAAAAAAGAGCGGGAGAGAATTCTCTCTTCATCTGCAAATGATTTTGTACGCAAACTAATGATACTTAAGCCTTAATTATTAAGGGACGTCATGGAATATGATTTTTTACATAGAAATATTTTCTATACTTTTGACTTTTGAAATGAATTTTACAAGATCTGTAAAAAGAATTTTTAGCTATTGTTGGAGAAAATAAAGACGGATATTTGACTTCTTTAATATATTCTCGTTATTAAAGGATCTCAGAATGATGAGCTGCTAACTAACCATTATTATTCATCTTTGTTTTCTTTCCTACATGATATGTCATTAAAATCTTAATAAAAGATATATCAAGGTTTTATTAATGGACTTGATGAAGTGAATTATAAAAGTAATTGTCAAGCATTCATTCTGCGGAAATGAAACTTTAAGCTTCTTACTAGAGATTGGTCTTAAAATTCACGAATCCTTCTTTTATTTTTCTCAATAAGAGATAATCTATTTTAATTCTTTTTCTTCAAAACGTCGAGGATTAGATATCTCTTTAATTAGTGTCATGTATTAAATAACTTAAAATTAATAAAAAATACTAGAATATGAAAATTCTTTATCGCTTATAATTCAAAAAATATTATTGTTAATTTAGGAAATAGAGTCGGTGCACCATTTGTGGCCACTTTAAGGATTTTCAAAGATATAAACGCGTTTTAATTAAATTCTTTTCGTTATCTAATAATTTTAACTACTTTAATATATTCTTAAGAATCTTTTAGATAATAAATTTAAAATTGGCAAGCAAATAAAATTAAATAGATGTTTTAAAAATAAGAATTCTGTTTTAAATTCCAATTTCACCGTTTGTGGCCATGTTTTAGATTTGTCATAAAACCAAATTATACACGCATTCAGCAAGTGAGTGTGATCAGCAGAAATATTGCAAAAACAAAATTCATCTACTACGTAGGGTCAATATAAACTAAATAATTCGAAAACTATCAAAGACAGTGGCCATAAATGGTACACTGGACCCTATTTAATTTTTATTTTTCAGTAAAATAAAACAAATGACTGTTTTTTTAAAAGAATTTTGTTTTTAATTAAGTGATTCCTTCTTCTTTATGAAATTTATGTGATCCTGAAAAACAAAATACGAAAGGAGAATATGAAAGCATCGATAACTGCAGCCTTCAACTCATTCCTTGCGAATCCTACGCATAAATTCTGCGGACAAATTTCATTCCAAGCAAAAGCCGCGTACAAATTTTCAGAAAATCACGCGGTAACAATGTCTAGTAAAGTCGGAGTCGGGGATAATCGATAAAAGCATGCATGCACACGCGGAGGCATGTCAATCTGACGTCGGCGTCGCATAAACTGCGAGCTTTGCGGCTAGGAGAGAGAGATGCAGCATGCCTAAGGGAACTATAAATCTAACCCCATCGTCGTCGACGGCTCCCAGTCACGTGCCGCAAAGAGAGCCGCATCCCCTGTTCTCTCTCGCCACCTCTTCCTTCTTTTTCCATCTTATCGCCGCCGATCGTCACCGTGCGCAGCCCCCGTCACACGTGCCATCGGCTTTTCTTTGGACTTGTTGCGTTGCGGCGACCATCGCACCTGCAATTTATACAACCTGCTTCCTATGCTAGCGCCTTCTTTACTTCCATTCCCTTCCATTTCCCATTCCCTCGATATAGATGAGAATTGTGTAACCTTCTATTGATCGCGGATATATAGTTCTGAGAAATACATAAAGACTTTTCTATATATTGCCCGGCCAAATGAAAAATTAACTAACAGAAAAATAGAAACTAGGAATTTTTTACGGTTTCCTGTAGATTATAAATTTTCTCTTTCGGTTTCTTATAAGGAAAATTCTTTATTTTTTTCATACTAAACATTATCATCTTTTACAGCTTCGCCTGCAATTTACCTATAATATTGCAAAATCAGATAAAGTACATTGCTATATTATTTTTTATTTTAACACATTTTAAGTTTTAATATAAAGAACATTTTTATTTTGTTTTATTTACGTTAGTAAATTTTTTTTTAATTACCCATATAGTTCTTTAATATTTATTCCTTCAAGGAATAAAATTTTGTTATATTTCATCATAAATGAAATTTTATCTTTGTAGATGGCCATTGTAATTATATACGGCACTTGGGAATACGATTAAATAGAAATATTTTGATTGTTTAAGATGTCTTACATATTAATTGCGTTATCTCGGTTAAACACGTATTTCATTTACGTCGCACTTGTAACACGTATCTGTTGCATGCTGTCTTGAGACCATTAATTTATGGCGACTGCAAACGTAGCTGTACTAACGGTCGAAACATAGTTTGGGTAAGATGTAACGCTGGCACATTTGCAGCACGTAAACCATTACACCCGTTTTGCAACAATAGATCACTGTGACTTTGTTGTTGTTCCATAAGGATAATAATGCTGCACTATCCCAGCGGTAATTTAGAACATCGGAACAACTTAGAATTTGTGTACTGAGAAGATTGCATGAAATCATCGCTCTTCTCTCATTTTTTACACTTGATACTAACGATAACGCAATGAAATGTTTTATTTTCAAAGAAAATCTTTAGCTGTCTAGTTATCTATTATTAATTAGCAAGAAGTAATGCATACTATTAGAGCTTTATAAAGCTACATTATTATTTTATTTTTAATGTTTTTGAATTTTTTAGCTATTATTTGTTTGTTAACTTTATTTACATAAAGTCGGGCTTCATGACTTTATAAGAAACAAACTATTATGATTGTTAATTTTTATTTTTTGTAAAGTCAGGCGCCAAGTTTATATCGATAATTCCGGAAAATTTATAAATTGGTCATGATGTGAACGTATGTACGAGTATATCAAATATTTTACGAAATAGTTATTTGTATGTAATATAATAAAAGTAAAATGTGTCTTACATCTTTATATAAAATCTTTATCTCACTTTTGGAACTTTAATATAATTCTTTTTTAACACACAGAAGTGAATCTTTTTTCAAAATATTACGTATCTATTGAGTAAGTGCAAAAGTTCGTGCCCGATTCCAATACATGTCATTAGCAGAGTTGTGTAGCATCGCCATTGATTGTGACGTATGCGTATCGCAATTCATTTGAAAAGTTACATACTCAGTTGTCACTTGAGCAAAAGAAACTCAAGCATTAATTAAATTTGTTAAAAAAATTTTTTTGAAAATGAGCGAAGAAAAAATACATTTGCGGTATGTTATGCTTTATGAGTTTCGAAAAGGTATAACAGAATTGCCGTAAAAAGCATTTAAGATGTCTATCAGGACTGTGCACGAGCAATTCGAACTGTTAAGAAATGATTTGTAAAATTTAGACTTTGATGATTTCTATAAAGCATAACATGCCGCAAATATATTTTTTCTTCGCTCATTTTCAAAATCTTTTTTTGAACAAATTTAATACTTGAGTTTCTTTTGCTCAAGTGGCAACTGAGTATGTAACTTTTTAAATGATTTGCGATACGCATACGTCACAATCAATGGCGATGCTACACAACTCTGCTAATGACATGTATTGGAATCGGGCACGAACTTTTGCACTCATCCAATACATATATACAGTTCTTTAATATATTAAAAGATCTATTTAAAATAATAAAAATAAAAATTAAATTATTGTAATAATAATACGTATCAGTTATAATATTTTTTGCGTGTCTATGTTAAAATATTGGAGACATTGAATATTATATTTTTTAAAAATATTATATCAATTTTTATGATTTATTGTTTCATAAAATAACTTTTTAATATAAAAACGAAATGAAAATTAATTCTTCATTATTAATTTAAAAATTTTAGAAATAAAAACATGATAATTATTCTATCAAATTGTGAATTTATAAAAAATAAAAATTAATAATATATTTCATTTGTACGGCATTTTTAATTTTTAGATATACTGTTAAAACGATAAATCACATATTTTTTAAGATATATATAAGATAAAAACCCCAACGGGGTTCAATAAAAAATCATTTGCACCCATTTTGCAATATCTTAAAAAATAGCGGATTTACCGTATTAGCATTATGTCGAAAAACTTAAAATGCCGTATTTTCGAATCCTTCAAGATACAAACGAAATGAAAAGAGATACAAACAAGTAAAATTCTCTGTCAAATGCTTAATAAAATGCATTAATATAATACCTTATAATTAAGTGTTAGCAATTTTTAATTACTTTGTATTTTTGTTTATTGTTTGAGATACAAACAAGATATACACAAACAGACCGTGTTATTAATTTTTATTTTTTTGTAAAATCGGGCGCCAAATTCACATCGGTAATTATTCCGGAAAATTTATAGATTGGTCACGATGTGAATTTACGAGTATATTAAACATTTTGCGAAATAGAAGTTTTTCGCAAAATAGAAAAAAAATCGAAATAACGATCTAAAGTTTTTTTTTCACCATTTTGAGTTTCTTGATTTTAATCAATAATAGTGTATATTTAAGATACTTGCAAATTAAGATACTTTATGTTTACTTTTTAAACACTCTCATATAAATTTAGATTATCTAGATTATATAGATTATATAGATTATATAAATAACATATCAATAACAAATAAATTAAAGTTGCTCTCACTTCAGCAAATCAAATCTCTT
Organism: Tetramorium bicarinatum; assembly: GCA_928718305.1. NCBI lineage: Eukaryota > Metazoa > Arthropoda > Insecta > Hymenoptera > Formicidae > Tetramorium > Tetramorium bicarinatum. The sequence goes on from OV788325.1 coordinate 22,670,132, forward strand.
CTATCGCACAATTTTACTGTGGAAATACAATAAATCGTACAATCTTCTAACGTCATTTTTATGAATACAGCATCATAAATCTTATACTATAATGTAACGTTTGTAGAATACAATGCTGCGATTTCATATCACAACTTGCTGATACATGGATATTTTCTCAAGAAGGATTTATGCTTTAAAAGGGATTGTTTATTTTGCCAAAACGATCGCTGGAAGGGGAGACTTTATTCTCACGAAGGTACAAGATGCCGGTCTCAACGAGGCGGCGCGACGTGCCTTACGCATGAAATTATTAATATGCTCAGTGCGGGGTAATTCAAATTTATGGTAGCGCGCCAATAATGTGGTGTCGCTGAATTATTACTCCGACACTGGAGCCTGCACGACGTTGTACGTAGGTATGTACACGCGGGCACACGGTGCCGAGGGTGCCGGTAGCGCGGGAAATGTCGAGGCGAACGCAACTTTGACGGTCCAATAAACATTTCGGCGATTTATCGTACGCGCCTCTCGCGTACGATTAGCTCTCGTCGTCGGTCTCCTTATTATTAGCCACCGCGCCATTGTTTCGGGGGTGTGCGACAGGCAGCTTAACGGCCGCTTTTTACGTGTCGCGGCGTGGAATTAAGCGCAGTCCCCAATTTACTCCGGCGTACTTTCGAGAGCGCGCGCGCAAGAGCAATGGCTGTTTTGCAGAGCGCGAGAGCTGTAAACAGAGTTTCGCCCTCCGCTAGCATAAATTGCAGTCGCTTTTACGCTCCCGTTACCACGTACGCAATATCTTCTCTCGTGGCTTCCAAGTCCAAAAACTCATCTCTCTCTCTCTCTCTCTTTCTCTTTTACTTTTCAGAGATTTTTCCAAATAAATCCAGAAATAAATTTTCTTCGCGCAAAACACAAATCTCGAACTGTGTGAATAATTCCTTCAGGAATTTAAATTAAAAAGATAAATCCAAGTTTTTGTAGTTTCTGACTGGCATGTGAAGATATATTGATTACAATGTTTATATATTTTGCTTTAAAACAACCAAATTTTTTTTTATTAAATTATATTGCTAATCTTTACTTTTTGCCACTTTCAAATAATCGTATTAGAGAGATTTGAATTATTATATTTTATTTTTTAATTTATAAAGTTTAACTTTTACGGAATTATGTATTCCGATTCATGTTCTTTATATCGTTATTAGAATCTAATTAAAGTGTTTTGTATAAAAATATTTTAAATTGCAATAAGAAAAATTATAAATGCAAATAAAAGATGTCGTTTAACATGCTGTTTGTTTTTCAAAATTGATCCTTACGTATCATTTCGTATAATTATCAATAATATGGATTTTCTGATTAACTTTTTAATATAAAAATATCAAAAAAGTAATACTAAGTTATAGAAAGTAGTTATAAATTATAAACAATTGAAAATAAATTTTGTTTTGAAAACTAAAATTTCAGAGATGCAAACAATGTTATTTTTTGTTTCTTAACGAACCTCATGTTAAAATTGAAAAAGTAACAAATGGTAAATATTTCTTCTATAAATAGATCAATATTTAAAGCCGTGGATGAAAGGTAGCTCGATCCAAGATATCATCATAAAATTTAAATATACATAATGCTAAATTATAGATTTAATAATTTATTATTTCACAAATTTGGATACACAAATTTGAAATTATTTCTTAGCGAGAGTATATACATATATAGAATGTGTTACGTCCAGTAGACTCCACGATTTCTCCCATTCGGATAAAGAGGGGGAAATGAACTTTACCCTTTAAGATTCAAAAGAGGAGGGCGACTGACAATAAGCGACCCACACGTGCACCCACTCATCTATCTTAAAAAATATTAAAAACCATAAAATTAAAGTAAAAGAGTTAAAAGCAACAGAAGGGACGACGTGCACGTGCGCTGTTGACAGACGCCGGTCCTCCGTAATGGAAAATAGCCATAATTAACCACGATTTCTCCGAAAACCGAGTGAGGTACAGAGCCGACGCGTGAAAAATTATGAGTTCACGCGACAGTAATTGCTCTAATAGCGCCAATCTGTCGCAAGAAAACCACTTGAACCACGGAGGAATCGTCCCACGCTCAGTTTAAATTTTTAAGAAAAACGCGACTTAGTTTAATCGTAAATCACAAAGACATTTACGATTAAACAGCCTATGAGAAACTCGGAGCCGAATTATATGGCCGTTTCTCCAATTAGCATTAAGAAACCAAAAAGCGCTCGACGAATCAAAAACTCAAGTTCGTTGTTTAAACACACCCACCCTTTAAATTTTTCATATAAAAACCCGCGCTCCCGAGGGCCGCAGTCAGTTTTTTCTACCAAGTCTTCGTCAGTTTTTTGTCTAATACGGTGCCTTATCGACAGTGTCAGTCAGTCAGTCAGTCAGTTTTTCTTTCATTTAATACCCAGTCCAATCGGCAGTTTTTGCCAACTCCGTCTAATAAGCAGCCCAGTCTCTAATTCAAAATCGGTTGTGCGGGCGTTATACTTGGTATTCGCGAGTGCAGCAAAACCGCCGAGTGTTGGCCCACGTCCACCAGTCTGTGCACCGCCCGACCTAAACCGACCTTTCAAGGGCCCCACCGACCAACGCTAACGTCTACCGAACGTCAGCAATAGTAAGTCCAAGCCTTTCTTTTGTGAGAACTCAGAATCCGCGTACGTGTCAGACGCAATATCGGAACTTCGGTTTGTTTTCTCTCCTATCTAGTGAATAATCCCGAGGAAAACCGCGAGATCGACGGGGAATTCGACCGCGACTTAAACTTCTTATTAAACGAGATCGACGATCTTGAAGCCGCCGGGTTATTCCCACGTTTTGATTTCAACCCTCTCGCTCGCCACAGTCCCTTCTGGACCGTGCTCCCGCCTACCCCTCCGCCGACTCCTCCTTCGGGTTCCCCGAATCACCACCCGTTCGATTTTTCGGACGACGAGTGGGCCCCTTCCTACTCCCCTTCTCCTCCTTCCGACGAGGACGAAGAACCTGACGAACGCGAAGAGCGCGGCGTCATCGAAGAGCCCGACGAACGCGAAGAGCGCAGCGTCATCGAAGAGCCCGACGAACGCGAAGACCGCGGCGTCATCGAAGAACCCGACGAAACGGAAGAGGCCCCTCGGAAGATCGCTCGGAAGATCTAAATCCCTCCACACACACACACACACACTCACACACATACGAAATAATGTATAAATCTTCGCTCGCAAACACGAATATCACTTTTATATTAGTCTTAATAAACTACCTATTAATCAACTATGTATATTTTAGTTTAATTTTATAATCATTTTCCTTCTTTCTTCTCTCTTATGTTAAGTTCATAGTTCAATCTTATACTTAAATTTATAATTCCCCTTTTTCTTTTTTTTTCATTTGAAATAAATGTAAGTTAAATATAATTTCTCTAATTTCATTTTAACCACCCGTTACTTCTCCCGCTCCCTCGCCTGGGAATCGCACGAGGTCCCATCCCCGGGTAAAAGAGATTCAATTCTCTGACCCAAAATAGGGACCACGAGCACATTGCTCTGACTTTGGCGTCATAGCGTCTGTCCCAGACGTTGACCCAAATTCGAAGGCTTGAAAACGTGTGCTCGACTCGCCCGCACAAACGGGCGAGATTACAAGGAGTCCGTTCCGTCCTTCCATCCCCTCCATCTTTCTCTCTCTCGGGAAACCTTTCCTTCGTTTCCCTCCTTCTCCATATTCCGGAGGTCTGGACGTAACAAATGTACTCATGAAAATGTGTGTATATTTATAGCTTTGTATTAATGAATACATTTCAATGGGTTCATTAGCATATATCAATAATGAATTACCATAGTCATAAGCCGATAGCTAGTTGCCGACAACATGCGATAGTATTATAATATATTTAGTGGTGATAATGCTACGAAAAATAAAACAAATTTTATATATATTGATAGATTTCTTATATAAAATTTGCAGATTGGATCTTAAAATGTTTTCAAAGTATATTTTAATTGTAATTTTTCGTTTCATACAGAATGGTACAATAAATAAAAGTTTTATAAAAGTTTTAATATAATGAATAAATAGTTTTAATATATTTAAAGAAGCTTAATCTTTTATTTTTAAGCCGTTATACTTAATTTTTAATAATGAGATTAAACAAAAATATACTATGATAATACTTTATAAAACAGTAATATCAATATTACATTTTGAAAAATTAAATATTTAATGGATTAGATTAAATATTTAAAAAATAATTATTTATTCAATTTTACATTTTTCCCTGGAAATTTTTTGCAAATAATATTCAGAATGTGTGAAGTATATAACTTTAAAAATAATTTTATAAAAGAAGTTAAATTGCACAGTCTAATATATTGATACAATTCTCTAATAGCAATAGCAATGGTCAAATATGATTTCTTAATTATTTCTTAAAGAGCGCTTTGCATATATGTATATAAAGTTACAATCTTTTATTTTTATTTTTGTGTATCTTAATATTTCACTGATTTTACATCAATATAAGGTTTAAGAAACTATTTATCATGTACGTTATTATACTATATTTCAAATCTTTAAGAAAACATTTTAATTTCTTGTAAACTAAAAGTATTTCTGTAACAAAATAAAAAATATTAACAAGAAAGATTATAATGATTATCAAAATGCGTTGAATAATTTAATCGATTATAACAACAATTAAAAGCAGCAACAATATTCTTAAGTCTAGAAATAAAAATTATTTTGCAACTTTAACGTGGAATTTTGCAAGAGATTTCTTTTGCGAAACATAAATTTGGAAATTTGCGTTAAAGCATAGGTATTACACACACAAGATTTTTTCGAAATATGGCTAACAAAGATTCATTGAGCTGCATAATTATACATAATCGTATAAGAAATAATATCACTGATTTGACTTATTTATAACTGAATTATTTATAACTGAAAGACGAAAGAATACAAGCGTATATAAATTCATTTTTACAAAAAAAATCTGCCATCAATAAGACTTGCACGTTAAGTTTTATTTTAAATTAAATTAATATTGATAAATTTAATCTAGCTATGTTGCATATTGAAACATAAGATAATAGATTTTTGATATTTAATGTTTTAATCTAAAAAAAACCTGTTATTTATGTAGAAATCCCGACGATTCTTTTATCATTTATTCTATAGAATATTCTCGAATTATTTGTGATAAAGTCGAGATACTAATACTTTAAGAGCTATCGAAAATGAGGAGCTTTTCACGAATTAAGCTTCAGTGACGCAAAAAAAAAATAAATAAATCGTCCAATGTGAAATGTACTTTAACGTGGAATTTTAATTCGAGACTCAACTATTACAATTAAAAGTTGGTATTTGAAAAGTTGTAAAAGGTGTAAATTGATACAATTTCTCTCTATATTTTCTTTAAAGAAAGAAGAATGATTGCAGCGAGAAGAATTGATTGCAAATTTCACAAATAAGTGTAACGCTGTGTGTCCACTTGAGACACCTCGTTATAACTTATGGAGTTTGTTTACTCGACATCACAAAAATGTTTCGACTTCGGATATACCCTTCCGCTACTCCTGGAGCACACACGCACACACACCGGGTGTGTGCCGAGTATACCTAGGGAAAATGAGACGGGCTAGCGGCGCGAATTTCGGTGCGTTTTGACGCGCCGGAAGAGTCAATAAACGCCGGGCAGGAAATCCGGGGTAAAAGTGCTGTGAGGCGTCGGCAAGGATACGTCAAAAGGTTTTCGCGCGCAAGTCGGGCGGTAAATGAGCTAAACGGCCCCGGGCCAAAAGCTGGCGTCAAAGGGGAATTCAAGAGCCGCGCGCTAGGTGAAATTCTTGACTCTGCCCTCAGGACAGTGAATTACCACCTAGCACGCCACCCCTAGATTGCTATTCGCGCTACCCAACTGCGTGCAAGGGCCTCTTCCCCTGTTGCTATGCTGAGAGATGACATTGCCCCGCGACAGGGAGACATCCCTCTCACTCCGTAGATACCACGTCCATCCTTATTAACGTCTTTGTCTATTTATTACGAATATGGATATGTGCGGAACGTTTCATTATACATACATGTTGAAAGTCTACATCTCGAAAAATGTAAAGTTTGAAGAAGGCTATTCTAAATGGAAAGCCTTCACTGAGAGAAAAGTATGTGGTATTTGCCACTATAATTGCATAATAAAATAATTATAGGTGAGAATATCATTTTTATAGTAGTTATTACTATGATATTGGTAATAACAATTATATGCTCATAGTAATGCCAATTGTGGTTACTATTACAGTATTTTATAATATAACTTACTAAATAAAAATCTCGTTTTGGTTAATTAATAACAACCATATTATAAGTTGCATGGACCAAATAATGATTATGAGGACTTTGATAAAATGTTAAACCAATCATAATTTATATTGTTTGAATAACTATATAAAAATGTGGTTTGGGTCCAAAAATAACTATAAATTGTAATGACATTATAGTTACGCAGCTATTTCTTTCTCTCAGCGCATAGAAAAAAAAACTTATAAGATGCATTTAGCAATGCGATTTTTCGAAATACTTCGTTATTATTACCAAATATAATAATAAAAAGTTCGATAATAATTATGATTACTTTATATTTTATAACATTATTTTGTCATAATGACCTATATGTTTAGTTGAACCTATTTCACTAAGATTCTTGATAACTTTTATCAAGATTGTATTATTATAATTAATTATAATCAATCTTTTTTCAGTATTAAGGTTTTAATTGAAATAAGTGGCTGTTATAGTTTTACGATATAATTAAAATTTATCTTTATCTATTTAGCGGTTTATCTTAAATTCTTTTGATTTTTTATATAGTTAAAAGATATGTTAATTTGAGGCTTTTTTGCGGTTTAACTGACTATTTGGTTTAAGTCGGGTTTAAGTCGCGTGAGTTCTTGGTTAAATTCCGACGTTTCGCGAATATTTCAGTTTACCAGGAAGGAACAGTATCAGGTTGTTCCTCCCTGATGACATTAACTGAAATGTTTGTGAAATGTCGAAATCAAGAACACACGCTACTTAGATCCGGAAAAGATATGTTATACATGTACATACATACATACATATGTATATTCGATTGTACTTGTCATTCAAATGATATCGAGTCAGTCATATGTCTCGCGCTACTTTAACACTTGGCGGGAAACACTACTCTTGATAAAGTTAATCATATCAGATATCTTTCTTCGATGTCTTTTACTTCAGTTATATGTAATTAATGTCAAAACTGTTTTTTAAATATACGAGGTCAGAGAAGAAATATATAGTAGAACCTCTATAACTTGAACCTCTATAAATCAAAAACCTCTGTAAATAAAAAAACCTTTTAAATTTGGTCTATTTCCTTCCATTCCGGCACGAAAATCTCTATTTATCGTAATATTTACATCCTTTAATCGAAGTATTTAAGTAGTTATAATTACGAGACACTACTTATTAAGCAGTTATAATTACGAAGCACTACATAAGACCTCTGTAATTCAAAGTTAAAGATGTAGAGTCTCTGCAATTTGAAATGAACTTCTATAAGTCAAATTTCTATCTATTAACATAATTAACCTCTATAAGTCGAATTCTATTTTGTTAGATCTTTATATGTCACATTTTTCGATTGTCACACGAACACTTTTCTATTTCAAAACCTCGATTACACTTAACTCTTTCCTTGAGATTCGAATTATGGAGATTCTATTGTATCTCTATAAATCAACCTCAGTTAATTAATTTTTACATAATAATACTTAATTTGTTTTATCCAATTATTGAGCTTTGAAAATATAGTTTTTAGATACATGTGTATATAGTTTCGCGGCTAATGACTGAGCGTTTACTCACATTTCTATACTGTTGTTGTTGCAGTGCTTGCGGAAAATCCGATCGCTTCTGTACTTTTATTAAAAAATAATTGAATGTCAACCTCGTTAGTTCTGTCTCGTACCTTGTATGTGAATGGATCTGGCATCAGAAATGATGGTGCTTGATAGAATAAATACATCGGAACGCGGGAATATAAAATTAAAAAGGCACCTTGATAGAGTGGCTTGTCGTTGATATCGTCTAAGTATTATCGAGTATAGCATTATCATTCGCAATCGACAATAATAATTGTTGGAAAAAATTATTTTCGAAGAAATAGGGAGTGACATATTGGTACGGAAACTAAATTTTGTGATTTCACATGTAAAAAATTCGCGAGAAATTACGAAATATCGCCGTTTAAAACAATATCATGTAAATAAATGTATGATGAAATTAACATTTTCATCGCATTGACAATTCTAGTTATATAGGATTACATGTACAGGATTATTCAAAATGATTTATCCGATTTCAAATGACCGTATTTTTTAATTTAATAATACAGAGTAATTGGTGATACTTACATCAGTCAAAAGATAAACTGTTCAGGTTTTGTCTCTCATAAATATTCTATATGACTTCTATATGACTTCTCGTAGGCGAGCAACATCGAGACTATTGTCAAATTTCTGCCATACTTGCATCAGTATAACTGCTAACATTAATGGTTGATTTCATAGCCGTGCAACTTCTTCCTTTGAGGATATGTTAAGAATGTTCTGTACAGAGTGTTACCGCAATATACACATCATTACGCCGGATTGCCTACCTGTTTATCAGTAAGGGGTATGCTTTTCCGGACTTTCAGGATAAAATTGGACTTGATGCTATATTTCTCTTTTCAACAGTATATATATATATATATATATATATATATATATATATATATCACTTATATTATTAAATTTGGACACTATACTGGGCTGGTAAAAACCCCCCCATTCCTAATTCTTTGCCGAACTTGCTCCTGACAGTTCAACAAAGCATGCCCCTGCCTATAGATAGATAGGCAATCCGGCGTAATGATGTGTACGTTGCGATAACACCCTGTACGTGTTATCGTTGCCCCTCACTGGATGAGTTTAAAAATCAGATGAGTGTTACTGTGGATAATAGTGACAGTAGACATAGTGCACAGTAACAACAAACTAGTGCAAATATGGAAGGAATTCGATTATTGTCTCGAGAAACGTTGCTTATTTAATTATAGGAAATTATATGGAACACTTATAATGAGAAATAAAACTTGGACAATTTATGCTTTGGTTGATACATCATTAATCACATTTTGTGTTTGTTACATTCAAAAATAATCATTAAAAATTAAATGAAAAATTATTTTGAATAATCCTATATATCTACAGCATATACGATAAAATTTGCACGTTAATGAACAAAATTTGACCCTAATTTTGTCAAATAAAAAAATGTCTTCATTTTTTATATTTTACTTCATCGTATTTTCTTTTCTTTTCTGTTCTTGTCATTTTGCATATAATTTATGTTATTCTCTGTACGAGATAATAAATTTTATTTACTTTTGAAAGCATAGAAAAAATACAACTTAAATATTATAGTTTGAAATAGTATCTTTTAATAAAGCAAATTCGAAAAAAATTGATTGAAAAATATATATCGAGGTAATCCATTAGTACAATCCCATTAATCGCTTTGATTTGTTGAGTGTTTCCGTCCCGTTTAACATGTCCTCCCCGCTCGCGAGTCCACATTTCAAGCAAATTTTGATAGACATGGATATCACCAATTTTCTATACGCGCGAAATGGCTCTTCCATATTGACGCGATAATAGTCCAATCGAACTACCAGTCTTATTTTCTCTTCGGCTGCCAAATTGTCTATATACAATACAGTGAGTTTAACCGCATGGAATGAAATATAGTCGATTAAATCTACCAAGCACTATGTCGGGTAATTGAAACCACTGTAACTCAAGTTACGAAAAAGAATAATAGAAGCAATTTGCCTCGAATCAAATTGAATATAATGTAAAACAATATTTTAGCAAAATTTGCGGATACTATTCGTTTTTTCATAAATAAATACTGATATATTTTCGATTAAATTAGATCTTTGTTGCTTGATATTATTTTTGTGTGAGTTTGTATACTTTTTCCATTGCGCGCTGATTATTTATTTTTCGTATAAAACTAGATCCTTGCGTATTTTGTGAGTAAAAGTGAAAATTAAAATAATACCGAAATATCCATATCTAAACAAATAAATTTACAATATTGTAATTGATATTATTTTTTCTCAACATTCATAAATTATAGAGTTTAAGTATTTATTATATTTATGTGTTTAATGTTATTAATTATATTAAATGTGTGATTAGGAACTTTAACGCATGCATAAATAATTTTCTTCATTATTGTCTTCAATATATTTAAATTTGGTGCAATTCTCAGAAACAAAAAATTTCTAATGTTTGGTAACTTGCACACTGACTCGTATTCTGAACGCGCTTTTGTCGATAAATGCGTGCATTTATTTCTGAAATTCTATAGAATTATATAAGTAACGTGAATGATATGCTAAATGCGCGCATTTATCGTTAAAAGCGCGTTCTGAATACGTGCCTTTCTTTATAATAACTGTTTCTAATATGTTTTCTACATATAACCGATATAGATGAAAATTGTAATCTTTTAGATATTAATTATAGGAGCATGTATATTAATTTTATATTCTTGAAAGTTAACGTTATACGTATTATACGTATAAATGAGGATGAAGTAATTATATCCATTTCCATGTAACGTGCTCGTGTACTCTCGCCGCATGTTACACGTCAGCGTACATGAAATATGCATATGCGCCAATGCAGGAATGTATCTATATTCTATCATACCTTCGTGGATACAGCCGTGCAACTAAATCTCGATATTCGAAGCACGAGTGACAGCTTATTGCGAACAATTTTATATCGAGACCGTAGAACACGTGGGAATCAGGCCTTATGGAAAATCGCATGATATGATATTCGTGTTAACCATTGAAAGTAGCATATCAAATTTATCCGATATACCAAAGATCTCTCATTGCTGTACAATGTCACGGATAAATTTCTAGTTGTAGTGTTATTGATTCGTGATATTATTATAGTATCACTGCATGTAGCAGTAACTATGTCCAGAAAAATTCAACACACATACTTTTAGTATTAATATTTATTCTAAAATCTAAAACATTTGTATTATTTATGATCAAATAATTATCGTGGTAAGCATAACTTTTTAATATTTATATTTTTACTCGAGAAGCAGAAGAGGATATAAGAAGAGGATTTAAATGTAAATTTAAATTCTTCGGGAATAATCTGCGGAATTATAAAAATATTTAGTTTTAAATATTAAGTTTTAATAAATCTAAATAAATTTAGTCAATTTCAAATTTAATTAACATTTGTTATAAAAAATAATATTAAACCTTGGTTTTTATTTAAACAAGTTTTATCGATAAATGTTCACCCTATTCATACAAAATCGCAATGAATTAATTATAGATTTTTTATTTTGTGTTATATTGTTATTGTGTTATTTTGCTTTTGATTAATTATATTTTAGAGTCACTCAGACATATATACTTCTCTAATTTATAGAACTTTTTCAATAAGAAGTCAAAAACTACAAAAATGTCAATCAAATAATGTTGAATACTTTTTTTTCTGTTTCTCAGCATTAAGAAATAAAAAGTTTAATTCGAAACTTTACGTCTTGAATGAATATATTTATACATGCATTTTTATTATATTGTTTTTCAATTTAGCGTGCGTGTGGGATAGAAAAAAAAAAATTTGAAGTAAAAGAAGAGATTGGGAAGCGGACAGCAGAAAAGCAAGTATCGTCTTGGTACTTCGCGATGGCGGAAAATGGCGAAAGTGCTTCTTCTTTCACGTGGCTTTCATTGGCTCCATCGCGTCGTTACTTCCACTCGTTCTTTCCCTCTCGTCACTTCCGACTCGATTGTTTACCACGGTAGCGCGACTGGTGCGACATGGGGGTAGTATCGATTTGGCGCGCTGGTAATTTCCGCTATTAAAGCACAATGCCGCGGATCCAGGATCGCCGGTTAACCGCTGGAAAATCGCGCACCTGTTTCTAAAAGCTAGCGCAAGGATACCGGCCGTTGAGACGACAAGCATTTTCTAGGCGAATTATTGTCGAGCACGGCGTTATTTATTACTGCAGCGTCGTAACGTTTTCACGGTTATTTCGACTCACTTACCTTACAGCTTCGGCATTGCCCTACTTGTATGAGCTACTCTCGAACACGCTTGGGAGTGCTTGGTAGGGGGGGGGGGTTTCGATAAAAGCTGGGGATAAAAGCGCGCTTTAACGGGACTCCTGGACGCACTTTTAATGCCGCAACATATACTTATGTATGAACGAAATTGCGTTTTCTTCAGATTCCGCATTAATTATTTGTTTTTATAAATTTATAAATCCAAGAAATTTATGAAAACGAGAGTTAGAAATTAATTTCATCAATCGTAAAAATAGATATTAATAATTTTTAGTATATTCTAGTTTTGTAAATTCTAAAAATTATGATTGCCGCAGAGATATTAGATAAATCTATTTCACAATTTCAGGTAATTTTAGAACATTTTAATTTCAATATAATAATAATGATTAAATTTATTGTATTATTTATGAAAATAGTATTATTAATACAGATAATACTTGATATTGTACAATATATCTGTTATTTTTTATGATCTGTGCATTTTTGTGGAAAAAGATATAACTACATTTTTTTATAAAGTTTGAATTCATCCTTTTTTAAAATATAGATAATCTTTTTTAAAAATATATATTGTAAATGTAAAAAGCGCACATGTGAATTATTTTTGGTCTCATATAATCGATGTTCTCGTTCTTAAATTGTCTATTAGATAAAATATTTTCTGTTTATCAAACATGCCTCTTCAAAAACTCGACGAGCGTTAAACCTACATCAGATTTCGCATTATAGATTGAGAATTTCAAAATGGAGATTGGAATTTAACTAATTAAAATAAAACAGATTTAAAGTAAACTTATCCAATTCATCGAATTCTAATCTTCAGTTTGTTCTCAATCTTCAATGCGTACTCTAATGTTGGTTTCAGCCTCACTGCGACCTCATGGATATTTTAATTAAATAGACTTTTAAACTATTAATGGAATTATTTATATTTATAATATATATTATACATAATATATTTCTTCAATGAGAAATATCAAGTTCTTTATGGATTATATATAAAAATGTACAATAATTATACATTTTTATTTCATTACACATTTTTATATATTTTATTTGTACGTTTATCATTATCATGCGTTTTTGTATTATTTTCATATTTGTTAGACTATTAGAATTACGTTTATCGTCGCAACTACTACAAATGCCATTTAAATCGTAAAAGAATGGTAATTCAACAATGCTTCTTTATTTTGTATCATCGCGCACGCAGTTTTATCATGGATTGCAATCTCATGTTTCATAAGAGTTCGAAACAAACTGAATTAACCAGTCGGTCGCTCGCGGCCATATGCCTGTTTAATTCTCTGTAGCGTTACAAAGCGGCACTCGCGAGCATGAAGAACCCACTCGCTCCCGACTATTATTTTTTAACGGTCCAATTTATATAACTGCGCCGTAAAGCTTAACAAGAATGCCCGGTTATTAAAAGTGCGCCCTTGCAAAACGACCGGTGCCACGGGTTCGAAGAAAAGGTCGGAAGCGACGGGTCAGAAGCGAAGGAGGCTTCATCGACGTGGCGCGACCGGAACTTCACATGCTCTCGTCGCTGCATCATGATGCGTAGGGTCGGACTTGATGCACTCGCCGTCTGTCTTCAGCATTTTAGGAGGAGATATCAAATCATGCAGTGGCTACTATCATTTAGAAAAATCAATTCCAATATAAACATTTATTTAAAAAAAACTGTCGAAATAATTTAATTGAGATTTTTTGTGGAAATCACACTATCAGTTAAATATTACGTTCTTGTCAATTAAATATATCTTTGAAAAGAATAGCAAATGTAAATCGTTTAGGATTTGGTTATTTATGAAATAAATGAGAGAAGAAATAGTTAAGCACGTTTTAAAATCACGATTTTAGTACAAAGAATAATAAGATATAATGAGCCGCGATAAAGTTTCTAGTAATAATTTTTCTAAAAGTGGTTTTGCTTGACTTCATTAGCGTGTTATTCTTCAATATTCGGTATCAAATATCTAAAATATGAATTGAAACACTTAAGAAATAAATTTCCTTCGTATTGAAGCGAGAGAGAATAATGACTTCTTTGTTAAAGTTAAAGTTTTTGTGTTGTGCTACAAAAGCATTGTATAGAAAGTCCTTCATTTTTAATTCCTTGTAATTCAAAAAATGTCTATATTATTTTAATCAAAGAAAGGACATTAAAAGTGTTTCAATTCAAATGTTATAATTCTTCACGAATACCTATTCGCTGCTGTAAATTCTTATTTGTATTAAAATCACGTAAGATTTTAAACCGGCCCTGTCAGTGCACTCTCGAGCACATGAAGGGTTTTAGCGGTTTTACGCAATCCGACTAGATTGGCTTGATATGAGGTGAATGAGCTTCTAGTGTTTCCTGAATATATATACAACACTTTTCGTATAATATATATAATATATACACTACACTTTGAGGAGAACATAAAACAGTAAGCCATGAAGATTTCGAAGTTTCAAAATGATTCACGTTATTCCTAGAAATGTCCGTGTTTCTGAAAATTGATTTAGATACAAGCAATACAATCCACAATTACGTATAATATCGGGCTTATTCCAATAAAAGTTTTGATAAAAATTAAATAAGAATTAAGATAATTCTATTTATAGATTGGATAAACTGTTAAACTTTGGAAAAATAGACGCAAAAATATAAAGTTTAGAAAAACGATTACGATAACAAATATTAATTTAATAAGTGAATCTAATTTTTTTCTCCTTATATGTATTATACTAATATAGATAAATTCGTTTAAATTTAATCAATGCTGTTTAATTAATTGCATTATTTATTATTAGAGTGAAAACAATCCCAAAATTTTCACGCGTTTTCCAAATGCGAAATGATTAAATTACCTTGATAAGCTTTATTTATTACGCTATATTTTAATAACGTGTTATATATCTCATAAGATACGCATTTAAATATGTTGCGACTAAAATAACAATAATTTTAATAATTGGTTATCACTGAAATTATCTTAATTGAAAACAGGTTTAACAAAATCCTCTATTTTTTCCTCATGTCTAAATGTCATGGATAAATGTATGATATATGCTACGTGCAAATTAATTGAAATATATTTTTAATATACGTATTGCGCGTGAATTTCTTCGCAAAACGATGAAATATGTGTAACGTAGTAATAATGATTATAAAACTATATGTTCTCTCTCGAGTAATTGAAATAAAAGATTATTCACATCAGATAACATCATCAGAAAATAATATTATTTGATGAAACATTTTAAATATACAAAGACAAAAATTTATCATTGACATATAAAAAAAAATAAAAAATTAACTTAAGTTTTAACTAATAATTTTTATATAGATACTGAAAAAAGCGAAAATTACTTTATTACATTTAATTTAATAAAACTTATATAGAGTACTTTAATGCTTTTAGTTTTCTTTTTAGTTTCCGTTATTAAAGAATAAAATTTTAATACCAGAACGAGTGATAAATTAGGAACTAATTTCTCTTTGAAAATATCGATACAAATAGTTATTTGTCACTTTAATACATTATTATTATGTTGAATTTTTTGAAATCCGTTTAATATTTTATCCAAATAAAATCGTTTAAAATTTAATTAAAAATAAATTTTTTTGTCTTTATTTCGCCTTCGGAAGATTAGTTCGCTAAAAGCTTTTTATCTTATAAGTCAGATATTATAATGCGTCTCGGAGCCTTGTTGTTAGGGTCTTTGTTTTCAATTTCCTTAATTAAGGAATCTCAAATCTAACGAGAGTTATTATAGAGACGGGAAGCTTGTATTCGTCTAGCAGAGAAGAGAAGAGAGACAATTTTCCGCAAAGCATACCAACGGAATTCTCATAAAACACTCGTCATGACAAGATTTGCACCAGTAACACTCGTGCGCTCATCGGAGCAAACACTTTGATTCGCCAGGCCAAAGGAAAAAGAAGTTATCTAACCCTGCGACACAAATTCACAACTGCAAAAGCGTTTCACAACATGCGAACACGCAGAGAGCGGTATTCAAGTGCCAATCATCCCCAAACTTTCGCGTAAGAAGTACACCCGGTGAACGCAACAATGCCGGCCAATCTTTCCGAGGTGTATATAGGTCGCGTTCACGCGAGATTTCCGCCCGTTTCAGTACAGGTGCCTTCTAAATACGAAATTGAAAAGCGTTCGGCGATATCTGGTACCTCTTTCAATTTTCGTAAGGTGAAAATTCGATCGGTCGGTCAGCCAGTCCATCAATGTAAACGTATTGTCGAAACTTGCTACACGGGTTTAAATCACGACGAGCAATTTCTCGCGATATGTTATCCCATAGGGAAGTTGAGCCATGCCGTCGAAAAAAGCATGGTTATTGCATATGTATATATACAGGGTGTATATATGTATATATATATATATATATATATATATATATATATATACAGGGTGTCCCACAATTCGCGACCGAAATTTTAATGACATATTCCTGAGTCAAAAATAAGACAAAAATCCTAATACAAAAATGTCGAGGATACAATACTTTTTAAATGGGAAGCTCTTATAATACACGAATCAGATAGTTTAAAGTTTGCGCGCTCAGAAATGGTACATTGATTAGAGATTATGCCCTTATGCACTTGCCGACTCCTTATAAGATGGAAATAATTATATGTATAATAATGTTAAAATTAATTGAGTTATATTTAAATATAGAAAATTAACATTGTACATGATAGTAATTATAGTCATGTAATCATGAAAATGATAAACATTGTATGTACATACATACACGATAGTAATTGTAACCATGTAACTATGTTATAAATTGACAGTTTGTTAATTTGACATTTCAAAAGAGACAATTTCATTTATATGCTGATCGATATACCGTCCCTGACCGCGAGAACTTTAGACTACCTGATTCGTGTATTATAAGAGCTTCCCATTTGAAAAGTATTATAGCCTCGACATTTTTGTATTAGAATTTTCGTCTGATTTTTAACTTAAGAATGTCATAAAAATTTCGGTTATAAATTGTGAAACACCCTATATATGTAATGTGTGTGTGTGTGTGTGTGTGTGTGTGTGTGTGTGTGTGTATATGTATATTTAGAAAGAGAAACGCGACTAAACCGTAATATTTCCCGGTGCGCCGATTGCTTGCTCGTGCGCAGCGTCATGCCGCGAGGAAATACAAAAACGACCAGCCGACTTGATTTTTCTATCATCGTAAATCACATTGAGGACGGCTGGTACGTGTTATAATTTATTGTGCCGATCGGAAAAAATACCGCTACATCGACTGTCGAATTTAAGTGACAATCAAAATATCGAGCGCGTTATTTAGGGAGACAACGTGCACGAGAATTACATGGATATCAATGATATCATGAAAACATACAAAAATATATTTGTTTAAAAGAATATGGAAATTTTACATGTCACTTTTTTTAAATATACAAAACCATGTGCGTACTCTTGATACATTTTTTAAAAATAATTTTTAAATATTCTATTTAATTACTTTTATTTGCACAGAATGTTTATTTAATGAAAGACGTTATGTCTTCTTTTGGAATCAACAGTGGATTCAATTGCGACTGTTTGCCGTTTTAGAAGCTATTTTTGCATAAGAAAGTATCGCGCTGTCTTTCAATTAGGACAGTGAAATATATTTCTTAGGGTTTTCATCTAAAAGGATAAGAGACTCAAGAGAGAGAAGAGCGATAAATATCTCAATTGTTACACGGTAGTAATATTCATCGGAAGTAATATTCACCTTTGACTTATCGAGACGTTTTCTTTGTTAATAAATCAGAATCTCAGATAGTCATAATGCAAATTTATAATAACGTCGATGCTATCTGTACACAGATTTATATATATTTTCAAGAAAGAGAAAGAACGATATCAGGCCATCTCGTAAGAGGCTGAAGATTCTTTGAAACTGATGCTATTCTGTAAACGTGCCTCATTAAAAATAACGAGGTATGGTAGGCATGTCAAAGCAAACGCGCTGAATGAAGGGTGGAAACCATTCGATGACATTCTCGTCGCTTATTTGAAGCATGTTGCGTCAGTGTCTATCCGACACGAGGTTGGATAACTTAATTGAAAAACACTAAGAAAATGAGAAAGTATAATAAATTTTTACTCTGAATGAGAGATGCTCGGAAAGATTGTTGAGTCCATTTCGTCAATGATCAATCGATCCGTCTGGGAAAAATATGAGTTTCTACTGAGAAATGAGTAAGGTCATAGGATGCAGAACTTGATTTTAATCAGCTTTAATCAGCTTTACAGGTATTAATAGAAAATATGGGAACGTATGAATTTGGTTAAAATTGGACCGCTCATTTCATTCCCATTTTCCTCTCCGGCAGTTTTAAAGATATTTGTAATTAATTTAATAAATTATGGATTATTTTAAATTATATTAAAATTGAATTTATCGAAAACATAAGAAAGATTGCATTTTACTCAAGAAAAGCTATAATTAATGTTAATAATGTATAATTTACATACTGTGTGAATACTGTTATAATACTGAATGTATTATACATACTAATCTTTATTATACATCATTTTGTTTTATATAAATACATATATTCACACACAAGTATTAAATTCATATTTTATGAAAATTGTTATAGCGGAGCATTAATTATTTTAGGAGATTATATTTTGTTTTTTAGGCGATTTTTTATAGTAATTTATTGATTAAAGAACATTGCTACTCTAATAGTTTCATGATAAAATATTCGTGACAAAATATTCGCACAATAACAGATTAAGGGGATGCTAAAGTGACGGTCAAACTTGATTGGGATCGGTAACGTAGAAGATGGAATAAAAATGTCAAAATCTCGACATTTTTAATTCCGTTTTTTACGTTATCGATCTCAGCTCATGCAATACACATATATATTGCAAGCATGTGCGTATGCGCTCATTGTTTACAATGTATGGGTGTATTGCATGATTTGCTTGATTGTTTATGAAAAGAGGAGGATAGATATATGACCTTTCGTCCTTTTTCCTTTCGTTCTAAGATTCTCAATGATCTGAGACGGTTAGAGCGTCCGAATTTTTTTTTACCACGCACTGCAAAGGGGCCGCCCATTCAAATTGTGGGCCTCTTATCACAATAATATTTTAATAAATTTAAAGTCGCGTATGATTTTAATATGTATAATAACATAGCAACTTTATATCTTATAAAAGGAACATATTTAATAATTTGTCCTAGACTTTGATGTAGTTGAGTTCTAGTTTTGTTTTGAAGTGTGACTAAAACTATAGTACAAAATCATATTAATGTATGATTCTGAATATTGAGAGCATTGAATAAGCCCCTCCAACGACCATTCTTGTGAGATCGCAACCAATAAATTTTTGCCAATAACCAGTATCGTCATAAAAACAAAACGCTTCTGATTTTTACAGCCAGTATCGTCAAATAGACGCTTCTGTTTTTTATTATAATTAGTACCGCCAAAATACACGCTTCTTATTTTAGTTATATCATTTAAAATTGAGATTGAGAAATCTTAGAAATTATGTTACGTTATTTCAAAATAATAAAATAATAATAAAATAAATATGATTTTGAATATTGAAAACAGTGAATGGGGCCCCTGTAACGTCCATTCCCGTGAGAACGCAACCAATAAGTTTTTTACGTCTCTCCGATTCGAATTTACAAATCTTTATAACCAGTACCGTCATAAAAACGCTTCTGATTTTTATTAAAATCAGTACCATCAAAATAGACGCTTCTGATTTTAATTATATAATTCAAAATCGAGATTGAGTATCTTAGAAATTATATTGTTATTTCAAGATAATGTGATTTTGAAGAATTGAAAATATTGAATTGGCCTCTCTAACGCCCATTTCTCGTAAGAACGCAAACATAAATTTTCTTTGTCTCTCCGATTCAAATTTACAAATATTTGTAATAATCAGTACCATTTAAAAAATGAGACGCTTCTGATTTTTATTATAATCGGTACCGTCAGAACTGACGCTTCTGATTTTGGTTATACATACCATTCAAAATCGAAACTGAGAACTTGGAATTGTGCTACATTTCTTTAAGAATTTATTTCTTGTGAAAGAACTTTATGTGACGCTATCCTGTCAAACGGATTGTTGTGATACTGTTCATCTCATTCGTCGTTTATCACGAAACACGCGATACTGGTTCCGCTCCAAAATACTCGAAGCGACCAGGGGTGATTCACGCGCTTTGATATACTAAAAGAAAACGGTTCAGCCAACACACGTTCGTCGTGCTTTGTCTGTGTGTATTCCCACGCACTCACTTTTCGCGTTGTGTATAGTAATGTGTTTAGTAGTGTGTATGTCATTACGTGGAATACAAGGGGATGCTAAGATCGTCAATTTTATCGACTAAACGACATAATTTTATTAAACGCTTTACTCGTCATTGGCTTAACAAATTGAAAAAATGTTTTTGCAAAGTTAAAGTATATGCACTAATGCTGTCAATGATGCCATTAATCCAGAAATCGAAAATAATTTAAGAAATTCAAATCTTCCTTATCTATTCTGAGGGTAAACTGCTGTCAACTCGTGACAAGATTTGCTTCCTATAAAAGTTCTACGCTTCGTTGTTACAAAATGAGAACAGTATTGACTGCGGATTATGTGAAGAAATAACACGCATTTTACAAAATTTGGTTCAGATCCCTAATATAAAAAAATGCGTGTAATAAAATATTTTTAATTTTTTTTCGTTTTTTTATATGAAGTCCTTACTCGCGTGGTTCATTTTTGCGTGTACTTTAATCCTGCAAAAGGATTTTGTATTTTCTAAAGCCAATTTGATAATTTATAATATTATAGCTTAGAATTCCACCTACATTATCGATCTCAATCAAGTTCGAGCGTACTCTAGCATCTCTTTAATTTTTTTTATTAAGCTTTCAATCATTATTTTAAATGTTAAGTATTATTCGTGCATGTAATCCGCATGGCGGAAGCATTTCATTTAGTACTTACCAAGAGTAAAACCTTTATATCAAGTTGAAATTAACCTCAGGTGACAGCTGTATGAGTCGAGGTAAATGAAAGTTTTACCTTTTTTTTTATTTCCTTATGAAATTGACCGCCTCGCTATTTCTTTTTGTGCCATATTTTAATTGTACCAAAGCATTTTGGTGGCAATCCGAAAAATCATCTCAAAGATTTTCACATCACTACTTTGTGTCGATAATTCTCGTTTCTTTAGCATCCCCTTAAAATGATAAAAAGGCCTAATTTTCAAATAAATTAAAAGAAAATGCCGCGTTATTGTAAATATATTATAATTACTATACTCCAAATGTCCAAAATAAAACAACATTCATACGCATACAAAATATCTTTTTACTTTGCTACTCACAGACGAGTTTTAAATAAATCACAACATTTAAAATATGATTTATCTACATGTCGAGGAAATTATTTCAGTTACAAAAAATAAATAAAATGAAAAGCACTAAATTTTATATAAGAAACTGTTGTCAAATTTTTCTTAAATAAACGATCCTAATGTTTCTACATATCTTATCAGCATCGAATAGATAAAATATCCCACAGCTGCATCACATTGTAATCCGCATGTCACGAAGAATAGCCGCAGTGAAGGGCCTTAAGGGAGCCATCCCTACGGGATTCATTGTCCGCCAAGTCACCGAGGACAGCGATGAATTTATATTCCGGCTGCGCTACCTTCAGTTTTTTTTTATTTGACTCACGCGAATCCCGATCGGGTACCTTTCCTCTCGACTGAGAATGATTTCTATTGGCATTACCAATGAATCTGTCAAGATAACATGGCTTTACGGTCGAATGAATGCTGCGGTTTAATTTAGTAAAGTTGATAATTGTTTTTATCTGACTCTCTGCTTTAAAAAAAATTTGATACGTACAACAGACAATTTGATAAATATTACTCAATCGAAAGTTTTCTTCAGAAAAAATTAATAATTATTCATCTATATAATATTCATCTATATAAAATAAAATATCAAAATAAAAATTTATATTTGTTATTAAATTAACTTCAAGTATCGATTATTTTTGTATATATCTTTCTCTGCTAACGGGAATAAAATTTGATTTAATTATTTACATAAAAATACTGTAAGATAAAAGGAAATTTCTTCTCAAGAATACATGAAGCAAACAATTATTGAAATGTAAATTGAATTTACTTATTTGTCTTATACGTATCTGTTAACATTTATAAGTTAGAATCACACAAAAGTAGTCGATCCTTCAATGTAAAGCTAGAAAATGTACGACTGATGACTACTTCCCTTTCTCGATGGAGAGCGCTTGGAAAGCAAAATCATGTATCAAATGTAGCTTTGCGTTTTCATTCACTTTACTTTCATAAAACAATGTTTTCAAGAAAATTTATCTGTTGCACTTATGAGTTTTGTGATCAATTGTTATAGTACATGTCATTATATGATTCGATAATATTTTCAATACGAGTACTTATAATTCATTCATTACTATTCAACACTATTGACCAAAAATTAATATTATTAATAGTAAATAATTTAGGTGGCATTTCGTAAATAACACTGTCCAACACCATTTTTATAACATGAATGTGAATAATCATTTACAACGTATTTTTGCCTGCTGAACACAAATCCGTTATCCAAATTTGGCTATCACGTCACAATTTTGAAAAAAAGTGGCATCAAAGTAGCCAAAAATAACGATTTTGAGGATTTTCATGATTATGGCACTAGTACCAAATTTTTTTTTTCAAATTTTGTTTATGACATTCGAAAGTATTAGCTTTTAGCTTTAAAATGCATTTAACACACGCTACAGAAAAACATAATACTTAATAGACAAATAAAATGTGAAAAAACATCTTTGAAAACGAAGACAATATTTTTTTCATTATTATCATTCGCAAAAATTCAGAATCTTCTATTTAGAAATTTAGAATAATTTTAGCATGTTAATATTATTCATTTATTTATTATTCAGTTATTAATATTCATTTTATAAGTATTTTTTAAATTAGTGAGCAAAACTTATTGCTAATGCAAACAGAAAGTGCAATGAAATAAAAGATCATCAATTTGAGTTTAGCGCGTCTGTTATAAAATTACAATAAAATTCATATCTTATAATTTAGTGGAACGAAAGAGCAGAATATCAATTCTAATTAACATTTTTATTTGTTGCTAAAAAGTTGTTTAAGAAACAAATTTGTTGCTCTGTAAGTTTCTTTAAGAAATAATATATAATTCTGTTAAAGAAAAATTAAGTTTTCAAAACAATATACGTATATATTCAATGAAATTGTAATAATAATATAGGAATTTGTTATTCTCAAAATATTCAAGTTCCGAATTTATTGCTTGCAAAAATATAAGTAATAAGTTTGAATAATAGTGAAAATCTCTCAGCGTGCAGACTTACAAGAGTAAATTATCAAAAAAAATTTTGATGGAACGTCATCCCATAACATTTTTTTGTATCACGTAGTTATTAATTCTATCGCTCGTCAATTTTCAGTTTCACAAATTTTAACCGAAATACATACTTCGACTTTTATTGAATTTTGATTAATGGAATGATGCAGAAGTGTTCCACATCCTAAAGAAGTCGTGATGAACATATCACGAGTTTTATTAACAGTTGTTATAAAAGAATTTACAAGTTATCCAATTATCGAACGATTTACTGCTTGTCGAAATATCAGATTGTTACGTCGATACCTCTCATTTTATGAAAACGTATTTCGATGCCCTAAAATCTACTTTACAACCATTTTTCTATCTAACTATTATTGAATAAATCATACTGTGTCATCAAGAGAAGATGTAAGAAAAATTTTGAAAGCTCTTTTAATTGTTTTATAATGTGAATTATAAGGTAATTTGCAAGGAAAGTGTATGAAACTTGATTGTGAACTCAGAAATAATTTCTGGAATATCTTATCGCCGGAAAAGAAATGATAATTAATGAGAAAGAACCATGTAATTAGTGAAGAGTTTATCTCAATTAAAAAAATGAACACATAGAAATGTGTTCGAATTGTTGATCATAATGAGGGAAGAGAAATAAATTGTGAGATTTAGAACAGTATTTTTCAGAAAGACACTCAGGCTAATGCACATCTTATATTGCTATTAAATTGTTATATGATACTGATAGGATTGCTTTATGAACTAATATATATGCACGGACAAATTCGATTATGAACAAATACCAGCATCAAGTGTTCCAGTTGAATGTAAATTCAACAAATTAAAAAATAGTCAATAATAATTCTTTAAAAGTAGATAAATTTGTAGAAGAACATATTAAATATTTAATTAGACACATCATTATAACAAATATTAATATACTTGAGACACAATCTGATATATCAACTATTTTCAATCATCTTCTTATTCTCATCATTACCTTGTAGTTAAATTTAATTACAAATTTCAAGATAATTTAGAGTTTGCATTTAAAAAAATATCAATTTAGTGCAAAACACTAACATCATTGGATTTTAAAAAACCGGAAAAAAATGTAAGGAATGTATTTTTTTCAAAATGTTCAAATTTAATTGATTATAAATGCCTCAAATTTTAAACGAAACTTTGAATAAAATCTAGAAAATAAAGCAGCTCTCTTTTAGTCAAATGATGATCTACATTTAATAAATTCTAATAAATTAATTTTAATTAATTTATTAGAATTTATTAAATGTAGATCATCAATTCTAATATATTATTTTATATATAATAAATATCTGTATTACTTTTTTAAAAAAGCTTTATATTATTGCAAATACGTGGTAAACTGATTATGTTTTTTTGTTGTGAACAATTGATATGTTCATTGAAAGATCTAGTTTACAATAATATGTTTTTTATTTCGTTCTTGTTAATATAAGAAATATTGTAATAGATAAACGGTCAATATGTGCACTGTTTGCCATAAGAGATTATGTCTTACTGACAGTTAATTTTCTCGAAAACGGTACGGTAAATTGGTTTCAAATTTTACATGTAGGAACAAATTACATTAATGAACATTTTAGCCAAATATTATGACAATGGTGTTATCTTTGAAATTCTCACATACATCTTTAATTTAATTGACAGATGTGTCAATTTATACATACTATTAAAAAAAAAGGAAATATTTTGCACATGCTAAAAAAATAGGTTATTTTCAAACTACTATTTTCAAACTACTCGGCGACAAATTATCGTGGGTACAAAATCTAAAAAGCATTTTAAAGCTTGAACCTTCTTCTATCAGATTCTTTTCGTGAATTCTAATTATTTCCTTCTTTTACAAACCGGCAAAATAATAAAACTTGGTCAGTCAAAATAAAAATTTTTAACACGATTTTGCTGCGTTACATCTAGCGTACAAAAAATCATAGAGAATTTATGTTTATGCGTCTTATAGCAGGATCTCTTTCCTTTAATTTGAGTGGTTGCTGATCGCTGTGCGATTTTTTTGACCGAGTTATCGAGGTTTGAAGAAGAAATGGTCATTTTAACTTTGATCATTTATTACTCGTAAATAAATCAACATACAGTACTCCGCGAAAAAGCTAAAAGTCAGCTCTTTCAAACGTTGTTATTGTTTTCTTCTTAGCCTTACTTTTTCTAACAAAAAATTAAGTTCAAATATCATGTAAAAATCACATATTTTAAGTTTCTTCTTTAATTCAATATATTGTCAGGAAAAAAAAAACAAATCACTAAAGGAAAGTTTTATAGTTCAAGTATAACACAATAAAAAACAATAACGTTTATTAGCTAAAATATTTTTATTCCATGTGTCCATCGTTCTTGAAATTGTCTAAATTGCTAAAAACTAAAAAAACTATCGATATTGCGTTAAAGTTAAAACTTTAAGCTTAAAAATGCATGTTTAATTTCTTGAGATGTTCTTTATTTATTTACTATGGTAAAACAGATCAATTCTCTTAGTTTTCAACAATTTAGATTAGATCAGCGATCAAAGTCAGAATGACCATTTCGTCTGCAAACTTCAATAAGTCGGTAAAAAAAAAAATCGCACCGCGATCAGCAAACACTCAAATTAAAGGGAAGAAATCCCGCTAAAAGACGCAGATAACAGAAATTCTCTACGATCTTTTTTACGTCAGATGTAACGCAGCAAATTCACATTACAAATTTGTATTTCGACGGTTCAAGAATTATTATTATGCTGTTTTGTAAAGAAAAGATAATTAAAATGTGCAAAAAGAATTTAAAAGAAAAAGTTTTAAGCTTCAAAATGGTTTTTGGATTTTGTCTCTGCGATTCTTCGTCGAGTTACAGCGGTTTGAAAATAGCCCAAATTCTTAGCGTGCAAAAAATGTTCCCTATATTTTTTTTAGTAGTGTATAAATATAACTAACAAAAAATATCGTTAAAACAAAAATATAAAATAATGAAATCAAAGAAAAAAGTGTTGAATTAAAAAGCACTTTATTATTTTATTTAGAAAATAGTTTAACAGATCCAGAAATTACTGTTTTACAAGAGACATAAAATTAGAAAGAAAAAGTCACTGGATAATGCAAGAAATGGAAAATAGGGAAATAATTAAGTCAACGGATGAATGAATTCCTAGATATTTTAAAGTTGAAGCCGAAGAAAAAAATATCTTTTTAAAAAATTAATTGTTGTTTACTTTATAAAAGATAAAATTGGAAGGCAAATTGACAACAATAATTAACATAATGAATTCGACAGGTTATATCAAAATTTTGTGATTCTTTACATTCTTTATATTTTTTCTTTAATTTAAAAATTAAGCTTCGTGTAGAGTTAGAAAGAGGGGCCCTCCAGATAGGGTCGGGCCTGTAAAGACGCGCAGGAGGGGACAGCATAGGAGCGGAGACTCGGAGAGGAGGAATCGAGACTGTTGAGAGGAAGCACGTGTGAGAGAAGTGCGAGCGAGAGTTTTCCGAGTTATGTGTGATCTGAGAAAAACCGTTTATGTTGCCGTGGCCAGTGCCAGCGAGATTGACTTCACGAAATATATCCATATACATTAAGAGTGTAATCTCTTTTTATTATTTTCGTTCCTCGCGGAATAACGACGAAGTTTCCGTGGGAAGCCGACCTCTCGATACGTTGGGTTGAGACTAGCGAGTTTAGTCTCACTACAATTTCTTCAGAAGTGGAATTAGTGAACCGAAAGCGCGTGTCCTCAGATTGAGGTAGAAACGAGTGATGATTACGTTGGAAGAAACGCTAAAACATTCCGAACTCAAGATGGATACGTTTACGGTAGCAACACTGAAAGACATGTGCAAGCGCAAGAATCTGTCGCTGAAAGGTAATAAGGCGGAGTTGATTAAAAGGCTCGACAAGCATGATCCAAGCAGATCGTGGAGGAATGAAGTCAAGTACGTTATAGCGAGTGAGGAAGTGGTAGCCGAAGGTAGCGGTGACCAAACGATTCCAATATGGCCGGAATGTGGCGTTCAAGAAGGCGATCATGGAGATGCGCGCGCATCATCAACACTTACCGGTCGGGACTGACAGTAGAGACATCACGGTAGGGAACTCCGATAACGCAGTTGATGTTACCGACCCGCCGATTTGTGTCGACTCGGGACAATCATACATGATAAGAGAAAGGGAGCTATTACAACGCGAATTAGAACTGTTAAGACGTGAGAGGGATATGGCGATGCGGTCGGCAGTGACGTCGAGTAACAATTTATGGTCGAATTTTAAACAGCCGATCAGTGTGATTAGTGATCTAGTGAGTGAATTCTCAGGAGAGCAAGATACTTTTTGGTGTTGGGAAAAACAATTTAACTTTGTTCGAACGACGTACGCACTGGACGACAACGCGGCTCGGGTGGTACTAGGATTTAAACTTAAGAATCAAGCGTTAAGATGGTTTCATTCCAAGCCGGACAATTTAGAGACTCCGATCGATCGTTTGCTGGAGCAGATGCGCGATTTATTTGATTATCGACCCACAAAATTTGAATTACGACGGCGTTTTGAGAGAAGAGAATGGAAAAGCGATGAACCGTTTAGCACGTATTTTTACGACAAAATAATTTTAGCAGAGCGAGTCCCGATGAAAGAAAACGAGTTAGTCGAGATTATTTGATTGATGGAATACCCGATAAATTCCTTCAAAATCAAGCGCATATGCAACGCTTTGAGAAGAAAGAAATGCTGCTAAGAGCGTTTGAGAAGATAAAGTTACACAAAGTAAAGCAAGAAAAGGGAAAGTTACAAAGGACGGGACAGTAGTAGCTATGTGTCGGACAAGTCGAAGCACGAGAAACCAGGAGTCATATGTAAGGACAAAACCAAGTCGGAGGGAATAAGATGTTTCAATTGTAATCAATCGGGACATCGAGCGAAGGAGTGTACCAAACCAAAAAGAGATCGAGGATCATGTTACGAATGCGGAGAACAAGGGCATGTGTTACGGAACTGTCAGCGAAAATAGAAGAAGTCGACTGCTTCAGTGGATGCGGAATCTAAAAAGACACTGCGCAAGTGACTAGTGTAATGGAACAATCTGTCGTAGACAACGAATATTTAAAGATAGTTGACTTCGAAACGGTTAGGGGCGTGACCAACTTTCGGTTCCGGATAGATACCCAATTTGATATTGCGAGCCCAATTAGTCTAACAAAGGAAAGTTTAATTCCTTCTGAATGGGTAGAAAGAGCATCGTGAAAGCGATACGAAGGAATTAACGGTACTGCATTAGGAATCAAAGGTGTGGTGAAACTAAAGATTTCTTACAAGGGCGCGAAGGCCGATAATGTAATTTTAAGAGTAGTCGCAAATAAAATGATGAAGTGTAGCGGTATTGTTGGATAGAGACGTTCTGAGAATGTTAGGTTTAGGCTTAACTAAAGTATCGAAAGAAAAGGAAATAGCAATGGAGGGGAAAATTCTTATAGAGCCAAGCGTTTCGATAGCACGGAAATAGAGAAAGTAGATATTAATTTAGAGATGCCATCCGAAATAAGAGAAAGATTTAGAAATATTATTCAAACGGCTTATTTAGAAGCAAAAAGACCAAAATTTCCAAAAGTCAAGACCGAATTGGAGTTAAACATTAAGAGCTACCGTTTCATTTTACACTCACTAGACTATCATATGAGGAAAAAAATAAATTACACAGTATTATTGAGGATTTGCAGGAAAGAAAAGTAATATGTTCCAATTCTGAATATGCTTTCAGTTATGCTTGTGTTAATGAGGAAACGAAACGGCGGAATACGAATATGTATTGATTACCGGAGTTTGAACAAAGTAACTAGTCGCGATAATTATCCTTTACCAATAATAGAAGAACAAATCGACGCGTTGCAGGGTAAACGATACTTCACGTTATTAGATCTTAAGAATGGTTTTCATTATGTTTACATGGCGGAAAACAGTATTAAATATACTTTTTTTATTACACTTTTCGGACAAGAGAATGCCATTCGGATTAAAAAATACGTTCGCTCGTTTTCAACGATTCGTAAATGAAGTTTTAAGCAGCGTTACGAGAACGAGTAATGTTGTTACGTATACAGACGATTTTCTCATAGCAACCGAGACTATTGAAGAACACTTCGAAACATTACCTAAGGTTATTTAATTATTTTACGGAGAACTTGTTAGAATTAAGATTAGACAAGTGTTGATTTATGTACGAAGAGATTTTTTTTGGAGGTTTAACGTGCATGGACCTGCATACAGGTATACTGCACTCCCGTTTTTTATTCTTTTTTATCGATGTGAATTTTTTAGTTAAATTATTCTTTCAATTAATTTAATAAATTTGTAAATCACTTTTAACGTTGAAAACTCTTCTTTTTTTAACCAGCTTCACACATCATCCGGCTCATTTGCTCCGACCTTATTTAATTCTCCATTCAGGTTATATTCTATTCTTTGCTCATCGTACTCCGAGCACTTGAAGACAAAATGGTTGATGCCTTCGTATTCGCATCCGCACTGACATCTATTATAGCAGATTCGATATAACACTTTCTCGCTAGCGACGCATTGAGGTTGAAATGATAAGTTCTTAGTCTATTAAATAACACTATCGCTCTTCACGGATAATTCAATCCTTGGAACCATGGATATCTTTCTTCCTCTTTGAAAAAATGTTGAAAGTAATATTGTCTTTTCACTGTTGCTTGTACTTTAATTTCTTTTACTGTATTTTCATATGCTGTTTTCTTGAATTCTTTTCTGATGTCGTTATTCGGTATTTTTAACTCCTTGTCCCATTTTTCGCTTCCTTGGCTAGTTTGTTTACTTCTTCATTTCCTTCTATTCCTTTGTGTGCTCATATCCATGCTAATATTATTTTTCTCTTTTTTCTTATGTCTTCTTTTAATTTTATACCATTTTCTTATTTCCATTTATTGATGTGGTTATTTTATTGTTTTGTAACGCTTTTAGTGTACTCATTGAGTTAGTAAGAATTAAAATGTTTTTATTTAAATTCTCTTTATAGACCCACTCTAATGATTTCGCGATTGCGCAAGCTTCTACCGTTAAAATATTGCATTTCTTGTTTAAGCTTATTCTACATCCTATTGCTGTGTTCCTGATTACAAATACACTTCCCACTGACTCTTTCTTCTCCTTTTGAGCCATCTGTGTATATTTCCCAATCTTCATCTTCGAGTTGATATTTTTATTTTATTTTTTGTTTACTATCCCCTTGTTTTTGTTCATCTCTTCCTTGCTGGTTTCTATGTCTATCTTGATCTCTTTTGTCACCTGTTTGTATTTCATTTTATATATTTGACTTCTTGTCCCTTCTGCTTTTGTTTTTTAAGAGCTTCCCATATTGTCAGTAGGATATTTTTTCTTCTACACAATATGCAGGATACCTTCTTTTTTCTTCCTTTGCCTATTCTTCTATCTCTGCTTTCCTTATTGGATTCTCTTCTAACATGATTTTAGTAAAACAGTTTTTTGGTAGCATTTTTGCTCTATTTCTGAACGTTGAAACTTTAGTTTCCGCAATCATTACATTTGTTGTTGTACTGTTCAATACGTTAAAATTGCCGCGTTCAGTACCATGCGCTCACTGCGAGCTTCCTCGCGGGACACATAGTCGTCGCTACTCGGGGGCACTCGGACCAAAGAGGAAAAAGACACAGGAGGGAGCATTTAAGTGTTCACGAAGCTGACGGAAGTATCTATATACATGAGCGAAAAAGTGGACACTCAAGATGGCCGCTCACGCGTGCCATAATTGAATCATATTATATTTCACAGGATAAGTTCCATTTAACGCTCGCAACGTTCGTGAAATCATGTTATTTTTGTTTTTCATCAAATATTAAACAAGGATCAACGATGCTCGCGAGCATTGTGAGCGTTAAATGGAACGTATCCACAACAAATATATCAACAGTTTCAACACTGCTTGCTAGAAGGTGCTGATAAACGTAAAAAAAGTGAACACTTAAGATGGCTACATGACGTATTTCCGTCAGCGATTGCCCATACCGATACATTCCTTCCTGTGTCTTTTTCCTCTTTGACTCGGACCCCTCTCGGTCTGTCGATTTTCTTCGGTTGGTAGCGTGCATGGTGCGCTCGCCAGATTATTACGCAATCGTTGCCGGTTACGACGCGCTCGCAACTCGTCTTGACACACATCGACGAGCATATTGATATTCGCGCGAGTTGGTGCATAAAGTTGTTAAATGCACAAGCCAATTATACGGAACCTTCGATGGACGTCAAATAAAGTCAATAACCAAGAGAAAAGGCTTAGTTTCTCGCCTACGCCCGATCCCGGAAGCACGAGAATCAACGCGTGGAGTTCGCCGTGTAAGTTGCACGCGCGACAGATTATACATGTACTAATGCTGTTCTCAGATCTAAATATTGAGCTTTCTCTATTTTTTGAATGTTGTTATTTTTGTCCTCATCAAGCTATAGTCCATAATCGATTTTATTAGGCTTTTGTACGTAATCAAAGCCGTGTTCATTTCCATTTCTCTTGATACTTTGTTAGCACTTCAATATTCCATTTGCTTTCTTAACTTTATACTATCTGACATTGATTTTCATAACTTAGTTTGTTATTCATGGTAATTCCTAAAAATTTGGCTTCTTGGCACAACTTGATGTCCGTATCAATGCAATTAATTCTCGTTTTTTTTTTATATACTTTCCTCGTTGAAATCAACTATTTTAGTTTTCTTTAGTATGTATCTTCGGTTTGTATCTCGAGTTTGTATCTCTTTTTCCATTAGTACTTTGTGTATATCTTCTATCGCACTTTTTATCGCACTTTCTATTTCCTTGTATTTAGTCTTGTTTCCGTGCAAAAGACAATTATATCATCAGCGAATTGGACTTGTTTTACCTCCTTTGGAATAACTTTACATATGTCGTTTGTGTATATATTATACAACATTAGGTTTAACACTACTTCTTGAGGAAGTCTTTTGTATATCATTCTTATTATCTTTTCTTCATTTTCCTTAATAAATGTCACTTTCCTTTCAAACATCCATGTATTTATCATATTTATTATTCTACTTAGACATTTTAGTTCTAGGATGATAGGATTTTAGTTTTAAGTTTTAGGATGAGAACCTTGTATAGCACATTGTCATAGGCTGATGTTACATCCAGAAATGCTGCCGTTGTATTTTGTTTCTTCGCAAATCTCTTCTTAATATTCGTAGTTATTCTTATTAAGTTGTCTAAGCATGACCTGCTCTTTCTAAAATCATATTGTTCTTGATCCAGTACCTTCGATTTCTCTGTCCAGAAACTCAGTCTCTCACACACAACTCTTTCGTATAGTTTACCATAGCATAAGGATAATACTATCGGTCTTAAGCCTCTATCAGACTATGGATTGCGATTGAGATTAGATTGAAATTTGACCAATCAGAACAATGTTTAAAGAATTACTTCATATTAGCTTTGTTCTGATTGGTCAAATTCCAATCCAATCTCAATCTCAATCCGTAGTCTGATACAGACTTTACGCTTTTTCTAGCCTGCTTGTCAATGAAGAAGACTTGATATTCTTTCCAATCCTCCGGTCGTTTATCATGTATCCATAACATATTGAATATGTCTTTTATTATTTTGAGGTATTCTTTTGGTAAGCATTTGAGCATCATATATTCCACTTCGTCTAGTCCCGGTGCTGATTCTTTTCTTACGCTTTTGATTGCTCTCTCCATTTCTTCTAGCATGATCTCACTTAAATTCGATATCTTCGATTTCTCTTATTTGTCTCAATTTTTTTACTAGGGTCCATGGAGGGCTGACTTTTTTTATTTCTTCCTCTATCTCCTCGTTCCTTTATTTGCCATTTATTCCGATCAATTTGTTTGCTCGGGTTGTAAGTGCCCTTACTTTTTTCCAAACATATGTCATTCTTGTATTTTCATTAATTCCTTCTATGAAATTATAAAATTCTTTCCTTTTCTTTTCATTCGTTATTTTTCATACTTGTGCACAACTCTTCTTACATTCTATGAATTCTTGAAGATTGCCGCTCCTTTTGAATTCTTTTAGTTTTTCTTTTCTTTCTTCTATTGACGCATCGCATTCTTTATCCCACCAATCTTTTATACTACTTTTTCTCTTCTTGCCATTCCTTGTTCCTTCTTCCATGTCCTCTTTATTGCTTATTTTTCTTCCTAGCATTGCTTTATTTCTTCTGCTTCCTTCATAAATTGCACTAGTTTCTCATAAGTTCGTATCACATTATTTTCATTAACCTTCTCTTCTTTGATTTCATTTATCTTTTCTTCCATTAACTCTTCATATTGTGTCTTCTTAGTCGATATATTATTTGTCTTCTTCTGCCCATATTTCTGTTTAGTTGAAACTTTATTGTTTAGTTGAACTAAACTAACTTTGTTTAGTTGAAATTTTATTGGATGATGATTTCCATGATCTCCATGATCTGATCCCATGTGTCTATTACTTGTTTATATTTCATACTATTTACTAGGCTCTCTGAAGCAAATATTAAATCTATATTAGAAGATAAATGATGTATGTCTCCAAAGTATGATAGGTTATCATCATTTATAACATACATATCATTTTCCTATATTATTTCTGATAAAACTGCACCATTTCTATCCGTTCTTCTACAGTTCCACTCTGTTATGGGCATTGAAATCTCCTGTAATTATAGTTTCTGTATTATTGAATCGCTCTAAGAACTTATTCCACTCATTTTTTCTTAAATTTATGCCTGGCTTTCTGTACGTAGTTATTATATTAATTTCTTTTTTTCTTTCATCTGTTATATTGATACCTGAGCAATCCACACTAATCTAAACGTCCTTTATTTTCTTTATTTTATGCTTTAGATTCTTTTTAACCATTATAGCCGTTCCACCTGCTGCTATCTTCTGATCTTTCTCTCTGTCTTTTCTATACGTTCCATATCTTATGAAATGTAAGTTGTTTTTATTTAGTTTCAGTTATATATATTATGTCGAAACTATTGATTTTTTCTGTAAGTTCCGCCTTTTTCCCTCTTACTCCTCTTGTGTTCCATAATATTAATTCCATTATGTAACGTTCTTAATCTCACCTTTGCCCCTTTTTTCCTTATGATTTTCTTCTTTATGGGGCTTATGTATTGTATCATCTTCCTTGCACGCTTCTTTTCTAACCAAATTGAAACATTCTTCAACGTCTTTTATGATTTCTTTCAATAGTTTCTCAACTTCCTGCGAATTATTAATGTTCGTTGATAAGTCTTTATATAATCAATTACTGCCGATTTTTCTTTTTACTCAACTCTCTCTTATTTATTCCTTCTTGCATTTCTTTTTCTTTCTTCTCTTTTTTGTTTCTATCTTTCCAAGTATCCCGCTCTCTTTTCTCTTTCGATGATCTACTATAATCTTTTCTTTCTTTTTCTCTTTTTACTATTATTTTGTTATACGCTTCATTATTATTCCTATCTATATCTTTCTCTGTCCCGTTTTCTGCTTTCTTGTCTTCTATTCTGCTTTTCTTCTTTTCTCTCTACGCTTGGTCATTCCAGCGGTTTAGCCCAAGTATTAGATGGCTTTAATTGTTGTGGGCTGACTACTTTCTTTGCTTCATGTATTCTTCCCTTCACCAGTCTTCATAATATCCCTATTCTTAATATATGTCGGGCATTTCTTGTCGTTCGCTTTGTGGTTCCCTTTGCAATTTATACAGTAATATTCTCTTTCGCAGATTCCATGGTATTCTTCTCCGCATACTAAAACAGTTTCTTCTTTTTCTCTTACAATTTGTTTTTGTGTGCCCACATCCGTAACAATTAAAGCATTGCTTAACTGCTGGGATATAAGGTCTAACTCTTAATCTTACTAATCCTCCATATAACGTAACTTGCTCTATTGATGTTTCGTTAAATTTAACCAGAATATTTTTTGTAGGTATTATCTCATATTTCTCCCTTATTTCTTTGTCATATTTTCTATATATTATTCTCTCTAGGCTATTGAGGTATTTTTTATCGTCTGTAGCTTCCGCTAATTGTAGAACTTTATCATCCCAATCTTGAATTACACCCCATGCTTCTAGGTTTTTATCCAAGATATTGCACTCTATACCATCTGTTTTTGCCATTTAAATATTTTATTAGCTCTCTCTATTTCACTATAGTGTAAGTCCGTCGACTTGAATCCTGTCTTGACTGCTTCTTCCGGTCTCCATCCTTTTCTCACTATTAAATCTATTAATTTCGTATAATTAGCATTTCCTCTGCTACCTATTTTGTCCTCCTTCAGTCTTATTGATATAATGCACATCCCTTTATGTCCTTTCTTAAAACTTTTTTCCTTTCTATTTTCTTTGTTGCTCTTAACTAGTTTCTCTCCGTCAATCCAGATTTTCCCATTTTTAAATAGGACTTCTTCTTTAACTGTGTCATCTGAAGTTAAACTACTTTTACTGTAGTAATTTGTTGTTGTGTCCTCTCCCCTCCTTGACTCATTGCTGCTATCTTCTATCATTTCCACCGCCGTATCTCCTTCTCCTTCCTTGTCTTCTTCTTCTCTCAACATAAAAAGATCAAAAACCTGATTGGAAAGAGAACAAGACCCCTTTTTCGAAATGCGTAACGGGATAATTTATAGAAAAAGAAATGGAGGGATACTATTTTATGTACCGTCAGCGATGAAGCACGAGATATTACATAAATATCACAATGACTTTGGTCATTTCGGAGTAAATAAGACTTACGCGATTTTGCAAGAGAGTTTTTAGTTCCTAAATATGAAAAACAAAATTAAGAATCACATTGAGAACTGTGTAAAATGTATAGCATTTACATAAAATCATGGAAAAAAGGAAAGCCAACTTCATAGTATACTTAAGGAAGGACCGTTTATGACCATCCATGTTATTAATCATTACGGCCCAATTGATCGTTCGCACGCTACTAAGAAATATGTATTACTAGTTATAGATGCGTTTACTAAGTATGTACGTTTGTATGCTGTAAAAACCACGACTTCTCGAGAATCGATTAAATGCTTACGCGATTACTTCCAAACATTCAGTAGACTGAAAGTACTGGTCTCGGATCGTGGAACGAGTTTCACTTCGAAAGAGTTTGCGGAATTAATGACCGAGATGAACTTACTCATGTAAGGGTGACGACAGGATCTCCCCAAACAAATGGGCAGATAGAACATATCAACCGGATTTTAGGACCAGGTTTAGGGAAGCTTGACGATGGGAAAGATTGGCACAAGTAAGATAGATAATTCGCCATAAATAATACGATTAATCGATCTACGGGAGAGACATCTAGTCGATTAATTTATTATACGGGGTAGGACAGGGAGTGTGGTAGATGAGCTTAAAAAGTATGTTCAGGATAACAACAAACCACGAGAGTTGAATGAACTACGATCGAAAGCATGCGATAGGATACTTAAAACTCAAAAATATAACGAAAATTATATAAACAAGAAACGAAAACCGGCTCACCACTACGAGATCGATGACTTAGTCATGGTCAGAAACTTCGACACGGGCCCAGGGAAATTAGCCCCTGCATATAAAGGCCCTTATAAAGTCATAAAACGAACGATAGGTATATTATAGGAGACATAAAAGGACTCCAGAAGTTATCCCAGAAACCATACAAAGGGACTTGGGAGGCAGCTAATCTTAAACCCTGACGTGATAAGGGAGATGAAAGTAGTGTGGTAGACTGCGAGTCAGAAGAAAACGAGAGCGATAACGAGGAAAAAATTGATACCATGGATTGATAAGCTAAGAAAATGCGTTATATTAGATTTATTCTTCTAGAATAATTTTGGCCCATGATGTATCTAAGTATGTTTAGGATTAAAGCATCGTTTGTGATTAACTCTTAAGTCTGTTATGTTTAGAATTAAGTGCGGTATAATAATCGAAAAATAGTATTAAAATGTATTATGACGATTTGATGTATTCTAGAAGATGTTAAGTTGCATGAGTTTAAGTAGCGTTTAGGAATACGGCCGAGGGCGGCCTTGCGTGGGAGGGGGGGGGGTCCGGGTGGTTTTCGAAAGAGTTCTCGGGACCTCCCCTACGACGCAGGGCCACCATGGAGTTTTAGTGCGGTATACCGGACATGTCTTGCCCTGGAGTCCCACATAACCCGCTCACTTCCCCGGGTGGGCGGGTATGCGTAATGCATTTCTCCATGTAAAAAAAAAGGGCGGCCTTGCGTCAGGCTGAAACTGTAGTCGATTAGAGTTAGAAAAAGGGGTCCTCCAGATAGGGTCGGGCCTGAGAAGATGCAGGAGTGAAGAGCAGAGGAGCGGAGAGGAGGAGTCGAGAGGAAGCAAGCACGAGAAAAGCGCGAGCGAGAGAGTTTTTCGAGTTTATGCGTGATCTGAGAAAAACCGTTTATGTTGCCATGGCCCAGTGCCAGCGAAATTGACTTCATGAAATATATCCATATACATTAAGAGTGTAGTCTCTTTTTATTATTTTCGTTCCTCGCGGAATAACGACGAAGTTTCCGTGCGGGAAGCCTTTCGATACGTTGGGTTAGACTGGCGAGTGCTGTCTCACTACATTCGAATAAAATTTTCATAAAGAAAAAATCGTCTCGAAATTAATTCGAGAATACGTCCATGTAAGGACGCGGGGTTGTTCTGAATCACCCTGTATAAAAGTTAATACTATTAATAAATTCTTTTTATTATTCTACATTTAAAAAAAGTATTAAAGTAAACTAATCAAAAAGTGAATATAATATAATACTTTATGAGATATTTCATATTTTACATTAAATAGTTTAATGATAAAATTAAAAAAAATATGTATATCTCAAAAAGTAGTTAACGAAAATATACTTAATTATAATGCTTTGGAAAGTTCTTGAGGTGATCTACAAAAATATGTAATAAAAAGTAGGGAATTCTATTAAAAAAGATCAAGGTAGTCTTAATATGATCTTGATACCGCCATCTGTGGTCAAACAGCTAAGACTAGCAAATAGATATTTTTAAGCCCTGTAATTTTTGTCTGAAACATTTTTTCAATAAATCAATATTTTCCGAGATAATTGGCCGTTCTTGAACTTTTGATACGCACTTATATGTATGTACATATATACATATGTATATTGTCCCCTACTAATTTAATCTTTCTTAGGGTTTCCGCACAAGCTTTTCCATAACGTTACGCGTTACGTTATTTTAAGTAGTGACCTTAAGGTTAAATTCGTGCGTAATCTTAAACCTCAGTCAACGCACAAAGAAATCCGTAATGTAAAGGAGACCTTTCTTTCAAGAAAAGTCTTCCTTATGTTACGGATTTCTTTGTGCGTCGACATAAGTTTATTTTTAAGTTAACGTAACGCGTTACGGATATTCTTGTGCGAAGGTCCTTAAGCGGAGTGTCATGTTTTATCTGTTTATCTGTTCAGAACACTTAAGTAATTTACCCGGAATTTTATTAAGTTGTGTAAGATTTATTCGTCAGTCCCGAAAAGATACTGCGTCTTATAGGTGTGATAACGAGGATCGGTTTTCTTTATCTGTCGGTAGTCAGGAATCGATTTGGAAATCTACAGGGATTAATTTTAAGAAAGAGACTTGAGGTTTTTCAGGAGGCGTTTTTTCTTCTAATTGCTGGAGTTATTGGAGTAGGGGAAAAGGATCGGTACTCGTAGCAATGGCTTGTTTACTTTGGAATTTGATCCGTTTGATTTGAACGCGCTTACCTGCTCTCTTATGCATTTGTAAGTTATTTTACTTGCCGAAAATGAATCAAGAGTCGCTACTCATCGGCAGCGACAATCAATCCGCTACGCTCTTCGGCAGCGAAAAGACAAACCCACTTTCAAGGAAAATGTTGTAATGTAAGTTTGCCAGAAACAAGCTTTACAGTCGCTACGCTCTTTGGCAGCGACAGAAGGTAATCCGTTATACTCGGCAACGTAAAGATAGTCGATCCGCTACGCATTGTCAGCGTAAAGACCAAGCCCGCTTTCGGAAATAATTATTGAAATTACGAGTAGAATTAATTTCCAAATTGTCGAGTCTTCTTTAGTTCAACCTTAAATTACCTTTATTTTAATGTCGAATGCGTGAAGTTACAACGGTAGAAACGATCGAAACGCGAGTAATAAATATGGACTTAGAAATATCATGAGAGCGATTCGAGTAAGAATTTAGTCGGAATTAATCGTATAGTGGTTGACTGAGAAAAGCCTGACTGACTGGCCGAAAATGACTGACACTGTTCGTCGTTTTTCTAAATGGCAAGAACCTTCCCTGCGAGATTCCCACTGTTTTATACACATTTTCTTAAGTGAGGAAGGATTTTATTACTGTATCTAGATAAGATTTCTAAACTTTAAGACCACAGGGCAGGCGTCCCTTGCCCTAGAGATTATTATTTCCATATGCATCTGTTAAGATAGGATTTTATAGTTTTTTCCAGCTGTGTGCACTTGTACCGAAATCTTTCTATAAGATAGCTAAAGAAATAAAAATTGAGTACGTGACAGGAGTATATTTTAAAGAAACTTACAGAGTAATACAGTAAGTAATAACAAACATTTTTTTGGTACTTTTTTAGCGGCAAATTAGTAAGAAATAAATATTAATTTGAATTAATTCTGCTTATTTTATTCTTCTAACAATAAATTATAAGATGTACAAAATTCCGTTGAGATGCAATATCAAACTTAAATCATTTCGCGTTAAAATCGTGGCGTAAAAGCGCTGTGCGTTTGTGGTTGGAACAATTCCAAAGGTCCTAGGCCAGGTATAGGACGACGGCGACCTCAGTTGACATTGGCTTTGCCATTGCCACTGAACTCTCGGAGTCTGCAAATAATTTATGCCTAGAATTATAGGACATTGGAGAGAGAGAGACAGTGTGTGTGTGTGTGTGTGTGTGTGTGTGTGTGTGTGTGTGTATGTGTGTATGTATGTGTGAGCAACAATAGCGGATATCCGATCGCGTATGCACGTCGTGGGAATTGGCGAGGTATCAAATGTGAAAGAAAACGGATTGGCCGATCGATAATTCTCGTTGTTGTACATGCACGCGTTACGAGTACGCATCATCGATTCGCCGAGGTGACGCCGAAGTAAGTAACGGTTAGAAATGCGGTATAAAGGCAAAAGTGGAAAGAAGAAAAAAAGACGATATCGAAAAAGATATCTCATATAACATATTTCTCGCATTTTCCATTGGAACAGATATATTCGGAACAATAGCAAGGGGGAAAAGAAATTTATACATAATACATACAAATATATGTGAATGCATGCAAACAGATATAAATGCTGAAAAATCACGGATCACATAAATAAATATAACAGCGATGAAGCGAAAGATGATATTTCGTTTAATCGCTCACAGTCAGTCGACACGAATATTTGAAAGTGCAGCCTGCGGTCTTTCATTTATTTTTGAGACAAGAATTTTTGCTACCGGCGATTTTACATTAAATGGAGTGCCTTTTGAAGTCTTGCTTTCGAACATTTCATGACGTTGACAATGAGCATAAAAATTATACCGCAAGGGACTGCTCTTTTTTTTGTCAATTTTAAATTTATGATATATTTATTTCAACAAAATGAAAAGTATAAATGAAAAATTGAAAACATTTTTTTCAATTATTATAAGATAGAGAGTAACTGTTTATTACTTTTTATAAAATCCGTAGATTGCTTGATTGAGAAAAATAAGAAAAGTGTCCGCATTGAATGTTAAATTTGGCGAATACAGTGCGTGCGGAACCAATTCAAAGAGCAATTCATGCAATTTTTGCGCGATATTTGACTTTATCGATTTAAAAAAAAACCAAAAAGTTGTTTTCTTTACACGACTGAATGAAACAAAAAAACTATGAACAGATCTGTTTGAAATTTTGATAATAGAGATGTACACGATCAAACTTGTCAAAAATTATAGCAGTTTGATACATCTGGCGTCGTCTCTATGTCAGACCATTCTCGTATAATATAATTGTACTAGTGGATAACAACCATAGCTATAAAAATATTCATTTTTAATTAAAAAATTGATATATAATCTTTGCCAATAATTATTTAATTTTGAATTAAATAAAATTAATAAACAAAATGTACTATTTAATTATTTTCGTTGAATTTGCTGAAACTTAGAAATATTTTTTATTTCCAATCATTTATAATTCAAAAATTTTATTTTCTTGATATTTTCGTTATGGAAAAAATTTCAGATTGATTAAAAAACTCACATGTCTTTATTATTAAAGCCTGGGACGTTCTGTATATAATGTTACTTTATATAATTTTTACAATGCAATTTATTATTTTATCTAATCGCAAAACTAGAACATTCAGAGAGAAATTTATTATACACGTACAGTGTACGTGTACAGATATTATATTGGAAACCGTCTTATCGAATGTAACTACAATTTTCGATTTTCATTTTTCTTTTTCTAAAGTTCGCGCATATTGCGAGATTATATCGAAAGTTATTTATTTCTGTTTTGCGACCATAAACAATTACAAGCAGAAAAGTCAATCAACTTGCTTAAAATTATGAGAGAACAGAAAAGATTGTTATATATTCATATATACAATTATAATTATTAATTTCATATTCTATAGCTATACTATAATTATACTTTAGTTTCATTTCAGAGTCATCTCATGACACGAGACTACAAATAGTAAGAATCGCAAAAAAATATTGACTAAAAAAAATACTGACAAAATAACCGTTTTATTTCAAATTAAAAATGTTTCAGCCTTTGAATATTGTTATTTTTGTGAAATTTTTGATGAATCAAAATTGGGTTTTCGATATTTATCCAATATTATGTTAAATAATATGTATTTTATATGAATTATGTAGCGTATAATCTTTCTACGAGAAAAACATTTTCATTTTACGATATGATATAATTATAAGTACATACATACGTATAACTTTTTGCAAAATGTAAGGTTATTTATATTCCATTACAAAGCGATTGTAATTCAATTAATAAGTTATTTTTTGCATTTACAATTGATTAAATTTTAATATATCAAATATTATTATTTATTTTATTTTGTTTTATGTTAATTTCAGCGTGCTTTGTTTCTTGACGGTACTAATAATTGCTAATAATTAATAGTC
This sequence comes from Tetramorium bicarinatum, assembly GCA_928718305.1. Classification (NCBI taxonomy): domain Eukaryota; kingdom Metazoa; phylum Arthropoda; class Insecta; order Hymenoptera; family Formicidae; genus Tetramorium; species Tetramorium bicarinatum. The sequence goes on from OV788325.1 coordinate 22,712,922, forward strand.
ACCAATGTTTTATAATTTAACTATTAGAGTATAAGCATTATGCTTTAAACTGCTATTTTATTATATTAAATAAAATTAGAAAAACATACTTGCGAATATATGTGTATACAAGAAAGTATTAGGCACGGCTTTAAATTACATTTATAATTTACATTTCCTTAGAACAAATGTCTTAAAGACTGCATAATTCAGCATAAAATATAAATCAAAAGAAGTACTGCTGGTTTTGCTACAATTTAGATTATTGGTTAAATATGCAGACGAGGTTGAGTGGAATAATGAGTGTATTCAGTTGTGCAAATCACTATTTAACAATGCTGGCTTTTATAAAATTAATGGTCCTTGCCATTACTACGATTACTGCTGATATCGCGCGCGCGCGCGCTCCCGTGGCCAACGCAGAGCGTAATTTTGAAAATTTCAGCGGAACTACCTACCATCGTCCTTACTTTGCACTTCCGTCGATCTTACCGTATAATTTCGCCGTCGTTCCGACGACTCCGCCAGACAAGAGGATGCGGTAATTTTCTCGTCGAGCACTAGACAACGCGTTCAAAATTCAAAATATGCAGCATATTGTGAACTCTAACTCTGGAAAACTAATTTTTATCTCTTATTATGTGAATTTATTTACATTTAGTAATGACAAATTAATCTTTTTTTTGTCTCTGATCATTAATACAGGGAAGAATTCTGCAAGAGAGAAAATTTGGTAGAGATTATAAATGTTACACAAAGGGAATCGAATCTTCTTAAAAATGAGAAAGCAAAACGATTGTTTTTTTGCTCTCGGAAATTTCTCGTAATTAGAGTTAATTAATTATTTTATTGTAGGAATAGTATAAAAATTGCACTGGTCGGCATCTTTTAACAAGAAAGACATTTCCTTGAACAAAGGAAAATAGATCTGGTTAATTTAATAGCCAATGTATACATATAATTCATACGACGCTTAAAATAACTTTGGCGCTACAAACAAAGATACTATTAGTAATTGTAACCTTGGTATCTTATTACCCCTACCATAACTTCTCTATTTTCCGAGTGCTAACGCGAGTATTAATGTTAGCAAGGGAAACAGTTTGACACGTTAGCGCAACAAGACCCTCTCGGAGCGGGCAAAGCTGTAGCCGCAGGAAGGATTCAATGTGTCGGGTACGAGTATATCGACCCTTCCCCTTCCGAACCCGCACCCTCGTTCGGGGCATGTGATACCGAAATGCGGTCACATCGCTGGCAGAATCGCACGTTCTCGTATAACAAGCGCGTGATAAAGTTACACTGAAATTACGCTGTTAGATACGCGCCAGCAATCCGGATTCCTAGCGCCGCTCGACTGGATTCCCGGACGACGTGTCCGTCAACTTTGATTACTTACGGATGGAAAACTTCCACCCCCACCGTTGCAGATTGCCGCGGCGTGGCAATTTGATTTCTTCCTCTCGCCAAGTGCAAGAGTGAATTCGCAAAATCCGAATCCCTCGCGTTTCTGCAATGTTAACTTCCTTTTTCAGCTGCTCGTCATGTCTCGCGAGAAAACCTGTCTTAATCACGATTCTCAATTCGGCGCGTAATTTCCTATTCCTGAATGTAATTTCGAGGCTTTTAGCCGTTCCCTAGAGTTGCCTCCTCTTGAACGCGAGAGTGACGTTCTATCGAAGCGACTTCAAATCATGCCGTTGACGACTGTGACAGTTTCTCCCAGACTCCGAGGTGACCCCGTGGAAATTCTTTCGATTTACATCAAATTTCTTACAGCGAATAGAAAGAATCGCAACGCGGAGTTGACAAACAACTTTCGCACCTGACGCAATTTGACGATGGAATTAATTATTGAGAGAGGTTCTGTTATTTCATTTTTAGGTGAATTCTCTCGGGACATAAATCTTTTACAACTGAAATATATAGATATATAGATGTATAGATTATATAGATTTTTAATTGATTAAAATAATGCTTTTCATAATGAAATAAAAGGGTGTAGATTTTTAATATTTTAGACAGCTTCATGTGTGTGTGTGTGTGTACATACACTCTCGGACGGAATAGCCTACAAGTATGAAGTTGGCCGTATTCAGAGTTTATCTTTCTCCTTCTACTGCCTTCCACATTGAAAAGAAAAAGATAAACTCTGAACGCAACCAACTTCATACTTGTAGGCTATTCCGAAAGTGTACATACACACATAGACATAGTATATCTAGATCGAGCGTAAGATGTGAGAATCAGGTAGAAAGAGATGGATAATAGATGCCGTATACTTCTCTCTTTCTAATGAGGAGAGAGTGGGAGTAAGAAAGAGTAGGAAAAGTGGGAGGACAATAAGCGTCAAAGAGAGAAAGGTACTCGGTATACACTTTTTATCCTTTACTACTTGATCTTCATTGCCGTCTACTGGATACGTTCGGTCTAGTTATATTATGTCTATGCATACACATGGCGTTAGAAACATCATAAGAAGTTGGGTACGTATCAGGGGATCTGTTGCGACAACCAATCAAAAGTGGATTTTTTAAATTGACTCTTCTGATTGGCTATCGCAACAGACGCTCTGATATATGGCCAACTTCATATGGCTAGATATTTCTGACGCCGCGTGTAGGGGAGAATTGCTGAATGCGTACCGGTCTCCTAAATCATATCTATTCAATATTTTATAATTTTATTTAACATAAGCAACATTTATTAAGCGAAATAAAGCGAAGTAAAAGAGAAATAAGTAATAAAGACAAAAGTTAACATGTTATAAGCTTGTTTTGCGCTTACTATCAGCATTTTAAAAAATCAGGTACAGTTAATGTAAATTTTTGATTACTTCATATAGTTTATGTAATAATGTAATCATGTCCGTTTTCATTGAATTTTTATATTTCTTTGAAAGAAGGTTTATTTTAAAATATCTTATATTCATAGTATATACATATTTACAATTATTGTAAAGATTACAATATTTTTATAAAATCTATCTAAATCGTACCAATATAATAATATATCAATATAAAATTGAAAATATATGAAAATATATAAATTGCAAATATATTAATTGCAAAAATAAATTTAAGCAAGTTTCATTTCATTGTCCTAACCTTTTCATTATTTATTAATTTTTATTATTATTTACTAATTTTTAAATATTTCATTGATAAATTATAAATAAAATATGTATTAATTTATGATTCCTTTTATTAATTTTATATTTTTAATTATTTTGATCCATAAGTTTAATACTTTTTGAGGTGGTACAATTTAGAAGACATACGATTTAGGTTTAGGCGATCGATTTTCTAAATCGTACCTTTTGTAACATGTTACAGAAAAACTTATAACACATTAATTTGTTATTAGTGAAAGGACATTTGACATGTGTAATAATAGGTGCCTTAAATATCAAGCTATAATTTCCAACGTTTATTTGCATTCCAAAAGGTATCAAATGCAAAATATAAAAAATAGCTTAAGTAGTACGCATTTGGCAATTCTCCCCTACATATTAAAAGATCACGGCATTAATAAGAAAATGTTGCGAATACATGAACCAGTTTCTCTTAAAGATATTTTGAAACTAATAATTAAAATAGTTGCTACATTCTCCTGTCAATCTGAATAATGTAAACACACAAGGCGATCAATCGACAATCATACATCCACGATAAACAGCTCAGAAGAGAAGCAGCTCAGCTTCTTCTTGATTTATTAGCTTTGCAAATCGAGCGGAAAGATAATATTTCCGCAATCGGCCACGAAGTTCCCCGCGTTCGCCTGTCATTTACCACGTTTCGCTTGAGCGAGTTACAGGCCACGAACAACTAGAATTCCACAGGTAAATTCAGCCGCCGAGCGCGGGGGATGGATTTTCGAATCTGCGATCGACCGTGACCGTTTGTTTCGAGGATCCTTTCGTCGGTTCGATGCAGCGGTGGCGGCGGCGGTGCCGGTGCGTTTCTCCGACCTGTCGCGGCAGCAGCACTTCCTCCCACCCTGGGCAAGTGCATTCAACAGGTATCTACACAACCGATGAGTTTGTGCTATGCTGCCCTGTCCTTTCCCTCTCCCTCCCTTCTTGCTCTCTCATTCTCTCTCTCTCTCTCTCTCTCTCTCTCTCTGCTGTTCTTCGGGGGTTCCGTGCTATCTGGCAGGCACACTGATCCGCATCCGCCTGATCCCCCCAGCTCGTTGCGTCAAGGACGCCTGCGTCGGTAAGGTAGACGAGCTCCCAACCTGGAGCGGCTGGCTGTTCCTCGCCAGTACGCCGTCGACCGTCGAAGGTTGCTGGTCTCTGCTCCGGTATTTCCGCTCGTCGGCTCCGCTCGCGAAAATCCGCCACTTGGACCGGTGTGACACGGAAGAGTGCCGAGTGATCGCGAGGATCGTCGCGCCGAGATTCTTCGCTCGAGATCGGTGAGAGGTGTTACTCTTGTGCAAGCGGAGGCTGCTCGTTTCTAAGGACCGAGTATCTAGTAATCCGGCTTCGTCGCTGGTAGGGACCCTTCCTGGGTGTTTCCTCTCTATTTACGCAACGACGAGAAAATCTGTGTGTGTCGATCGAGGAACGATTGGCCGACTTTAGCGATACCTTTTTTATTTTTACGAATGCCATTAATCGATGACTCCGTCCGCAGCCGGTTTCCCCTTTCTCTGTTCCGCGAAAGTCGCGACGAGAACGGAATGGGCGGGGAGTCCCGGCGTCAGGCTCGAGGATTCTGCCGGCCTTCCGCGTATTTAGATGTAGTCGAAAGGTCGAGGTGTTCTCCCCGACGTCTCACAATTGGATCAGTGCGTTTTCGGAATTTATAATCAGAATGGGCCAAGAAGTTTTCAACGTGGCATCTGCCGATATTCCGGTAACGTTTTCCCGTTGAAGAAAACTTCATCCTTCCAGTGGATGATGACAGATGTGACTGTCGATTAATCTGTAAAGCAATATTTATATTATATATTGTACAATTTCCGAGAGAAATGACTCGTTACTACATTTTTGTATCATTCCATTGCTTTCATGTCATTTGTGGAATCAATAATCATTTAAGTACTTTTGAATATTAATGATCGTTCTGCTTTAAACAAAATGTCAGGTATGAAGGAATAAATTGAAAATTTTAATAAGGATTTGCTCATCTTCCATGGTATGTCCGCAAAATGCGAATAAACAATTCAACGTGATTACACATGTGTAACAATTAATTATGTATAGTGTCTATAACTCTCTACGAACATTGTTCATTATTTCGACCAATTTCCTATGAATTTAAATAATAACTGAACATTTTTGATAGTTTAATTGATATTAGTCATATTTGATCGAATAGTTTAGAAATTTTAATTTTTTATCAAGATTCTTTTTTAAAAAAATTCACAATTCCGATTAAATGTGAATGTTTAATAAAATCGCGAATCTTGTTAAAGATCCGCGAGAGCATTAGTTTTATTGTATCAAAATTTATGTTACGTTTAGCAAAATTTAATATGCTAATTACATGGTAAGAGTGAAGATTATAGTTTACATCACGCGACAGAGCGTTCATCATTCAACGCCGCGGTTTTTATTTAAAGGCAACCACCTCTGTAACGCGATTACGAATTGCAATAATAACAGAGGCGCTATCTTTGTACAAGCGTAAATTATACTTCTGTATAGAATATGTAAGGATCTCCTCTCTTTCATATACGATATTATTTATATGATTATCTTAAATTCCATTACTGTTTTTATTTGACATTTAGAAAACTTAATAGATGTGACGCTCAAATGGAATTCCATTAAAGCGATTTTATCACAAAGCTTCTCTTGCTACGTTTTTGGAGCGCCGTTGCGTCGTTTTTCAAGCAAAATTTGCACTTGCCTCTTAAATAGGAATTTCCTTCTCTCTCGAGCGAACGCATGTTTCATTATCTCAAGCTTTATTACCGAGTTATGTAACAAGAAAAATATAGAGACATGTGTAATTTTCAAATTAAATGTTCATTAGATAAAGCAGTCTCCTTTTAAAAATTTTTTTTCCCAGAACCGTTTTTGGAACGTATTTCCTCTTTACGTGCAAAGTCTGCAGTTGTGCGCTGAATGGAAATTTCCTTTTCAAGACACTTTTCTCACTATTTTAAACTTCATTACCGAGTTATTTAACAATAGAAATTAAGTGCAGATGTAATGCAGAATAATGTAGTGCAGAGGTAATTTTAGTTAAAGCGATTTACCTAAAATCGGTTTCTAAAACGCGGCACGTTCGCGTCGTTTATTACAGAAATATACATTTATTTGCCAACTGGAGATTTATTTTCTTTCGTGTAAATACGTGTTTTATCATTTCGTGCTTTGTTAATGAGTTATATAACGAGATAAATTTCAGAACAGAGATAAGGTACTCGAATTAAATTTTCGTGACAGACTTAAACAAAATCTCTTTTTCCATTCTTTTTCCTTTTCTTTTTTATTTTATTTTCGATGCACATACGTATGTACGTCTGTCTCTGCGTCGTTTCAGTGAGAGCGAATGCACATTCGCGAGTGCACACGAAAGTGATGCGACACGCTACTGAATTCAGCGGTATTAGCATAACCGTTCTCCATCATATTCGCTACGAGTAAATTTAACTTCGTAACGGGTGAGTTACGAGATACAGCGCGCGCGCGCTCGTCCGCCGATAAACGGGTTAAGCGAAGGGGAATGGCAACAAAATTTTGCTTACGAGCTCACGTCTCGCGAAATGTTTGCGCGAACTCATCATTGCCGGGCGTCGCGTCGTCGTCGTCGTCGTCGTCGTCGTGCATTTGTAAAATCATCGAGACATAAATAAATAAAGAGTCCTATTGCCCCCCTCCAAACGGCGGGGCGGCAAATCCGCGCCGGTGAATTCACTTTGATTCGCGTTCAAGCGCGCAGGGGATACATATGTTATTTTCGATTGAAGCACGAAACACTATTGCTACTACAATCGCCACGGGGATTCTAGTGGACCATACCAATTTACAAAATTTCGCCGAGCTTTGTCGAGTCAGTTTCAATCTATATATCGAATTACGAGTGTAATAGAGCAATGGGAGACTGCAAAAGTGCATTAAATATGCAAGCTGAATATCAGATTAATGGCTTCGAGACGGGTATCGAGAAATAGTCGCGAAACGAAGTTAAGCTCATCGAACCGATGTTAAATATTGTTAAATATTGAGTTAAAGGAAGCGTTAGCTCTTCGCGAGTAAGCGTCATAATTTGCATCGTAATTCTTTCCGAGTCGATTAGTTATAAATCTGAATTCAGCCTTAAAGATAATGAAAATGTAAAATGTTTTAATTGATGAATTTAAAATTTCTTCTTTCTCTCTCCCTCTCTCTCTCTCTCTCTCTCTCTCTCTCTGTTGACATTAGATAAATTTACCTTTTTGCATCGGTCTGAAAACGAAAACCTGTAACAAGTATTTCGCGCTACTATATAAAAAAATGTTTCTGGAAGGATATTGCAAACACTGCAGTAATTTTTGCAGCAATCATGGTCGGTACATATAAAGTTATAAAGTGTGTTTAACAGTCGCACATATCACAACACGATAGAGATTTTGTTTTGGTATAAAGTATACAAAGTATAAAATGTGCGTGTAGCAGAAAAGGAAATTATTGGATATATCGATATTTTAAATAGTCAAAATAAATGATTGGCCTCACAGTTACATGACCTTGTCCTTGGTGACAATTTCTTCAAAGATTCCAAAAATTTATTATTGTATTATTTTTATAAGTTTTATAGTGAAATTATTAAAAGATCTATGTAAATGCAGCTCGTAATTCTAATTCCATCAAATTGTAATTTTGTCCATTTCTTCTTAAAATATGTCTAGACAAATCCATACATTTGGCGCGATGCACTCGGTGCATGATTCTTAATGAGACTGCGACATTCTTAAAACGACGCCTGATAGCGATGCGAAAACGAGTCACGTACGCGAATGTGGCTCCGAATAATTAGACGCGGTGAAATCGATTACCGTTTCGTCGTTGTTCCTTTCTCTTTTCGATGTGCCTCGAGCATTACTGAATTTCCGATCAATTCGTCATCTACATTAACATTGTGATCGAGTCAGTAAATTAAATTTAGAACTAATCTATAAGTTAAGTAATGATTTATACTTATAAATAATGATTTATTGTTATTTGGCAATTTGATATTTTCATTAAAGTATCACATATCAAAATATATCACATTAACATACTCCATCTAAATAATATACTTTCATCTAATACTTATATTTTATATTAGAATATTAATTGTTAAAAAATAATTATATATTTTTATTGCATTTACTCCGAATAACACATCTGAAGAAAACAGTAGTAACTTTTTTATTGCAAATTGTATATACTAATTTCGTAATTTAGAAAACTCAATTTCGAAAGATAATTGAAATGTGAAAGCATTTTGCCAAAAGTCTGACTATTTGAATCAGCTAACATGATGGTAATCGTTATTAACAGCGAGCAAAGTGAGAGAAAAAAATTTCTTCTATTTTCAGTTTTTAAAAGGTTACGTTTATTTTGTTACATTCTCGATCAAATATCAATTATTGACTTTCGTTGCGTTTTTTTCATTTACAAGAGAAAAAAATCTCGCTTTACCGCGATGGAACATTTTATTTATAAACGTACATTTACACGAGAAGGCCAACTGGTTCCGACTGTAGGATCGCCGTGAAAGGATTTTTATACAGACCAATACGATAAACGAATACGAAGGTGGGAATGCTTTGATACTCGAGAAAAGATCGTACTTTCAATGCATCCGTGTGTCTTGTCTCCTCTGCACGTCTACATGGATAAACTCGTTTCTCCTTTTCACGGACAATATTCATTAATGTCACGGAATTATATGTTCTTGAAAATCTGGGACATGCCAAGATAAATCAAGGCAACGCCATGGAAACTGAACGCCGTCGAAGAATTAGTTAAACGGTTGCTCCATATTAATAGCGCGTACGTTTTGACGCATTTGCCAATTCCGATTGCGAAAGTACGACTGGAGCTATGCCATGATGTTAAGATCGAGATGAGATAGCAGAATTCAAATATTAGGAGAAATATCGCATTATAGATAAAAGATATCAATTACAGATAAGATATCATGATTTATTTGATTTTAAGTATTCTGAAAATAATTTCTAAGTCTCATCAATTATTAATAAGTGCATGTATCTTCAACACTTATCGTTTTCACAAGCGTACCAAATGTCATTACTCATATGCGCCTGGTCACCAAGTTAATTTATCACGGAATGGGACTTAATCTCATTTTTCGATATTATTTCTTCACCGGACTAACAAATGTGTACCGTTAACGATGAACCATTATTATTTTCAACTAAAGACTGTGATTTTCACGGTTTTTTTACCATATATTGTTGACGATAACCTTATTCTGTTAGACGTTTGTAATAATATGTGGCTGTTTGCGAGTTTCAAAATTACGTGACATATTTAAACATTTCTAATTTTTTATGGTATTCTAATTGTAATTTTATAGCTAAAGAGGACTCTGTGCAGTCGAAAGGTTCCGTGTTAACTTATTATCAATTATCTAATTTCTAATAACCGTGTTGAATAATTATCAATTATCTATTTTGGAATAAACTTAAATCAGTTTCGATATTGTTTCTTGATCGCTCGTTTGACCTTGTCTATTCCTTAATTTTTGCATGTATCTTCTTCACTTCATTTATTTAATAACAAATCCTAGTCAGCATATTTATTAAATACATTAGATTATTGCACAAACTTCTGTATTTTTTAATTTGATTTTGTATACTGAATACGATATTAATAACTGTATAACTGTATAATAGTTTGATTTTAAATATTTAATGATTATTACAAGTGCTCAACACACTATACTATTATATTTTGCTACAGTTATTATTGCAATTGAAAATAGCTCGTTGAACATGATCTATACTATTATACTAACTGAATAGAGTAATAGACCATCATTTGTCAATATTACATGCTTCTTGGTACATTTCAGTGGAAATTATATTTATTATAAACTCATCTCGAATCGTATCGCCTGATTATGCATTTGTGGCTAATACATATAGAGAAACAATCAAACAAACAAGCTAAATATGACAATATATCATGATTAATGCGTAGACATAAAATAAGACTAGTCTATGAGTTAAAAGAGAAAATAACGGCAAGGCATAATATAAAATGAATTAAAAATTTAATTATATAGCGTTAAGAACACTCTAGCTATTGTATTTTTTTTAATATCTTTATTCACATTTTATTTCACATATTATTTATCAAAAATTTTAGCAATTATTATTTATTTTATTTTACAAACTAAATTTTGATTGCTCTTCATTTTAGAAGTTTATATGTACACGAGATTATAATTATATTTATCTTTTATCATTTAAATGTATTTATTGAAACGTATGTTATAACTAGTTTGTAATTAGTGTATTTCATTTGTTGGAAATGTAAACAATTTCGTAGTGAAGTATTATTCATTAAAAGCAGAAACAAAGCTTGTTATACGATGAAAGCGTAAACAATTACAACAGATTATGTCACACATGTATATGAATCTATTTGCAAACCATTGTTTTCAATTAGATCAAATTGCATTATTTTATTAATAGATGATATCACTTTACAATTTTATCTAATAGGATTATTTGTTAACAGTTGTATGGTTACTTCGTGATATTTCGTTAAAATGGCATGATATTTGACTCCTATTATAATTTTCTATAATTGACATCTCCATATAATCTGTAATTAAAATAAATTCATAGATCGTATAAATGTGATATTAATACTTGTATAGTAAATAACGAGACAATTTCATTTTCAAAAGAGACAAAAGTTGTTAGAGATTCAATTTTGTATTGCAATACTCGACCACATTCACTTATTAATAATAATTACATCTATTTATTATAATTATATTAAGACATTTAAATTCGCATGCTTAGAATTCAGTTTTTGCAATTAATATTTAGTAGTTTCTTCTATAGATGAAAATGTAATTATAAATTAAACTAATTAAATAATAAAAAATAGTTACTTGCTTATTTTAAGGAGGTTCGATAGTATTACAAAAAATGAGCGAATGTTATAAAATTTTGGAATATGATTCTTAATATCGTTATAAAGCTCCATGAATTTTTTCAACTTTTTTTACCGTCGGTGATTACATATATTGTGAATGGTACATTACCGTACTAATTTCAAACAGAAATGTTCACTTTTCTATCGCAAATAAGTATAAACTTATATGACGGTAAAAAAAATTGAAAAAATTCATGAAGCTTTATAACGATATTAAGAATCATATTCCAAAATTTTATAACATTCACTCATTTTTTGTAATATTACCGAACCTCTTTAATGTCGATTCTAGTTTGCTAATATTACTAAAAATGATTGTCACAGTAATTAAAAATTGAGAAAATTTGCGATACGATCTAAATGAAATAAATTTTCATTGGATAACTTCGAAATTTAGCACACTTGTTATTAAATATTTAATAGATAGTAATATATTAAATAAATATCCGGCTGGGAGCCAATCGGAATATTTATTTAAATTTTATCCCAAGCCGATCGAAATATTTCATTCTTCTTTCTTAATTGCAATGCAAATCGCGTCGCCAATTTGCCGGTCAATATTTATTTTTAATCGGTCGGACGTTTACTTTTGTCGTGTATTTCCTAATGAATTGTATGGAAATGTATGGAGATATTATATATCTCAAACGCGATTGGCAGAAAAATTCTGTGGCCAAGAGCAGACAATGTAATACATTTTTAAGGATATATTTTAATCAGATGATCGTGTTGAGAACGCATTATTGCGAGATCATCACGTGATCACGTACGAAAAATCGAGAAGGGTCCTTCAGTCAACTTAAGTAACTTTCACTCGTGCCACGTTCACGGTCGATTTAATGTTAAACGCTACCTAATCTAAAATGTGTTTGCCCATCACAACGCAACGGCGTATTCACGACGTGTGTGCGCACGTTTTGTGAACGAAGGTTTGTACACGGAACCGGACGAACACATCTCGGCGGCACGTATGTGCACGGGAGCGAGAGCACGGGACTTTGTATATTTGTCATTCGACCGTAATGGACGGCGAAGCGCGTACGTCGACGGCGATTTACTTCCACGCGAACAATGCCGCGGGTTAACCGCCGAGGACCCGGGCGAGAACACGCGCACTCCCGACCCAACCCTTGAGCCAACACCTCACTCTCGAGTGGACAACGAGGGGCAGCGACGTCGTGGCAGACCGCGAATGAAATATCGCGGGACCGTCGAAGAGAAACGAGTCGTAAAGAGAGAACACCCGAGCCCGAGAGGTCCGAAGGGATGAAAGGATGAGAAGGGGCCGGCGAAGGAAAGATTCCCTCTCCAAATGTGATTTATGTTCTCTCGCGTTATCGGTCGTGCACTGCAGTAACGACGTCACGAAGATCAAAACGCGCAACTGGCGCTGTATCGTCTTGTTTGTAAAAGTATTCGATTTGATGGATAGAACGCGTGTAATTAGGGCTAGCTGACGTACAAAACCATTAGAAGAATATTCACATTCATTCATAATCATTTTATTATTATATTATTATCAAACAAATTACTGTTCTATATGCTCGATATAATGGCTATTCCCTTAAGAAAAAAGCTCAGTTAAAACTGATAAAAAACTAAATATTAACTGATAGATAACTGATAACAAAACTATCAGTATTTTGAAACTCTGACCAGTTACTGATAAAAAAAGTGGTCAATATTTGTTCAGTTTGTGAAATCTCAGATTGATCAATAACTGATAAAACTTGCTGTTCAGTTAAGCTACCAGTTAATTGAACCATTATCCAATCAGTTAACGTGCAATTCAGTCATTACCAGTTTTCATCATTTCTTTATGACCATTTTAGGCCTACTTTTGACGTATTTTGATTGATCGAAAGATGTATGTTAAGCTCGTTTATATAATCAATTAAACAGATTTTACTTACGCGAAAGTGTATAGTTCTTGCAATTATGAGGACTTTTAAATGTTAAATCAATCATAATTTATATTGTTTGAATAACAAAAAAAATGTGATTGGGTCCAAAAATAACTATAGATTATAGTGATATTATAGTTACTGTTTTTCTATTTTTCTCTCTCAGTGTACACGGTGGTATTACCTTCTGATAATTCAAAATTTAGAGTTATCAAGGCGCATAATTCAATTTCCGCTAAAAATTGATTCCGGATGTAAAAAATTCAAATCTAAAACTGCGTGACGCTTAATCGTTTTTATACTAGACTACTTGGTATCAACTATAAGTCATGGAAAAAATTAATTAAAAAAAAATACTATCTTATTTCTCGTTTGATAGAAATTTCGCGATTGGACAATATAAATGATAAAGTGTCGCACGACCAACGAGCATCGAATCCGCGATTGATCTGAAGGTGAAATTAATCACTAGGCTGTCACGCTTACATCCGCGGAAACGCGGAAGGGTAGACACAATATAGATGAAACTGGAGCAGGATTTCAATTTGAATAGTTCGAGCCGCTTTCTGCCCGCCTTTTTTTTCGCGCATGCTGCAGGTGTAACGAATATATGTCACACGGCTGATAATCGGTGATTGAAATACGTCTTCATTCGCACGCTCGGCGGGAAATTACATCGAAATCTCTATCGCCGGACTTTTCATCGAATTATATGTGACGATAATTAAGCAACATCCTTTTTCGCATTAAAATCGAAAAAGAGCGTTGCAACAAAGGTTTTCTACTAAAATTCTTCTTCATTGCTGTAACATGGTTCTCAATGAAATCTGTATTTTATGTTAGAAATCGTTGGTTTTAATAATCATCGATAATCGACATATTTAAATAAGTAATAATTAGTATAAAGTAGTAACATTAAAGACTGTTATTTGCGTCAACTTAAGATGAGATAACGAGCTCATTATTTTTATAAATCCGCACATTTTATTGTACGTTTACTCACGTACGTTCACGACTTGTAAAAATGGAAATAATGATTTCCATCTTTGCCCGTGAGATATTCAACGCTCGAGAGGCCAGATCGATTCTCACGGTCGTAATACTTCGTTACGTAAGAAAAAGTTGCCGTGGTTATTCATCTCGCCTTCATCTCTCGCATGCTACATACCAAAGTCTACATTTCGATACATAATAAAATAAATTTCAATAAAGAATCGTTTCAATTACAGAATTTTCGCGAAACTGAAGGCACACACAGACAAACATATATACATACACACCATATATACCATATATAATACATAGAGCGGTTTATTCAATTTCATGTGGCGCATATAAAAAGTCTGCGTGTTGCACGTCTGCAAAATACAATTTCAGAACGTGGAAAGGCGCACGTCGAAACGCCGCGCCGTGTCGCGGTGATTTGAATAGCGCGGTTGTATAGGATGTTTTTCACCTTTCTTCGCTTCTTTTTTAGTTTCAAAACAGTTCGTCACGTCAATATCGAACGTACAACCGGGCATGTTCGTAAGCGGAATATATCTTCGTCAAAGTCGCGGTCAAAAAAAAAAAACGAGCTCAAAAAGCAACGCGGTGTCGAGACTTTCGTACCACCTCCTATGGCTTTCATCACCGGCAATGGCATGGATATCGAATTAATTCATTATCCAGATTGAATTATGATGCGCCAGTAATGATGCGTAAGCGAAAATGGAGGTTCTAAATGCAATGTGAAAATGTAAAAAACGAAGGCATTTATTAAGGAAAATGATTATCCAACCTTAAATGCGGTCCATTCGTCTGACAGATATATATGTGAAATTATTATTGGCATCCGCGTAAAATGTAATTTTTGCTTTTACTAATAATCAAATATTCTATCTTTATTATCCTATTATTTTTAATAGGGTTAATCATTGATTCTGACAACGATTATTTATAAGAGCAATTTCCGTCAATAGTACGTTTCAATAAAAAATATTTAACGGATAAAATTATTAATTTATTAGACGCAGAGTTTCGATGGAATATGGACTAATATATCATGTATGATATTTATTAGGCTTTTAGTATACAAGTCTCTGTCTACATCACAAATTAGACGGGTTTGTAAAATTTTCAATGCGTACCTATAATATGAAACCGATAAATTACTCATCAGGCGAACGTTATCTGTGAGCAGACTGCATTAAAATTATATAATTTAATAATTTAATATGGATTTCATTGTGATTATCTCTTTTTGATCTAAATCTCTACGTATCTCGCGTATATAAAGCATGATTTCACTCATTAACTTACTTTCACTTGCTTTTAAGTTCATTCAATATTAATGATGCTGATGAAATTCACGAAAATTTAAAACTATGATTCGCGCAAGCCAAGACTCAAATTTTAAAATAGTTGTTATTATTAATTTATTAGCGAGCGAATGATACTTTGCCGAGAAAGACATTTTGAAAATTTTACGTATGTTACGTCTCTGCTGTACTGGTAATTAATTTTTGAACAACTGAATAAAACTTTTTGTATGGAGAAGATATTTATCAAAAACTTGATAGTTGTTCTAGTCAGGATAAAAAATAAATTTACAAACTAAAAACATTTAATGTGAAAAATTGCTAAACGTAAGTTGTCCTTTCATTAAAAAATATTCATTGATTAATGAGCAACGCTGTTGACATATAATTTATCGAATTATATTTATTAAAAATGAAGCACACAGATTTTCTCATAGTTGCTGCATCCGATATATCCCAAATCAAATGTATCTCAAATATTTAATGAATCGCGAATAACGAAAAAGGAAACAGTGGAGATATTGTTCAATATCAAGCAGATAGATTATTCTTATGTTTCTATATATTATATATCATCCTTGATTTGTTTCGTGCTAGGTACGTGAAATAATATGACCAGCGCTGACCACCTTCGCGCTTTGTCCTATCTCCCTTTATTCTCCTATATTCTCGTGTTCCCTTCCACCTCCGGGTCCGACTTCGTATCCGGTTCCATTTGAATACAAAGCGACATCGCGTGAAAAATTAAATACAGGTTTCGCTCCGTGCTAGCCGCTAAGCAGTGATTAATGGACTGGAGCCATTGAATTCGGGCCGACTGACGGAAAATCGGCCGGTAGTGCAAATTGGGACTGAAGAGAAAGAGAGAAAGAGCGAGAGAAAGAGATAGAGGGAGGGAAGAAAAAGTGGTGCTGGTGAAGAGAGAGAAAAGTGATTTTATTCCTGTGAGTGCAGACGCCCGTTCGCGACGGAAGCTCGAGGACCATGACGGAGGGCGAGCCCAATGTGAGTGTAAGTCACAAACCTTTCCTACCTCATTCTCCTTTCGCATTGCTTTCAGCCGGAGGGTTCGACTCGTATCGTAAAATAATGTTTGGAAAATTGATATTATGTGGCGGCAGAATATGGAATACTTATATATATGGGACAATACGTTTCTTTAAAAACTAAAATACATATATTCAAGCTTCACACATTGTATAATATCAGTTTTAATATTTTATGCTTAAAACTTGATAAAAAAAAAACGTTGTGAAATGTTTCCGTTTTCGCAAATAGATATGGAGATTATTTTTACATGTTTATATCAGTGAATAGATGAAAAATTATGAGCAATTTTGTTACGAAAAATCTAGATTGATAGAAATGTTTGTATGTAAAAACAAATATAAAACAATGGATCATTATGTATTTGGATTTGTACTTTGGTAGGTACATTTTAAAATTGTATTTTATGAAAAAAAATATTGCATTATTAACAACAACGTAAACACGTTTATTGCGAATGAAATTTTTTTAATAAAAATATAAATCAGCAATAAATATCAAGAAACAGTAATTTTAGGGCAATTAATATTTTTGGCAAAATACATGTTCGTTTCAAAATAGTAGAAATATCGTTGTTTGTTACATTATAAAGTTTCGATGTTTTGAAGTAATTTTCTTTGTGACATCGATTGTACGTTGTACGAACCTTACAAAGAAATCTGTGTATGTATTAAAATATAATTATAAACGAACAGTAAAAATGAAAGATTCGTTTTTCTGGTACGATGCAAATGGTATTTCCGCGAAATTTTAATTAAAATGCGATTTTATGACACGGCACAACGAAAATTTTTACAAAACCTCGCGCGCACGGGTAGACACGTTGCAACTTCAATGTCGATCTTGCACCGGACGAGCTTTAACTGTCATTCACAGTTTTAATATTCATCAAACGGGCGCGCAACGCACCTTCGCGTCGCCTTTGAGTTAATACGTCGCCGCTGATACGTCGCATTTCAACTTCGTCCTGGGAGTACGAGTTGGGAAACGTGACGTAGCGTCGCAATTTTCGACGAAGGCAATATTGCGAGGATGATGGCGTGAGGACCGTCGCGCCATATATTCCGAAACGCATGCAGTTTCCTGAAACGACGGTGATGATATTTCGCGAGCTCGACGGTGCGCAAAATTAACGCGATCGATGAAGCCCGCGGATGCATTGGGATCCATCCGGTGCGATCGATTGAATCACAATTGTGCTCCAATTCCCAATCCAGAGACAAACATATCCGTCCAATAGAAGAAGAGCCGCGTCTGAGGGTAGCAGGTGGCCCCCGCGATTTTTATTCATTGGCATAACGAGATTCTCTAGGAGCATTTTTATTCATCATTCGTACAAGATCGACATATTAGTATCGATTCCCAGGAAATATTAAGTCTCTCCATCTTTTCATTATCATAAAATAAACAATCATTTTATTATCATAGAACAAACAATCATTTCATTATCATAGAATAAACAAACAAAAGATATTTAATTATTTAATAATAATATCATATAATCGATTCTATCTTTTATAGTTACGGTGACTATATTTCTTTTTGAGAAAAATAAAGCACCGCCACCTATCCTTCTTCCACAATGTAAATTTATTATTATCATTAATAATTTTATTATTATTAATATTTTTTCTCTGAATATTTATATGAAAAAAAGTAAAATTTTGTAAACTAAAACAGGTATATTAAAAAGAGAAAGAACACATCTTTATTTAAACATTACATAAAATATACAAAGGTGATACTCAGTAAAAAATTTTGTATTAAATTTAACACATTTCACGTGTCTCAATTCCACTAAAATTTTTGTGTTAATTTAACATAAAGCAAATGTGTTAAAAAGTAACAAAAATGATATGTAAAAAATAAACACAAAAATTTAACATTTGGACACTGCCAGAAATCAATTTATGTTAAATTGACATATGCATAATATTAAATGTAGCTAAAATAAAATGTTATTTTAATATTTGAGGGAAGTATCTATTTTTGATTTTGATCTTTTTATAAAAAATAACATAAGAATTATGACAATTTAACACATAGTAACACTGTTATAAAAAGGAAAGTAACACAATTCATCTGTTTAACATATGAAATATGTCATCAAGAATTCATGCACTTACATATAAATTGTGTTATTTTAATTCTTAAAAAAGGTTAATATTAATTTAACATAGAAAAGTTTAAGTAACACGAAGACGATATGTTAAATTAACACACGACCGTGTTAGAAATTTAACATAAAACTTTTTACGCAGGAAAATTTTAATACAAATACAAAATGTTTTTTACTTTGTAAAGACTGAAATATAGAATATTTTATAGGACTTTTCAGAAAGGACAAAAGTGAGTTTTCAAGAAAAAAATAAATTTAAAGGGTACAGATCTAAAATAAAGAACTGTCCTTTGTAATATAGGACGGATGATGTAATATAGACCGTAAAAAAAATTAATTATACTATAATTATATAAATAACGTATACATATCTATAGTTAAAAGATATGTATACGTTATTAATATAATTATAACATAATTAATTTTTTTAACGGAGAAGATATGGATAATAATGAATTATTTAATTATTTAATTGAAATATAATATTTTAGAAATTTATTATTATTAATATAATAATATGATTAATTTTTTAATTGAAATGTAGTACTTTGGAAACCTTTATCATTATTAATATAATACAATAATGTAATAAATTTTTTCAACTAAAATGTAAAATGTCAATAATGTTCATGGTTATCTCATATCTAACATAATAAAATTAATTACTGTAGAATGACACGACAGCGGAGAATATTATTTCAATCAGTTTCCTCTATTCAATTAATTTTATTTTATTCGTTCGATCCATTTATTTTAATTATCCAATTTTCATCGTCACCCATTAACAGCCACACGTCGAGAACGGCGTAAAGGCGCGAGTGTTAAAACGCGCCGGGATCATGCGCCAGCGAATTAAACAAATTAACAATTAATTGCGCCAATATGTAAACGACTGATTTGTATCTCTCACTGACCGACGTCACCATCGCGCTGCTCTCTTTGTTTCGCTGCTCTGTTTCCTCGTTGGCCGACGCCTCTCATATCGCGGATCTCGTTCGCTCACCCGGACGCGAAAGACTCGACAAGACACTTCGTCGGACCGCTACTTTCCCGACGATCGCCGCTGGCACGCTCGGCGCA
This sequence comes from Tetramorium bicarinatum, assembly GCA_928718305.1. Taxonomy (NCBI): domain Eukaryota; kingdom Metazoa; phylum Arthropoda; class Insecta; order Hymenoptera; family Formicidae; genus Tetramorium; species Tetramorium bicarinatum. The sequence continues at coordinate 22,732,470 of OV788325.1, forward strand.
AAACAAACTAAAGGAGCAAACGTGCGAAACGTGCGACAGTTACACTTACATCCCGCTCGACACTCCCGACAGATGACCGACAGACTATTATAGCGGTGCACTTGACGCACGAAAGATTCTGCAACACATCTGCAACTTCACGCCGTATGCAAGTTCACGTCGCCTCGCCTTAAACTCATATCAGACTGCGCATTGAATATTGCATATTACAGATTGGATTTTGATCAATGAAAACAAAGAGAGAGCAGAAATTAAGATTACAGATTGGAATTGGAGCATAGGCCGGTATTCATAGTCAGTTCTTATTTCAAGATCGTCTTAAATAATGTCTTAAGATGCTAATTCGGCTCTGTGATTGGTTTAGAATCACATAAGACTGTACTTAAGATGATCTTAAATATATAAGAAATGACTATGAATACCGTCCATAGAAAAAATAAGTCTATTTTCCCAATCTTCAATCGCGCAATGTTAACTAACGATTGGACAGTTTTGGGTCATGTGATGATAGACACGTGACATTATTGGCTGTGTTTCAAAATTCATTGTCAATGGCGGAAATCTATAATGCGCGTAACGTATACTATAGACTTTTAGCGCTGGTAGTGAATGGTGGAATACAGCCTATGTAATAAAGAAACAAAAGAGATTAATGTGTGTGACGTTAGCAATATAATTATATTGTTGTTAAGACTATTTAATATAAAAATATAAAGAGAACGATCTCTTAGTAAGTATCATAGTTGATTTTATTGCTAACGTGTCACATAAATTAACCTCTTTTTTTGTTTCTTTATTCTTTTCTTGTATAGATACATATGTTATTATTTTATGTCGCATTTCTGAAATTAAATTTAACATCGTATAATCTTACCTACAAGATTGCAGTCATAAGTAATATGATTGGATAGTCCTCAATTTTGAATCAATAATCTCAATCTTTGATTGCCCAGATAGGAAATGTTTGTAATAAATGTACAATTATTGGTTCTTTCTATTTACAGCATTTCGCAATAGTTGTCATAAGATAATTCTGCAAAACGCATATCTTTTGTTGAAATAGAATTTTATAATTATAAGTTCTAAATATTAAGAAAATTATGAAGCAAAGTTACTTAAGAAATAAAAAGTAAAAAATATTTTTTACTATTACTTAAATAATAATTAGTACAATTTTATGCTGTAACGATTTTTACAATAATTAGAAAATTAATTTCTGAAATGTATTCAATAATAATTGTGCTAAAATGATTCGCTCTAATTATACAATTATATAAGAATTTATTTTATGCATAAATTTTTTAAAGATTGCTATATGTTACACTAATTGAATTTAAAATTAATGATTTTAAAAGTTAGATTTAGACTTATTATACAATATATTATACATTATATTTTAAAATTAAAATGATGCTCAAATTTTTCTGCATGCGTTCCTATCTGGAGATGGTTGCGTATTTGGATTGCAGGCTTTATGACGCGACGGGACATTTGTTCTCTTCGTCGGCGCTCTCGTACTCTCTGCACTTTAACTCTATTTTTACCGATCGACTTAGCTTTTGGGTTGTTTTTCGATTTTCTTATTTCGTTTATGTTCCTTCCACCCTGCCTTAGCACTTTAACATTACAACGCGAGCTACATATAGGCGAGGCTCCGCCTTCGGAAAAGTGCAGACTTACTACGTAGTTCAATTAACCTATTTCTACCCATCGCGCGCCTTTGAAACCCTCGGAAAATAATTTTACGGAGCAAAACACAGTTAAAACGAAAAAGATGTATGAGACGTGGAGAGAAAGAAAGTATAAAAAAATTATACAGATGCAAAGGGTTCGAAAAATGGAGAAAAGAAATATGATGAAGTATCTGTAGCGCGAGTACGTTGACGAATTAGAAAAGATGTAATTATACCGTCAGATATTTCGATTCGAAAACTTTGTTCAACACTGTCAATGCTCAGTCATCAGTGCACGACGCGAGTCGGACAAACGGGAAACGCGAAACAATACGACTCGATATTCTAACTAACGTCGGTTCGCGACAAGCTCAGGCGAATATCCGATCGAATGGTTAATAACGGTTGCCCGCCGCCTAAATCACGGCACTTTCTATATTCGATCGCGATAGCTTACTTTCTTGGAAATGTACGAACGAAGAAACGTATTCGATATTCATAAAAATCTGACGTTAACGATAAGCCAATATCTTTTCTATTCTAATCATGAATCATGATTAATTATAGAATCATCAAATTATTATCAATCGTTGCGTGTATGTATGTATCAAATGAAAACACCCCTCCAGGCAACACTCCAGCAAGCTTCTGGAATGTTACAGTATTTCTGTGATATTAGTAGAATATTCTATGCCGGCTGAGCCTTTTCTGCTCTTTTCCTACATCTTTTAAAATAATTTCAACACACGTATATGTATACCTTAGCAGCAAATGTAGATTCTGTGAATAGTTCGAAGATATAGAAAAAATAGGATAACATAAGAATTTTCTCAGTTTATTAAATATATTAAATATTCAGTTTATTAAATATAATGTATATAATATTTTGAAGAATGTACTAAGAATATAATAAATATTCTTAGTACATTCTACAAAAATACAGAATTAATTTTAATATTATTGAGTCTTGATAGTTCCTTGAATCATTAGAAACAAAGAATAATTTTCTATAGATATAAATTCCGCTTGAAAATCAATTAGTTTTATATAATTAGTTTTATATAATGTTTGCTCCTCTTTTTTCTTATTTATCATATCAAATTTCTATCTTTTTATGTATACGTAAACATGTTATTTCTTTTTATAAATTTTTAAATAAAAAATTATAACAAAAAATGAAAATAATTTTATTTATAACAAAAAAATGAAAATAATTTTATTTATAAAACTGTTTTTAACCATAAAAAATAATCATATTTATAAAAGTAATGTGAGATAATTGTTGATCGAAAATTGTACAAAAATCCAGTCGCACACGCTATTTCTATCCGCTTGCTGCTTATGTATTAGAGAAGAAGGTGGTATTATAGCCATCTATTTATACAATAACTTTGTTAATAATTAATATTTTAAATTGCAACTTAATAATTTATATTCAAAGTATTGTTTAATAGATTTTAAACTCAAGTGACAGTAGTAGTATAAGGTAGATAGCTAGGTATAATCCCTAATGTCACCTAGACTTACAAAAATTTTTCTGTGACCTTCCGCCGAAAATGGGATGTACGTGAGATGAGGGACCACTGGGATTTGAATCCAGAACCCTTCCGTTACTAATCACTCACGTGAGCACAAAGCCATGTCATCCCATCTAAATGTAAAGTTATGAAATATTTATTACATTGCACATTGTTTATAAAAACGCAACACCGAATAATGAGGCAAAGAGAAACAGGAGTCGTGACATGATTCACTATAAAAATTAATTTTTAAAATTGATTTTGTTTAAAAAAGACACAAATTTTGTTTAAAACACAAAAAATTTTGTTTAAAAAAGACACAATATTTTGTTACAAAGCTATATATTTGTTTAAAATAAATTGTTAGAAAGAACTACAATATAACCGCGAAAATAAAGATAGATGTTGACTTACGTCAATTAAATCACATGATAGATTACAGATCAAGATTACAGACAATTGTCAAAAGAACAGTTTTTATAAAATAAGCTTTTAGACATAAACATTTTTTAACTTAAAGTATTGATTGTTTAGTCTTTTTGCCTCAATAAAATTAAAATAAAAAAGACTTTATTTATAAAATTATAAAATAAAAAAAAATTTTTTTTATCTTATAGAAATTGAAAACAGTATTTACAAAAATCGTAAATGTGTGTATATGTATAAATATACATTATTCATGTACATTTATCAATTCTTTTTAATTAATATCTCAATTATTATAAAAATTACAAAACGGTAAAGAATTTTTCTGTTCAATTTATTATGCTCTATTTGCATGAGTGTTGATACGAACATTATCAAACACCTTATAATTATTCCATTACTGTTTTTGTCGATTATTTTGGGCTTTAATTTGAAATATTTCTTACTTTTTCCTTTTATTTAAATATATGTTTGCAAGTTTAAATTTATTATACATTTCAAACAGTTCGTTTATCCTGTTCTGTTGTAATATAATATTAAATTTTGCCAGAAAATGACTAAATCAATTAATGCGATAACAATAAGCTCTCTTCTATGTATGAGCTTTGTATGCATAATAGATCGACGATACCCATATTATAACCGAAAGTTAAACGATTTCTCTAATCTCTCTAATCTATGTTATTTATTTCAAGGCAATGAATCTATGAAATGTTACATTTATTCGTAGCATTCATAAATTTATTATCTCAAATTAACATAAAAGATCGTTTTCGTGGCTTACGATGCATAGAGATTGCATTGTAATTATGCATTAATCGGCAACATATAAATGTAAAAATTGTAATAGTTGTCAAGAGAATTTTCAAGAAATTATTATCGCATGCGTTGAATCCTTTATTTATCTTTTTTTTTTAAATAGATATCTAATAAAATAATTACATACTTTAAAAGAAGACGTTTTAAATTCTTATTTGAACAAAAAATTTCTAGTAAAGCGTAATGAATGGTTGACTCTCTATAAATAATAAATAATATGTAAATATTAAATGACTTATTTCACGGTTGATCCGCCGGCGCCCGATAGCCTTCAAGCCTGCTTCTCTCTTCTCAGGATTCTTTATTACACTCATACAACATATCTGTAAAAACACAATTTACATCCTCAGTTTATATCCTACAATTATATCCTCGCACAGATTAATTACCAGAATACGACGATTGCGCTCTAACACCTTGCACTCCCGTCATTAACCGTAATGCGAAGCTTAATTACACAAAATATTATTAACAAACGAGATGCTGCTTTCCGTTAATTAACTCGTTCGATCGTTTGATTTGGATTCCATGTTCACTCCGGAAACGGTATAACGGACAAATTAAATCTGTAATAAATAGCTGCGAGAAAATTGTCGCGAGATTATTCCAATCCTAGCATTGTATGAGCAACGAGCAAAATTATCACAAGCGAAAAGGTAATTCATGCAAATTTTATTTTATATAATGTCGTGAATGATTAATGAGCAAACAAACGTCTATAAAACTGGCACAGCCACTTCAGCACAATCAAATAAAATTTGTACAGAAATTTAGTGCTACTTTGTTGCTAATTTGTTGTTCTATTGCAGATTTTGTAGCTGCAGCCATTTCGGAAAAACCGATGGCTGTGCTAGCTAAAGTATAAAGTTAGCACAGCCACTAAAAAAAATTAAAAAAAGTAAAAAATCAAGGCAGATTATTTTAGTGCTAATTTATTGCTAATTTGTTGCTCTATTCCGGATCTCGTTGCTGCAGTCATTTCGGAAAAACCGATGGCTGTGCTAGCTAAAGTATAAAGTTAGCACAGCCACTAAAAAAAATAAAAAAAAATAAAAAAATGAAAGCAAATTGTTTTAGTGCTAATTTGTTGTTAATTTGTTGCTCTATTCCGGATCACGTTGCTCCACCCATTTCCAAAAAATCGATGACTAGACAAATTTTGTTGGCTGTGCTGGCTTCGACTCAAAAGTAAAGTACCCTAAATGAATTTGTTGCTCGGCGTATTTCTCTCCTAAAATGTTTCTGGATTTTGTTGTTCGCGAAATACGTCAATTAGACATTTGTTGCTCATTGTTTATAACAAATTCGGTGGGTATGCTGGATTCGGTTCGAAAGAAAATATCTTAAAACAGTTTGTAGTTCTGCTAATTTCTTTACTACTGCATTTTTATTCTTTAGAGGACTGACACTCTTTGTTTAAAATTTGCAATTTTTTTCGCGAAAAATTTATATATATATGTAATCATCATGTCACGTAGAGTTTTCGAGTTTACTAGTGACTCCTATAGGAGCCACCCCGGTCTTTTAAAGGTTGAAGTTTCGATGCTTTTATACTTATACAACATCGATTTTTTGGAAATGGGTGGAGCAACGTGATCCGGAATAGAGCAACAAATTAACAACAAATTAGCACTAAAACAATCTGCTTTCATTTTTTATTTTTTTTATTTTTTTTAGTGGCTGTGCTAACTTTATACTTTAGCTAGCACAGCCATCGGTTTTTCCGAAATGACTGCAGCAACGAGATCCGGAATAGAGCAACAAATTAGCAATAAATTAGCACTAAAATAATCTGCCTTGATTTTTTACTTTTTTAATTTTTTTTAGTGGCTGTGCTAACTTTATACTTTAGCTAGCACAGCCATCGGTTTTTCCGAAATGGCTGCAGCTACAAAATCTGCAATAGAACAACAAATTAGCAACAAAGTAGCACTAAATTTCTGTACAAATTTTATTTGATTGTGCTGAAGTGGCTGTGCCAGTTTTATAGACGTAGCAAACAAAAATGTTGAGATGTTAAAATTAAACTTTATTATCTATAAATAAAGATTTATAAAATGAAATATTTCGATTTTACCCGCTTCTTCAGGCATAACATTAAAATTCGGTTTGCAAAAATAAATGAAAACAGAGAACATAATGAGTGTACTAAACAGAATAAATATAAATAAAAAAATAAATAAAAGAAAAATATTGTTAGAAAGGAGAGTAAATATAAAGTTAATATGTTATATCACTGATATGACATTAACTGTGTATTTATTTATTTATTTACATTTGTTCTGTTCAATAATTCATTATATCCCGTGTTTTCGCTTGTTTTTGTGAATCGAATTTTATGTTATGGCTGAAAAAGACCTGATAAAGTTAAAACGTTCTATTTTATAATTCTTCTCTGTCATTGAATGGTTTGCCACTTTATATTTTGTTTTGCATCGCTTATATGTAAAAATGAGCTTGTTTTCACTTATTGTTAAATCTCATTTTCTACCGTTTCGGATTTTCAGAAAGAAATGCAACGTAGGACGTAACGTCGCTTCTATGAACTAACGATCCTTGCGCTTCGTCATGCTTGCGTATCGTTATTCGAAGGAATCGATTAATCATGCGGATTGCTAATTGATCGGAATGATCGTGTTACGAAGAGCGATAAGGTGACGGCATACGCGGAACGGCTGCAATCTGCTCGAGCGTCGCCGTGCGAATGATAGCATTGATCAATCTTACATTGCGCAACAGCCGGACGCGTTATATCAACAAACAAGATCAGCTGAGTTGTTGCTGTCCCATTCTATCGAAGTTTACGATAGTTTACGGACTAAATTCAAATTTTCAAAAATTTCTTTTTGTGGCAATTGAATATCCTTTTTTTTTGTTTTTCCGAAATCTCAAATGGCTACCTATTACGGTGTATATGTATATCTTTTTCATTTTGTTCGGTGAATCCGTTCACGTCATTTATTATTATTAACAAATACAAATCGATAGAGATATATGTATTTGATTTCTATTTAACGATTTTCTGCGACTTGATTGATATCTTAATCTTATCAATCGTATTAATTTTCACGTAAAATAGATTGTTGAATAAAATTAAATTGAATTAGAATCAAATTTATATTATAATGATTCCTATATAATCTTATACATACACGATATAATCGAGTTAAATAATCATCAATATTGTCCAGGAAATTTCTATTTCCATTAAATTTTATGCCGAATTTCACGGGCAAACGGGAATACCAATTAACGCGGCGCGTGATCGAGCATCAGAAATGTCGAGTAGATTTTCCTATTAATTAAGATACGCGGATTTGCGAAAAAATGAATCTCAAGTGCGGCAAAGTTATTGACGTGCGTATCGAATTTTTCATATATTGGATTTTATCTGAGGTTAAAAATTATTTAACGTTATTGGCGTACTTTCGACGGGATACGTTCGGCCACCGTATACGTTCATTAATCCGTTATTTTGATTGTCACGCTGAAAGGTTTCGGAGATATTGCTCTGCATTTTTCACCGAATTCCGCGCACGAATGAATATCAGCAGCGCCAAATCATGCGACGAGCAATCGAGCATGCCGAAATATCGAGTGAATTATCGGATTAATTACGGTTTACTTGGCGTTCAATTTTTCGCGATATACGAGTTTACCATAGGAAAGAATACTGTGCGTCACGAGCTGCTATGTAAATCCATTTTTCCATATTGATCTCATTGTATAGTTAATTGAATTTGAAATAAGGATTGTGAAATTATTGATACATTACATTACGATATTCAAACACTTTTTTTCGCATTTTTTATGTTGATTAACATGGCTGTCATGGTCGTTTCGATCTATATAACAAGGACGTTTATATAAATTGTGGGCCTTCTTACAAACATTTATTAGACCTCCCTCCCATGCTAATATTTTAATGAATATTTAATAAAGTTTTATAATTTTAACGTACAATCCTTAATTTTAATTTTAACCTTACGGTACAATGTAAAAACGGCATCTTATAAAAATGTTTAAAAAAATCTCTAAAAATTCATGAACATATTTTCAAATTTCGAAAATAAATATCTCTATTTCATTTTGAAAAGTGAAAAGGGATAAGGAACGGGGATTCTTTGAAGTTTTGAGAAACTTTTATAAATAGAAATCGATCGGACATGAAATACCCATGTTTGTAATGTAAAGTTTAATATAATATTATAAAGGTCTCGGTGAAATCACGGTTAACGTTTTTCGATAGATTTTGAGCACAGACAGGTATTCAGAATACTAAATCGTGTAACAGGCAATCGAATATTGGAAATAAATTTCTGAATTAATTAAGAATGATAATGCTCAGCTGCTCATTTTTTATATTCTTCGAATTTGCGATTGGAAAAAATATCGTTGCGAGCGCGATAAAATCGTTGTGTTTATTTACGTATAACATAGACATATTTATTATTATGTATTACATAGCATATTTTTATGTATGTATTATATATATTTTATGAGAAATATAATTGGGAGAAATGCAGTCTATAATCTTAATTCATACAGCATAGCAAGATTATCCTTAAGAAAAAACTCATTGTCAATTAAAATTAATAAAAAAACTGAATATTAACTGATAGATAACTGATCATTATAACTGATAATAAAACAATCAATATTTTGAAACACTTTTACCAGTTACTGATAAATAAACTGGTCAATATTTATCTAATTTGTGAAGTCTCAGATTGATCAATAATTGATAAAACTTGCTGTTCAGTTAAGCTACCAGTTAATTGATCCATTATCCAATTAGTTAACGTGCAGTTCAGTCATTACCAGTTTAGTCATTACCAATTTTTCACCATTTTTTAATGACCATTTTAGGCCTACTTTTGACGTATTTCGATTGATCGAAAGATGTATGTTAAGCTCGTTTATATAATCAACTAAACAGATTTTACTTATGCGAAAGCGTATAGTCCTTGCGACTTCTAGTGGCGTAAGTAGAACTAGTGTAGTGGAAGTAGTGAATGAGTACGAAAGTCAGTTATTGGTAATACTCCTCATAAAATCATTAGACAGTGAATATATTATTACTATGATAACATTTACTGACTATCAAACAACTGAACGTTAACTGAAATGCATTATCAGTTATTGATTCTCGTGTTCAGTCATTGATAAAATATTACAAGTTAATGATGCGAACTGATTCAACATCATCAGTTACTGAGGCAGCTAATTAGTTCTTTTTCTTAAGAATATAGGAACATTACGGCAAAATTTTATCGCAAAATTGCAACATTGCATAAACGTTGTGAAATATTGCTGCAAATACACACTCACATACACAAACATAGAATGTTTTCACAATATTTTTTAAATATTGCTGTAACAATGTTCGAACTATATCTTTAACAGCACAATGCATCAGCTATATATTGACTAAATATTGGTTATATTAAGAATGCATTGACCGAAATTTTCTAATGTAAAGCCAATATCTATAAAGTATGTAAATACAGTTTGTATAATCTATAAAATGTAAATGTACTACTGATGTTGCACGTTATTTTATATTTATATACAGAATGTCCCGAAATTTGAAGATAATAAGATTGCAGCATGAAAATTCATGAAAAATTGAGTAATGAAAATACATGCCATGTTTTTTTCTTATAAAGTAATTTTTTAAATATAAAGCATAATCTATTATAAGCGTTAGTTAAAGAGTTCTTTGTATGTGTCCAAATATTAGATAGCGAATACTTTGCGATTACCGACACTAACGAAATCTTACCACTGTTCGCACATTACTACATATTTGTATGTGTAATGAATAAAAATATTGAAGTATTTGTAATAGTATTTTCGTATGTATGAAAATATCATAGTGTGCAAATAATGATAAGGTTTTGTTTAGTGTCGGTGACCGCAAAGTGTACAACGTCTATAAATACCATTGCACGTACGACATACGGACAGATGACTCTTTGACTAACGTTTATGATTGATAATGTTTTAAACTGTTATATTTAAAAACTTACTTTATAAGAGAAAATGCACTTTCGTTACTTAATTTTTCATGAATTTTCATCCTGCAATCTAATTATTTCTAAATATTCTGTACAATGTTAGATTTACGTTATTTGCCAGTATTGTGGTGCAATGTATGTATGCTACTAGAGATATATTGCAAATTTATGTTTATACAATGTTTTTGCAACATTGTACTGTAATGTACAATATTGCAACATTGTTGCAAACTTCTATGAAATTTAAAATAATGATTCGAAATTATCGGCATGTTACCATTTGGCATGATACTCGGCAGGAGCGATTAGGATAGGCTTTGTTTTGATTGTCGTATCATATGTCAGCCGCAATGCGTCACGGTAGCTCGAGAAGTCTCGGCTTGGATCGCTCTATATTTTTCGATAAACCTCGCGCGCGAACGGGTGTCGAGAGTGCCAAGTCGAACGACAAGCAGTCTAGAATCGGCTACATCGAATAGATTTTTCAGATTAATTAAGGTACAAGACGACAAGCTAGATTCTCTCCTTGCTCGCTTCCGATTCACGGCAAGTTCACGGCAAGAAAGAACGTCTCGCGTCACAGACGCAGTGAAGTTGCTGCCGCATTAATCCGCATTTATCCCTACCCAGTGAGACATGATTGGTGTCATCAATTCCGTGTCTTTTGCATCGAAAAGGCATCACGTCGATGTCGATTCGATATCTTTTCGATCATCATTTCTCATTGGGTATTGTCTTACTATAGTCTTATGTCCATTTCTACCAATGCAGATTAACTTTAATCTTGTTTAACTTACTTTCTATCTTTTTTTAGTCTTACGAATTAGAAAAAGATGAAAAGCAAACTTTAAACCGATGAAAAGCAACTTTAAACCGAGATTAAAGTTAATCTGCATTGGTAGAAATGGACATTAGGCTGGTATTCATATATTAGTTCTTATATTTAAGATCATCTCAAGTATAGTCTTAAAATGTTCTAAACCAATCACATAGCCGTATTAGTATCTTAAGACATTACTTAAGGCAGTCTTGAAGCAAGGACTGACTACTGGTCTTAATCAGAGTTTGAATTTATGACTCACAATGTAATATAATGAAGTATTTAGTAGAAAAAGCTGCTTTGCAACTGTTGTATAAAATTCGTGAATCTGATTGGTGTTTGCTTTTAAACTAGCACCAGACTACGCGTATTCGCGATTCGTGTGTGTAGGTCGCGAATAATGTGGAGAGAAAATTCGTTAAATTTGCATTTGTAATCCGTCATTCGCGCTGATTCGCCAGCGGAGCGGTTTTTCAATGAAATCAAAGGATACAAATCACCACAAATTAGTAAATTATGATAAAATACAAATTACAAACAGTGTAGAAAATTTGCATCGGCGATAATGCGAATCGCGAATACGTGCGTAGTCTGGTGCTAGCTTTAGAGTCAGCCAAGTTTAAGAGCATACGCCAATCAGATTTTCAATATTCTTCAATTTCAATTCATATTTACAACAGTCGCTTTTTCTGCTGAACGCAGCCATTAATAGATTATCGTTGTTGCCGATACGTTGCCGTAACACCGCAACCTCAGTCATGGTGGTGGGGGGATCACGGTAGCCAGCGAACTTTGTTTTAACTGACGTGCTGCCTCAGTCTCAACGCACCACGGCATCTCGAAGGATTTCGGAGGAATCGCTCCGTGTTTTCCATCGTGCTGTACACGTGGATTGAGTGTTGACAGTTTCAAATCGTGCAAGAACCAACCGTTCACAAAACGAACTTTCAGATGAACCGAGAACAAAGCGATCGGAAAGAGAATCTCGCGTCGCGAGGGCAGTGAAGTTGCCGTGGCGCGAAAATAGTGAAGTTGTCGCGTCGCGAAGATAGTGAAGTTGCCGCGGCGTGAACGAAGCTTCTTACGCACATTGAACTGCATTTACCTGAATTTAGGAATTTCGATTTATCGGGAAGCATATATGCGTGATACGCGATCGCGAATTCTTCCTCGCACATGGTACTTGGTGTCGATTCGTGCATCTTGTCGCGATTCTTGCCGCGAATTCCGCGTGCATAGACGGTACTGTCGAATTTCTCGATCGAAATAAGTGAGTGACAGTGTGATACTTGGTAACATGGATGAAACGGCATTTGGAGCAGTCAGCGCGGGAGTAACGGTGGTGAATCAATCGGTGAATAGATCTCTTTGTTATTTGAATTATTGAATGATAATTTAATAACGTAACAGTGTAAAGTGACGATTTTCATTCACACGATCCGCAATTAGCATTAATTTTTTGCAAGATTGCTTTTACTATATTATTGTTTTAAAATCATTACGTTAAATTGAGTTAATTTGAGTCATTTTTAAACATTTGTTGTAGGCCTTCGCGTTACGGCCACACTGGGTAGTATTGCTAGTATTTTTTACATTTAAGGTAAAAGAATCATTGTCTGGTCATGTTGTATCTAAACATTACATATACATGTAATTTTATGTTGAAAGTTTAAATATTTATATATTAAAGATTGAAATAAGAAGAATGTTTATGAATGTTTAGGTACATACATATCCGGGCATTGGTACTTTTACCTTACTTTAACTCATCTATTTTTAATTGCACTAAAATATTTTTTAATACTACATAAAGATATAAAAAAATTAAACGATGACACTGATTACATGCCACCCTAAAAATATCGGGCCCTAAATTTTCATCTAGGTGGCCTCAGAATGATTTCGAAGAGTTAATTTAACTGAAATAATGGAATTGAATAATAATATGTTAATTACATGTTTTGTGTTGAAATAATAATTTCGATACACATGGTAATTAAAAAAAAGGACAAAATATTATTTACTTTTATTTAACTGAAGTAATTGATTTAAATTTAATCTTTTAATAAATATTAAGGGGATCCTAAAGTGACGCTCGAACTTGATTGAAATCGATAATGTAGGCCGGAATTCTAAGCTATAATATTATAAATTATCAAATTGGCTTTACAGAATACAAAATCCTTTTGCAGGATTAAAGTACACGCAAAAATGAACCACGCGAATATCGATTTCAAATAAAAAACGAACAAAAGTTAAAAATATTACTTATTTGTACGTGTAAAATTTCATTCCATATAATCTTTTTTTCTAGCCTTCTAATCTTAATTTCAATTGCACAATATTGTTTGTGCATGTTGTCCCTATCCCGTCAACATCTTATTTTGCATATATAAACTATAGAATTTTTGTGTTCAATAAATATTATTGGCAGTATATCAATAAATATTATTGGCAAATATCAAGTGGCAGTAATATTTTAAATTTTTATTTGTTTCTTATATGAATTGATACACGCGGAGTTCATTTTTGCGTGTTCTTTAATCCTGGAAGATTTTGTATTCTGTAAAGCTAATTTGATAATTTCAAGGAATAAAAAATATCAATGCTCGATCGGTAATTATGTCACTTTAGCATCCTCTTAAAGGATCAAATTTAATTTACTTAAAATGTACTATTAAGTAAAATGTACTATTGAACACTGTTAAATAACAGTGTTCAACTAGACACGTATCAAAGGAATAAAAATAACTCAACGTATTTGCGTCTTGTTTCATTCTCGCATTCTAAACTTAAATTCGATGACCTTATCTGGAGTACATTTAAGTAAAGAGTTTTGCAAAGTCCACTTGTGAATTTAAATGAAACATAAGATTTTGTTTTTTAATAATACTTTAAAAGTTACGAGCAGCTTTATCTCACAGTTTAAACTAAAAATTGTTACTTTGATAATCTATTGATAAAAAGTTTATTTTTTTATGCTAAATAAGGGTAAAGTATGGGAAAAATATCAGATACGCTCTGCATGTTAATTTAACTAATAATCTGCTAAAACTTTCCACTGTTCACGCGACTTCTGCTCCGTTGGCACAGAATTGCTGCGAGTTTTCTCTCTTTCTCCCTCTCACTTTTTTTATTCGAGATGTCGTTATCAATGCTCTTCACTGTTCGCTCTATCTCTTTGTTTAGACTCCTCCGCCGCGTTAACGAGCTCGTTAACGAGTGTTCTTACTTAAAAGCATAGTTTTCGTCCCCGCAATGCGCCGCGCGTTTACGCGCATTAGTCTGTTATTATCAAATAAACAATAAACAGTTCTGATTTCTGACGGGCATGTAGTTTTGTTATCTACAAGATGTTGTACCAAAGTATCTTGTAGATAAATTTGATTTATTAAACTACATTTATACCATTATATGCTGTATATGCTGTATCTATATCTATTAAATTTGAGTATAAAGGTAAATATATTTAGAGAAGATAATTGCGAATGTAGACTATATTCTGCAAAATATTTCTAGAATTTTTAAATCATCTCTGCTAATTATAAATATTAAAAATATCAGAATATTTCTCATTATCAGAATGAAAGAACTAACATGTAGATTGCGTGCAACTTTGTGTGCAGCCTTGAATTCGATAACATGTATGTTATTACAAACATATCTAATAGTTGTTTGATCGTGAAATGCTTTCGCAATTCAGTATTTCCTGAGAGTTTATATATAGTAATATCAGAGCTAAAGTATGAATTATTACACTAAAGAGGAAAAAATAGATAGATAAATTTTATTTCATGCCTTTCGGCATTGAAAAAGAGTTTAGAAAGAGTTTTTTATACATTTATATACATATAAGCGTCTTATAAGTATATAAAGAGGAAAAAATAGAAATCAGTCAACATCATTTTGAATACTTTTAAAAATAAATTTTTGTGTTGAAAAACAAACATTTTTTAATTTTTTTTATCTTCCTAAAACACATATGTAATTTTTTTGTACAAAATTATTCAAAGATCATGTTATCGTATTATCAGGTCATTGTACTTCTGTCGACGCTGGCTATAAAGTCATGCAAACAAAAATATATGGTTCCATTTTAAAAAATAATGTTAAACTTGTATCTTTAAAAACAAATTTTTTTGAGAAGAAAATTTTCTTCTGTCGTCATGCTTGCTCCCTCGAACAGTACAACTTTTTCCTTAAACTTTTTTCGTATTATCAAAAACAAGTGAGATATTTCAGATGCTCGAGTTGTTGTAGCTCAGAACCTACCACAGTACAAGCTTACATTTTCGACTGCATTGCAACACTCACGCCATGGGCGAGCGAAAATGCAAGATTGCTGAGATATATGTATGTAAATATGGTCCTATTAAGTATTATCACTCCACCAAAATCCATAACGAATCTATAACGAATTTATCACGAATATCAGAGTCAAAGCTATTACTGTGTCAATCGCGACACGGAAAGTATCGTCGAACGCGGACGCGTTCTCTAAGAAAAATTGTAACGAACCTTCGAAATATAAGTGTAAGTGATATCCAGCTAACTTGTTGATTGCCGAAACCCTGAAGATTTCCTATCTGCACTCTTTGAGTTCTAACTCTTAAGACGGGACGAATCCCAAAATTTCTTTGTTGCGTCGAGAGACACAACAGAGTTAAGAGGATCACCCTGTATATACACATACATATGTGTAATCTTAAATCATTTTTATGTTAAGTAAATCATGATTATTATGATATATAATCAAATAGAAGATGTGCATTACATTGGATTTGTCGTGCCTAATAATATAGAAGATGTATCATGTAGCGGATCTTTCGTAACTAACAATATTTTTTTATGTAAATTTATGTACATTTTCGCTTAGTAAATTATGTACTGTTACTATTGAATTTAGAACGCGATCTCAAACTGAATAGTACAAGATTAAATTGATAGTCAATTTATATAACAACGATGCTAATACGTTTGTTTATTACGTAACAATTTTTTATAATTAATAATATAATATTTATTATAATATAATATTAATAATTAATATAATATAATATTATAATTAATAAGTAAATAATATTTATGCAACCGTTTTTTTACATGATTTTTATGTCGAGAAGAAAATGTGCGTGCAAATGTACTTAACAATAAGATATTTCTAAGTGTTTCAGCTTCTAAATTTTTCAAATTACCCCCAACCTTCTGAATTAATTGCATGATATATTCCCGGAAGTGTTTACGTTACGTGATACTGAGCAAGCGAATTCGCGCTGGCACTATTACAAGTACTAAACGAACTCAATTGGCTATCGGAGCAACTTATTGCAATTTCGAAGGAGACGTCGCGATCGTAACATCGCTGAAACGTTTTTGGTAGCTGCATTTACGAGCGTTTCCATTCGCGGCGCGTGTACGCTTCCGATGAAGCGAATTAATCTTCCGCGCTTTTCCCGTGGCGCTTTTTACGGCATGGCAAGACGAGCAAGGTAAATGCTATCGGCGGGAAATATCTCGGGGATGGAATCCCCATTATGCGAGAGCGTGGAGAAATGTCGGGTGAGGGGGGGGGGATCAATTGCCCCGCCGCGCCGCGCGAGTCGATTCGCGCGCGCGGACCCTTCGCGAATCAAATTTACCTCGGAGTTCGGCGATGCGTTAACCACTTATATGTGCATATTAGAATACACTCGGACTAAAGCCCTACTGCGCTATTAAGGTATCGCCGTAACCGAATTCCACGTATCGGCCCCGCCTTGCAGGAACTCGAGGCATCCGAGCAATTCGCCCATGAGAACTATCGTGCTACCTACGCGCTGGCATAGCGTCTGTTTCACCGCCATATATTTCGCTTAATCCATAAGCAATATAGATATAGGGTCGCACGTGAGATACGCAGGCGCGCACGCGGATATTTGGGATTCTTGCGTTAATGTCGCTAATTTTTCTAAAGCCGTTTGAAGCGATCTACGAAGCTTTCTCATGAAAGACGTACGAGTCTAAATTAACGATTGATTTATCGTGCGATAGCTTTTACTTTTATTTCAAATTTTTAGAAAAATAACTAATTACAATACGGTTTTTGAAACATATTTTTTGCATCGTAACGCATTTTTCTCTCTTTATCTTTTTATCTTTGTCTTTATCTTTTCTCTATAGAAATTAATATACATGTGGAGAATCCTTTTGGATATACAGTTATGATCAAAAGTATTAAACACGCGATTAAAATAAAAAAATTTCTTCAAAAATAACATTTCAATAACAATAGCAATACATTACAACTATTCCATGTAAAAAATTGAAATTTTCTCTACAATGTTTTTCCTGATAAAATTTCTCTGTGCTTTCTTATTTTCGAGTTATCAAGGGTTAAAGAAAAAAATGGTTAAACATTTTGTCTTTGATTGCTTATATCTCCGTTAAAAATGATTGTATAGCAATGTGTAAAATGGATTCGTAAGAGTTGAAACTTTGCTCTATTAAACGGTATAAACGACGATGGTATGGTGTAATGCTATTGTTATTGAAATTATTTTTGAAGAAACTTTATCTTAATAGAGCGCCTAATAATTTTGATCCTTATAGATATATAGATTCGATAATATTAAGATAAAAACTAGATAAAATAATTATCGTAATGTGCGGATAATTAAAGTCAAATTACGAGAACGTTTCGTGCTTCTTAAATTTAATAATATACTTAGGGGATAAATGACAGTAGCACTTCTGATCCGTATTATTCAATCGTACTCTGCGACATTATTCTCTTCTGAATCACATATGAATAAGTCGCTCGCCGATATATCAATGCGATGCAGCATTCGCCATATATTACGATCAAAGTTCAACCAATGCCATTTACTATAGAATAAGTCTCTAACGCCGGCAGTCATAAAGATATATCTTGGCGCGAAGGTGGGTCGACAGTTTTAGGTGACTGCGAATAAAGACATCGATGGCATCGGTTTATTCTAATCTAGCAAAGTGCTCCAGAGTCACCGTGGAAAGACCGGATGCGGGTCCGAAGTTCCGTTCCACGAACAAACGGTTCGGAATGGCACATTTCATTGATGAACTGCACAACAGCACCGAGATCTAACCTCACGTATACCCTAATACCCGCGATTAATTAAGATTAAGTACGGGATACAATTGCACGTCGGGATGCCGTAATGGCAAATCAGGCGAATGCGCTTGGCTCAAATTGTTGTTTAAATTGCTGTTCGTATGTTGGATTGTTATAAATTATTGGAAAATAGAAATAGAAATTATATAGACAAATTTCCATTTCTGTTATTGAGTCTTTTAATTACTCTTTGAAAATTAAATTTTTTAAAATCGCTATTTAGGGAAAGTATGTACGAAACGACATAGGGTTTTGTTTTTACAATATTACTTTTTAATTTATAAAGATAGGAACTTTAACATCACATGTAATTTTTCTTTGGTATGTTCTTTAAAAACAAAAATAATTACTTTTTAATAAAACTAAAAAATAACGAAAATATAATTTAAAAAAAAACATCGACAAAAATTTATTTTGTCCATATCATATGGACAGAATGACATACTGTATGTCATTTGGTACGGACAAAATGACATACAGTATATTTTCATTGCACAGTTCGCAAATAAATATTTTGGTTTTCTTTGACTTGCCAGTACAAGTCGCGTGAACTCATGTCCCACATTTTACGCATCGAAGACAACATTCTTCGGGGTTGAATTGAAAATATAAGTCATTGCAATAAATACAGGAACAATCGTCGTCATCTACTTCTTTAAAATTTAAACTGTTTTCTTCGACATTTTTTGTGGCTTGGAACAATTTTTTTTGTACTGTTTTCTTCCTTTTTTTTCAGCTGATCCTTTCAATGCTGTTTTTTTTTAATTTCCATAGTATGTCATTTTGTCCATTCAAACTCTGTCATTTTGTCCATATTGCGCTACATGATTGTTATAACCTAAATGACAGCAAAAACTGTATTGTAATAACTGTCTATGTCGTATATTAATACAACAACTTATCTGATTAAAATAAAAAATACTAGAAAATACTTTATTAAATTTACCTGAGACTCAAAAGATTCTCCGATATTACCTTAATATTTTGCTCAGGCAAAAATATTACAATGCGTAACTCATCTAAAACACTGGGACGTGACAGATGATGCTTACGCAGGTTAAAGCACGATACTATGGTCATGTGATGCAATTTTACCTATCATCATACCATGTATCGTACTTGAGATATCACTAGTATGTCATTTTACCCGTACTTGTCATTTTGTCTATATTTCTCCTATTATATTATTTTGTAAAGTTGCTTAAAGTATATGTATATCTTTTGGGATAATTAAGTTTTCATGTTATTGATATTATATATTAGGATAGCCTTAAATGGATTATCGAATAGTTTGTGTAAAAGAAAGATATGGAGTAATGTTTGCCTTTTCGCTAATGTAAAACTTGTGTCGAGTGGCCTAAATTGCTTGAAACAAATGCATGTAATAGAGCCATGAATATCGATCAGTCCTGTATTTCTTGCTACCGAATCTATGCAGTAAGTTGCCGGTCATTATTTTATTACGACCACTATGAAAAGAAACGGTAGGTAATTTAAATTACAAACCATTGTTTTTTTGTTTTTATTGTTAATTAATTATATTGTTAATTAATTGAAATGATATAATATATTAAATTTGAATTGATATATATTTTTTACTTTGTTAATGTAAACTAATGTCAGATATATATGTAACATTAGATGCAAGTTTGGCGAACCTATGTATTTTTTTTATTAATTCCAAGTATTTTATAAGATAATTTTTAATGTATCAGTGTATTATTATTTATTAAAATCTTCTATGAAAAATAAGATATTATTTTTAATCAAAATACCAAGATAGAAAGGAAAATGTTTTTTTAAATTTTAATCCATCTTTTCTCTTTTCATTAATAACAATTGAAAATATACTTTTGAATCAAATGTCCGGTGCTATCCGTTTTCCCCTTAAATATATTTTTTGATGATTATATAGCTATGTACATTTAAGATATATTATTTTCATTGGTTTTCGTTATATTCGTGAGAGTTTCGTAATTATTAGAATTGCGGCGTGTTATAAATATTGTTAACTTCCTGATTAGATATTAATCTCGATATTAATAGACTTGCATCAGCATAAATGATGTGAATATTATCTTAATTTTATCTTTCAAATCATGCTGAGAAAAAAAGAAGAAATAAATGCAATATTGCGATACACTGTTACGATCCTGATTTTAATAACAGTCTACGGAAATCATCAACACGATTTAAATGGCTTAGATTGACGAGTGATGCATTAATATTAATATATGTTGTGTTGTGTTGGATAAATGATTAATATTAATATATGTTGTGTTGGATAAATGAAAAATGTACCCAATATGCGCTAATATTATCAATTGACGTAACTTATAATAAGATAACATGTTTTAATAAATTTTTTTTAATAAAGGAAAGTATGATCTTTATAATGAAATAAACACGATCTCTCTATTTCTTCTCGTTTTTCCGCAAAAAATTCTCAAGATTAGATCTCGTCTTGATCCATCTTGATATCTTCTCTTAAAATAAAAAATTAATTTTTTGTTTATCTCTTATTTATTTGGCGATTAGAAATTATGCAAATAAATATATACATGTATATGAATGGAATGCGCGAAGAAATAAGTGACATATGAGAAGTAGTTAAATTTAAGACTTAATTTTATTGCATTATTTATTAGGAAAATATATAAAAAGAAATATAATAAAGAAATATCCCTTTGTCTAGAATTTAAAATTTTATATATTTGTATTTTATTAATAGCAAAGGTAAGAGATGGAAAAGGTATCAGAGCCTTGATTAAATTGAATCGGAAACATGGAGAAAATAATAAATACTGTTGGAGGATGCGTTTTTGTGAACGAATGGAAAATTTAAAATATTTGTATATTATAGGGGAATGTAGAGATCAAAAGAATGGTTTGTTTGTTTAGAGAAAAATGAAAAAAAAAACAGATTAAATGGATTTGAAACGATGAATCAAATAGCGTAAAACTATATAACATGTTTTGAAATTTAATAAAATATATATTTTTACAGATATCGTGTATGTATATATAAATTTTATTTATTTAAGTACAAATATTACAATTGTGTAGTTGGTCTTTGTTAATCATAAGAAAAATATATAAACAACGAAAATAAAGTGTTTTACTAACATTTTCAGTGTTTCGTCAATATGCTGCATGATAAAACGCCTCAGGCTTATGGCAATATGCTCTTTAATATTATATACATATACAGAGTGTCCCACAATGAATGGCCAACCCGTCGATCCGGGAGACACGAGAGCAGCAGGCAATAACAACAGGAGCAGCGAGCCCCCGCTTCCCGCGCTGCGTTGTCTATCCCTTCTTCCGATTTTTAACAATTAATATTGCGCCATTCTTAAAATAGTATAAAACTTTTCTATTCAGTGTAATGCAAACTATGTACCATCGACGGGCCTAATTCATTGTGAAAGACACTGTATATATACATATATATACATATATAAAGTTACCAAATACATTATATATGTATATATACATATATATATATATACATATATAAAGATAACCAAAATTTCAAATATGGACAACACACATTTCAAAACAATACTTCTATATTAAAAATTAAAATTAATTTATTAGGAATTCTGATTTATAAAATAGCAAGCACATTTTCTTAGATATGAATAATCAACAAAGTAAAATATTAATTATTAGTTAAAATCACGTCCACTCTAATACACAAAAATAAAGAATTATTATATTAATGAGATCACAAAAACTATTTGAAACACAATTTGGACTTTTTCATTAAAGTTTTTCTTTCTTTTTAATTTCTTTTTTACTTTTGATTTATCAAGCTATCTTTTTAACTTGATTGATGCAAAACTACCTACTTTTTCCTATTTCTTCATGTGAATAACCATTTCTTTCTCAATCTTCATGTAAAATGGTAGAATGATCTAAAAGTATCTTAACTTTAGCAATAAGAAAATGTCTCCTTAATGTTTTCTTGAATATTCCATATTCTCTATTTTCTTTATTAAGTTTCATTTGTTTTTTATGCATCTTTACTGTGGCCTTTTTCAAGTTCTTTTCTGATTATATGACTCTAACACTTTTACGTAATTTATAGTCCTATCTATGTTATCTGAATGAATAACACATAATTAGTGGAACGTATTATACGTAAAATGTATAGGGTGTTTTGCACTTTTCGTGCAATATAAATCTCCTCATCCGTAAAATGTTAGATAGAGATAACAGATTATTGCAAATATACATAGGTACAATTGAAGTCTTTAAACTCTTTTTGCGGGTAAATATATAATATCTACGTATTATAACTTGTTTTTAAATAAAATATGAATTCGAAGGTAACTTACCAGAATATATCTGATAGCAACTATTTTTTTTCCTATATGTTTAACAAGAATGTGGCAATTATGTCTGCTCTTTAATTTGATTAAAAATATTTTGAGACATATCAAAACATATTATTATTGTGTAATTGCCACGTTTAGTTTTAAAAAAAATACTTTAGTTTTACCTTAAGCAGAAAAAAAGAGTTAGGAAATTTTGAGTAGAAGAAAAAAAAGTAATGGAAAAGAAGACAGCAAAGAGGAAAGAAAGGAAAAAAGGAGATAGAAGAGTATAGAGATAAGAAGGAGTATAGAGATAATAGGTTGTAAAAATGTAATTATAATCAAAGATAAGTTAAAGTTAGTAGGTATAGATAAGTAGAGCATAAGATAAATAAATTAGAGAAAATCATAGGGTGACAAGAAAAGTTAATAAAGAGCATAGAATGTGATGTGTGAAGAAGGATGGAGATATGAATGCGGCTAGGTATTTGATGTAAACTAAATCCCGCTTCTTGACTATAAGTCCAAAGTGAATAAATTCATTTATTCGTATTTATCTCTTACCAAAATAAATTATGTGAATTTAATTTTAATTACAGGTTACATACATGTGATACAGATGAGTATTTTTGTTCGTATGTATTTTTTATCAAACTAACGATTAATACTAACGCGTCATTTGTCGACGTAAAAGTACTGGTATTTATCTTATTTAAGGGGATTTAAAGAGATATTTCTAGCTTGACTCAAAGGGATATCCGCATCAATAATAAATGATTGTTTGACTTTTGGTATAATATTTATCTTTTATGCGTGCGGATCGATATATCGCGACGATCGTTGTTTGCTTAAATATGAAAGATGAGATAATGAATTATCGCCCGCTTTCGCACCGATATTACAATCAACACCGTTACATACGTCGCTCCCTAATGACATTTCGTTGCCAAATTGGCTTGTACGGCGAAGTTATACTGCCGTATTTATCTTCCGTTACGTGTACACGGTAAACTCACACCGGGTACCGTCATCCTGCTGAAAATGAGTGGAACCAATTGCATAGCGAGATCCGCGTAATCGCTCCTGTAATCGTTACGGTAGTGCTGCGTGTTTTAACCGCACTAATTTTAGCAGATAAATCCACGACGATACTGCTGAGAGAGAGAATTATTTTATTGTGGAAGCCACTCGAAATCTGGGTACATGCTTAGCAAGCGCTTCGATAATTTTGCTTTTCGGAAAGCGGTATAAAAACGATCCAAGTTTACAAATGGTAGATTTAAACATTTCGAAATGGAAGAGAAATAAAGAAAAGAAAACATTTTATTTTTCTCGCAAAGAAACGATATTCCAATTAAAATAATCCAATATTCATGAAATAATTATTAAAATTTAATCTTTGACGAAAAATATTAAGTTACTTTAATGGTAAATAAGTACTACATAATATAGTGTTACATATATATCTCTCGTGTAACATATTATATAACATAAATAAATATAAAAATATAAAGGATCATAAAATACATATATAATAAATATCATAAATATAATAAAAAATATCATATATCAAAATTATAATATATCATAAATATAAAAATATAAAATATCATAAATAAATATTAAAAATATCATTTATGAAGTAGATAAAATGAGGTAAAAGTCACTAATTGTTTAGATACCTAATTTTTTTTTACTTATTTCACACATAAATTAATGGAGCATAATCTCAGACACAAGTCCCAATTGAGTACATTATCTTTTGTCAAAATTAAAACAACTACAAAGCATTTACCATTTCATTATCTTATTAAGTTTGACGTTCGTTGCGGGCAGAGAGCGACCGATATTGATTCCATGGTTGGGCATAAATAAAAATGCATTTCATACCTGACAAGTTAAATGAAAGCACATACACCAATATTGCAAAGGGTATTTACTGTTTATGTTTGCACAATGATGACTCACCGGAAAGGGTTCAATTTTGTGTGCGTTAAGGGAAGCGCTATGGAAACGTGAATAATGGGTGCAACGCGCGATTCGATGTAACACTCGAAATCGCAAGTTATGGCGGTCGGTTGGCAGTTGTCCCGATTTTGCCCGTGATTGAAAATAAAGATGCAATTTCAGTGAGGAAAATGTAAATTTACCGATTCGTTTTCGAGGTTGCGTTTGATACATGGCTGGTATATGTATATCGTCGGTTTGGGGAGAGGCAGATTGTTACAAAACAAAAATGATTTCTCTGTAATACGAAATAAAATCGATTATATATGCATTGCTAAAAATATTGCAGATTAAAGTTACTTAATAAGCAACCCGTTTATTTTTGCTGAAAATATTGAAATGTTATAGCTTAAAATGCCCCATTTCAAAATTAATAAATTTTCAATCTGTGATAATATTTTTGAAATAAACTACCATAAACATTTCTTTCGAACATACACTGAAAAAAATTTTGATTAAAAACGGCCGAATCAGAAAATCTTGTAGGATTGATCAAATATTCTAATTATTATAATAGAAATTCTGGTTATTATAATAGAACTCCATACTTTATAACTTATAATAATCAGAATTCCTATTATAATAACCAGTATTTGATTAATCCTACAAGATTTTTCTGATTCGTCCATTTTTTATCAGAATTTTTTTTCAGTACGAACATACAGATTTAATAGATTTAATATGTTCTCATATTTAGGTTTTATGTTTAGATTTTAAATGCATATCGCGTAAGGTATTTTACGTAACTGTTCTTCAAATGTATCCGGTAAATATAGTTATTCTCGCTCTTGTTTCATACCAGCAGAAGTAAAGAGAAGAAAAAAAATGATGCGCGTTGAATCGCAAGCGTCTGTAGCGCAGTACACTCTTCTTTCTTTGAGGCACGACGTGTCTCGCAAAAATAAGAGGAGGAAGTTCGATTCGTTAACTTGGCGCGACCAAAGTAACGGACGTGGCTATGCAAACAGTGAAAATTTAGCCGACGAAACGGCGAATGCATTCGGCGGGTAGCAGCAGGTACATTGAACAAACCGATGCTCTCTCGTGCCCGCTCAAAGGGCTGAAGCACGGGCCGGGTATACACAAGGTGATTCTCGGACGCGAAAAGTTCGCCGATGGAACTTTGCCGCCGGTAAGTTACGAAGTTTCACCGTTCCGTGGACGTAGTTAACGATGAACCCGGTGAACTTTGTGCCTCGATGCTACCTCGAGGTACACTTTCTCCTCAGACGCGAACGGTACCGTGAACTGTGCTCGCGTCGTCGGGAATATTAAGATGCATTCACACCTATAATTTCACGTAAATAGTCGTGTTGTGCGTATGGTAAAAAGTTATTTTCCTTTTAGTGATTATTTTGACTTCGTATGAAATATACAGATTTTAAAGATAAAAAAGAATTAAAGAACATGAAAGAGAAAGAGGGTAGTTCCTAAGTACATTCCAAAAATAAAAGACATAATTTCTTAGATGATTTTCTGAAGAAAATTTTATATATATTATTGTCATATAAACGATTATACAGGGTATTCAACAAAAATTTATATTTTTTGAAATCTCGAAAACATTTTCAACTGTTTCTTTGAAATTTGTCGTGCATTCATAGTAATGGTTAACTTTTAACTTTGTATAATCACATCGTGAAAAAATATATAACTAATATATTGCTTTTTATTTTTCACTATGATAAATACATAGGTAGTTGCACAAGATGTTTTGCAAAGAAAGAAAATTGTATTATAGACATAAGATAAGATGTAGAAGACAAGCATATAAGATGTAACATTTTATTTATGTTTAATAATATAATAACATATAAAATTAGAATAATCTAGAAATATCTTTTATAATATAGAAATTAGGATTTAATATTATCCTCCTGATATCAGCATCTATGAAGTCACCTTTACCTTCTTGGAGTCTTGAGAAAGTAGGGCTGAGATTACTAGTTTCTTCTCAAGTTTAACAGTTGTCCTTAATCGCTTAGGCTCATTGTTTCTGTCAAAGTATTAATATCTATTGAATGGAAAGTAGTTATAAAAGTTATAATATTTCGACGCCTTGAAGATTCAGAAAGATAATCGAAATTTTTTTTTATTTAATTCCAAATAAATACTACTTTAACAGAATTACAATTTAAACGTCCGTTATTAGGCGGTTAAGATTAAAAATGGAAGAGCTTGCGATAGAGGTCGACGTTCAAAGAAATTTTTGCTAAGGAAAAATTTACTTGAAATTTGCTGAGGTATCTGCAGGGCAAAAGAAAGTACGTGACCCTCGAGGCACTTTGTACGAAATGCTTCAGAGCGTTCATCTTCTCTTTGCATTTTACATGATCTCAAACGAACAACCTGCGTTTGTAACAACTTACTCATCTTTGTCGAGATGAGACTACGTGAGAAAATTATAATTCATACAAATATAATATCGCTTAGTTCATTAGCAGAATATTTTATGCAAAACCATTCGTGTCACAATTACATTACACCTGCATTTTACTTCTTAATATAGATTTCGAGTTTATTGTTTGAATGTAATACAGATTGGGCGTATTGATTTAACAGCTTTCATTATACGCAACATCTCTTCTAGTTAAACGGAGCGATTTTCGTTCGATTGCGGGACAATTATCGAGCGATAAATTATCTGTTCGTTTATAACGTTTTAGCGATATGTGTACAAGAGCTAATAATTAAAGAGATATAAACTATTAATAGGTCACCTGTTGGTGGTAAATTATTGACTGCATAATAGAATTAACGCAAATGATACAATTTACTGCCGGTTCCCAATAAGAGAACATTGTTTATGAATTACCACGAAATGACAAAGCGAAACGATAGTCTATTTTATTTTATTATTGATCGATACAGTTGATATTTCCTTAATATTTACTTGAATATTTTCAATACAATGCATCACGAATTGCATGATTTCACTAAAATATGGATAATAATTTGTTTTAATAATTCCAGGAAGTTTTATATTATATTTTAATTTGAAATAGATTTATTCTTTTTTTTTTAATGAAAGTTTCATACTGTTGATAATATTCAAAGATCTTTTAAGCTTAATAGTTTTGCTTTTTATTTTCAGAAAAATTTAATTTAAATTTTAATTGTCAAACATTGTTGTTATTTTAATTGTGTAAAATTAAATCAGAAAAATCTCATTTAAAACAAACAAAAATGAGAAACTTTTGTGGAAACTTTGTTGTTAAAGACAAATTTACTGCAAATTTGTTTGAAAAAATATTTGATAATTTTCTGTTTTTTTTTTTTTGCATAAACACGCGAATTAGTAAACAAGTGTTTGAAAAGTCCGTGCAAAACTGAAACCTACTTAATTTTTTGGGACACTTTTTTATTTTTCAACGTAGACTCCTTTTAGGCTTATGCACTTTGTCCAACGTTACTCCAGTTTGTTCATCTCTTCCGAATAATAGGATTGGTCTAACTCTGCAAAATAGGCATTCGTTTTCGCAATCATTTCCTCGTTTGAAATAAAATCTTTCCGCTAGCCATTTCTTCATATTGGGGAACAAATAATAGTTCGAAGGAGCTAAATCTGGAGAATAGGGGGAATGCAGAACGAGTTGGAATTCTAATGATCAACACACAAAATTCTCTTTTATCCATTTTTTTGGAAATCACTTAACTTTTTCGATTCAAACGAACGCAAAACAGAGAAATAGACCGATTTGCCTAAACCTTGTGTGTGTTTCTCCAAGAGATGCTACTAACTGAAAATAATCTTGTGGTACGCATCAGTGGTATCATCTCTCTGACTTTGCACAGACTTTTCAAACCACCCTCACATGTAGCAAATATTTTTTCTAAATATTTTTATAGAGAAATTATTCCTATCAAATCATGTTTAAACCATTGCGCTTTATAATATAGAATAAAATTATTTTCACAAATTATTTCAATATTATAATGAGAAGGCTGAGTGAGTTGAACTAAAGTTTCCACCTCGGTTTCCACGATAGAATTACTTACAAGATTAGTTCGAGATTAGAAGTATAATGTTTACGTTGTAACGAAAATCATTAAAACTTTACGTAAGCAACTGTGTCTTGGCAAATTCATGAAAATTTCCTTAAATACTCCCTGTGCGCTTACGCGCGTTTATGTTTACGTGCTTTCCAGCTTAAGGACACGACACGCACTTTCACATTATAGCTATGATTACTACATCAGGCGAAAGTGTTCCGGCGCCTTTTTTTATCCGCTTTTTGCCAAGTTCCTTCGTCGTGACCATCGTCGGCGGCGTTTCCTTCTGAAAAGCGCGCGGCCGAGAAGCGCAGGCGGAAATTGTACTGTTCCCGGCGCGCTTTATGTTCCTGAAGTTTCACGGGATCTCCGCTTCACGTTCGTGATGCGAGAAGCCCCGAGCGACGACGATGTCGGGGGTGAGGGTAAGAGGGGAAGGGGCTTTCACTGTGGCGGCTGCGCTCGTTTATCACGTCACGCGTTGATGAGACGGCGAGGCTACGGCAGCGGCCTTTACAAAGTTCTAATAAACGGAGTCTACGCGTTCTCGTTGTGCGCGCGACCCGGAGGAGCAGTATTCACGGGGGTGTCCCGTGAGCGCGCGGGGCTATGAAAACCGGGCGATGAAAGGCGGGTTATCTCACGCGCACCCGGACCGTGGGACGCGGGATAACTCTGATCGCATCGAAGATACCTTAGAATCGTGCTAAAAACGGGAAACGCAATCTGCGGAAAGATACCATCGCATTTTATTAATGCTCTTTGCATGCATAATTATTTCTATCGATGCCATTGCTAGAGGCTTGCGCTTCCTTTACGGGAAAACATAAAATTTAACAGTGAAAGTGAAAAAAAAATTATATTGTATAGATAGTATTGGAATGAAATAATCGTAATTATTGGAAAAATATATTGCCTAGCGTCTCAATACTTCATATGTATTTAATATTCTGGATCATTTTTATTGATACACATTTTAAAATTATTACAAATTATTGAATATAGCGATTTCAAATAGAAAGAGGTTATATATAATATACATTATACATATATATATTTTATATAAAATAATATATTTATATGTATACATCTTACACTTGTAATTAAAAATTAATACGAAGGAATTTGACTTATTAAAATAATTTTAATTATTAATTGGATTTTTAATTAAGCCTAAAAATGTAAAGAGACATCTACATGTTTTTCCTCAACCTACACATCAAAGTCGCTTAATAATAAATGTGTAATTGCATATTAATCGTAAATGTTACGTAAATTACGATCAATATGTAATTATATCGTTGATTATATTCATATTCTGCGGTCACGCGCGAAGGCAATTCTCAGTTTGCGGTTTCGTGAAACTGCATATATCCATATGGAATACCAAGAGATTCTATATACGTAGCAATGTAGATTTGATAGTCAATTAGTTTGGGTAGTTATAGTTATATGTTAACCCCTTCGTCATTAGCGCAGATGTTTCTCACTGTGGGAACTGCCAGCATCTCTGTGACTGTTCACAAAACATGGACAATTTAATATGTTACAAATGTCCATGGGAATCGCACGTGGAAGTACACGTCGCCCGTGAGCGCCGTTTAATGGCCCATGAAGGTTCCGCCTAATTAGTCGTCAATTAAGTCGCTACCTAGAAGCTCCGCTGCTCATCTTAAATAGCGTTTAGGAACTCGATTGTACCTTGAACGAAATACTCGGCTTAATTGTCATGTAATCAATTGCAATTTTGTTTATACAGGATGTTCCATCATTACATCTCTTGCGGTTAATGGCAGATTTCTTGACCGATGTAAAGTCGGTCTCTTTCCCAATAAAAAATACTAAAAAGAGTTATCATTTAATTAAATTTTCCAATATCTTGTATTTTTTATTTATTAAAGCTTTATATTTTATAAATATATTATTAAAATTGTATAAATTCAAAATTATTGTTATTATAACATATCTCTTTTTATTAAGAAAAAATCGACTTTAAGTTAAATAAATATAGAATATGTTGCTTTATACATGGTTATATTATATACATATATGTACATATCATTGGATATAATACGTACACACACACACACACACATATATATATATATATATATATATATATATATATATACATATGAATGTATCAATAGATATTTAATAAGCATATTCTTATCAACAATTATGACGATGTATATATGTTCCTTTTAAATTTTTATTTTGTTATTGCTGAAGTGTTTGATCCAATATTTTACAATAAGAGCTCATTATTCACTTCTTACGCAATAAATTCTGATGCTTGTTTCAAGAAAATAGGAAAAACATCAGTTCTGCATTGACATTGAAATTAATTGATATTTTTGTATTTTAAACCATCCCAGGTAGCACGTATTCGTTTCAAAAACGTTTTATAAGTGTTTCTCTGAAACGTTTCATAACCGGTTCTCGAAAACGTTTCTGATTGGTTAAAATGTCCACTCGAAAAACATTAAAGAAAACGTTTATTTTCGAGTTTAAGAAACGCTTAAGAAACCATTAAAATACCATTTTTCATCGTTTACAAAATCTAACCTCGATCCTCTTTATTTTATGTAAAGTATGTTTCACTTACTCTCTAATCAATCAGTGAAGCTCACTGTCAATCAGTTATACACTGATTATCAGTGTTAAGGGGATGCTGGACTGTTCTTTTTTACCGTCAGAGATAAATAATTTTTGCATTCTTGCCAATTTTTTTTGGCTTTATAGAATTAAAAAAGATTTTTCACAAGATTAAAGTAGACATTCCAAAAAAGTAGGGATGATAGTTGTTTTGTGCCTAAAACCTACTAAACTTGTATACGAAGCTGTTGCATTCATGTGTCAACAATTCTAACCAAAATGTAACATTATAGTTAGAATTGTTGACACATGAATGCAACAGCTTTGTATACAAGTTTAGTAGATTTTAGGCACAAAACAACTATCATCCCTACTTTTTTGGAATGTCTACTTTAATCCTGTGAAAAAGTTTTTTAATTCTATAAAGTCAAAAAAAATTGGCAAGAATGCAAAAATTATTTATCTCTGACGGTAAAAAAGAACAGTCCAGCATCCCCTTAAGTATTCCATTGAAAAATTCAGTGGAATACTTAACATTGACAATTAGTGTCTAATCGCTGATTGACAGTGAGTTTCACTGATTCATTTTTAGAGAGTACCGTTTGCAATGTTAGCTTTACGTATTAAAGAGTCTTATTTAAATAATAATAGAGACACTATACAAAACAAAGTAATTGTACCAGCGTTCCAAACAGTTCTAAAAGCCAATGTGGAAACACAGATCGTGGGGCACAACCATATACAAATGTATCGGTGTAGAGGAGGCGAGGCGACGAGCATCGTTGGATGCTGCAAGCTGCTACATCAATACAGCAATACAAAAAAATTTATATCTAGATAAACGTAAAAAATATGTTTCTTAAACTATTTTTAAAACGTTTTTAAAAACGTTTCTGTCGAGACGTTTCTTATTAGTACAGAAACGGTTAACAAACTTTAGATACGTCTAGAAAACGTATATGAAACGAACGTGTGCTACCTAGGATCTATAAGATTTTCTATTTCTACATAATTCTATCCCGCATTTATAAGTAGATGTAAATGTAATATAATATTCTTAACATTATGAAAATGATGTATAATGATAATATTTTGGGCTGTGAAAATCGCAGTTGTTAAATTAAAGACTACAAGCAAAATATGGTCTTCGAAAGGATGGAAAAAGAAACGAAAATAATGAGTGATGCTGGTGTCACAGAGGACCTTGCAGGACAGTTCAGAATAAACAGAGAGCAAAGCTTAGTATCATGCCCGATATTTGTATTTGCGAGAGCCTTGGGCGTGGAACTCTTACGAATAGCAAATGAAATGAGGCACACAGTGCACGCAGATGTGTTTGTGATTTCAGAAATCCGGTCTTCGCAATTAGCTATGTTAAAGTTTAGTTTCAATTGTGCTTAATTTACATGATTTTATTACGACTTTTCCGATTGTATTAAATTGATTACAACAAAAACTGTCAATATAATTAAATGTTTAATTACTGCACACATGTGATAATCTTTTGCAAATGAGGCATATCGAAATTAGTTAATATTTGAAATAAGTAAAATCAAATAAACTTAATAAAATGTATTTTAAAATATATCTGAAACTTTAATATACGAAACTCGGAATTAGGTTGATAATATTAACTTTGCATTAATTGTTTTATTGTTTTTATTTTTTTTACTCTGCATACGTAAAATATCTTGAACGACTCGCGAATTTGATCAGGAATGCGGATTCGTCACCCTCGCCGTATCCGTGAAATTCAACTACCGGTTTGGCAACGATCGCGCAAGCTTTATTTTCGCAATAGTGGATAACGTTTCTCTTGAGGGGATTTTCTTCTTGAGACAATGCCTGCCATTTATTTTTCTTCGAAAATCCGGGTACCATTTTACACTTGAGCTCCACATAGTATTTGTTGCGCTTTTGGATTTATTGTTTTTAGATTTATGGCGTAGATTTGATATTGAATTATCTGATATGATATGCGGAATTAAATAATACGAGTGAGATATATAATGTAAAATAAAATTTTAAGAATGGCTTTTATTAATGTTATGTATTTCTTTTCATTGCAGGTAAGTGTTTATATCGAGTCAGTTATGTCAGAGAGAAGCAAGATGGTGAGTTCATTCACTAATTACTCTGAGATCCACATAATTATGAACATAGCGGAGATTTTTTACGAGAAAGAAGCAGAATTAATTTTAAACATTTATTGATCACGGCCAATTTTTTTTTAAGGATGGAATTTAGATAAAGACGGAATTATAAGCAGAAATTTTTACCGGATAGAAATGACATTTATTTTTTTAATAACATACGATTTTTCTTGTATTACTTTACATACATTATTAGTCAGATACGGCCGGTCTAAATTCTCTCGTTGATACGCGATTGATCCTTTGCAATTACGTTCGTAATAATTGCGTAACATTAGCAGCACATACGTGCCTTACATGTATGTGTAACGATCGATGCCTCATTTCCTGTTCGCTCGTTGATTTAATGCTATGTTCTTTTGAGCGCGTCGATCAATTAGTCGATTGTAAATCGACGCACGATGTTACGGCAAATGTTCACGGCAAGATGTTTTTGTTACTAATTTATCCGCGGACAGGTGAAATTCAGCCGGTGCGTCAAATTATCGCTGAACTACTGACCACTCCGACACCGCAATAATTGATGTTTCAATAATGACGGAAATATTAACGACCCTGAATTACCAATTAATCGGTCTACAGTTTATTTCGCTGGAGACCATGACTAAATTGTACATTTCTTAGGGTTAAAAAGTAGCACGCAATATTGTATTCGAAATAAAGTTCGTCTCTGAGAAATTTTTACCACAGTCAATAAGAAAAAAGAAAAATGAATTAAAGTATGCGTTTTTGCGTGATCCATTTATTATCCACTTTTAGTATAATAGTTTTTAGCAGTTTTTATTTTATTTATACTTCATATTAGAGGATGTATAATTATATATTTTATAAATTTATAAAATATATTTTATAAATATATAACATTTTCTACATTTATTCCGAAATGTGGTTTCAAAGTGGCCTTTTCATGCTCCTATTCTCTGAAAAAATTCATAAAAACGGGGAAAGATAGACTTGATAAGGGCCTGCACAGTGATGTTGTTTATAAAATTTCTTGCAACCAGTACAACGCCACATACGTGGGACAAACGAAAAGATTACTTAATACTAGAATAAACGAACACCGGAAAGATATTAATAAAAATTATCATTCCCCTTCTGTCATTTCCCAGTATAAATTGGATACTAATCATGATTTTGAGTGGGATAATGTAGAAATATTGGATGAGGAACCACCCTACTCCAAGAGATTAATTTCAAAAAAGCTGCATATAAAACGACAAGCATTTGGTCTTAATAAATGAAACCCAATTTTTATCTGCGGACTATCTTCCGGTTTTAAACCTTTTTCCAAATTTCTTCCTCTTTCTTTTTTTTTATCCTCTCTTCTCTCTTGGGCTTTGCTTATAAGTGTGTTCACGTTCTCTCATGTATCATTTTAAATTTTGACTTATTTACTGACCGTCAGAAATTAACAACAAATCAAGTATGTATTTGGATAATTGGTTCTATTCTGCTTTGTTAAAGCTTAATATTATTTTCTATCTTTTGATATTACAGTTGTTATCTTCGCCCTACATTATCTTGCGAATTAAAATTGATGCGTTTCTAATTAATTATGTACACTGAAGATGGTCCAATTTGCAGACCGAAACGTTTGTAATTTATATTAATTTATAATAAAAATATTGTACACAAACATCCAGTATTGGCTTATAACTCTTTATATAGTAATTTAGATTATTTGTTAATAACTAAACCTTTAGATTTATATAATTATATATTTCTTTAATTTATGAGTTTTAAACATTACGTGCGAGTGAATTAAAAAATATTTAATATATTGAATATTTAATTATTATAAAAATCGTACTTTTTTCGAGTATGGTCAGTGCTTTTAAAATTTTTGGGTTGTAATTTAAATATATATCAAATCCATTTGTGAAAAACAAATAAGACAACTTCAAACAAGAAATTAAATTGAGAATAAAATAAAGCCATCTCTACAACAAGCAAGAGCTACAACTATCAAGGAAATATAATCATCTGTTATCGATGCATTGCTATCCATTGTATTGTACAATATCCGGTGCCGCATTATCGTGTGAACATGAATCCGGGTAGAATGAAATAACGGAAATAGCTTACCTTCCCTTACAAGATT
Organism: Tetramorium bicarinatum; assembly: GCA_928718305.1. Lineage (NCBI taxonomy): Eukaryota > Metazoa > Arthropoda > Insecta > Hymenoptera > Formicidae > Tetramorium > Tetramorium bicarinatum. Next base: position 22,768,054 of record OV788325.1, read on the forward strand.
GTCCAAATATATGTCACTAACTGATTCACAAGTACAGTTATTGTTTCAGAATTGTTTGCCTATCCGAGAGCAAACTACAGAATAGATATAATCCGCAATCAATAACGCGAATGTTATATCTGGAAGAGAGAGCGTATCGAGTATCCTTTCTTCTATTATTGTGAGCTCAAGTAATTGGACTCCCTTTTGTGAACATCTTCCGTGTACGTGATATCTGATAATGACCAAATTTCTAGCGAAAGCTCTTTCTCTTTCCTCGGTTCATAAACTGTCCTATAAGTCTCTGGGATTGGGTATCGCAGTGGATACAATATAAATGAAATGTAATCTGAATGATTGACGTGACAGATGGCAAAAACGAAACGACATGATCATTTTTTTTTACGACACATATATTCGATTTACGACACATAAATTTGATCTTTTATAGATTAAAAAATTGAAGGTATCTTGGAGGAAATAATTGAGATAAAATTGCGTTATTGAAAAAGTGTGAATATTTTATAAAAAAGCATTTTTCACTAGCCTATATATCTTTTTGAGTGATAGAATGTAGCATTATTGCCATTTTGCGAGTATCTAAATTATATTCAGGTTGAACAAGATAGAATAGAATATTTTATAAAGGTTTACTTAATACTTATGAAGAGATATAGTTCTAAATTTTATTTTATTATATTTTATATAGAATACAATAACATTTTATGCGTACATTGCATTAATTGCTTTTATTACATCTGCTTATTTCGTATTCTTTTATAGAGGACATCATCGAGATTATTTTAATTATCCTTATGTTAATTATCTTCATCAATAGATACAGGTTACCTTCAAAGAAACAACTGCATTGTACAATTAATGTCTAACAGTGGTAGGATATGTCGGTCTGTACTGCGTCTACGTATACTATGTCGACTCAATCCTCTTTGTCAACCCCTTCTGGGTGTTTCTGCTATGCGACTTTGAGTCGCTGCCAATTCAATTCTCACTTGCGGCGAGGCGTTCACGGGGAAAGGATGGAGCCGCGAGAAGAGTCGCAGAGGATGTTCCGATGGGGAAAGGGGAAGAAATGGACGGATTGGACTCGCGGTCGTTTTCAGTGATGGATGTAGGAATGAGAAGACAGCAGGGCACTGTATACCTCCTGCCATTTCTTTCATTTGTTCCCTGTCGCGTAATTATCTCAAGACGAACAAAGACACGTTATCGTGATATAAATTTCGTTCTTGTTCCTTTGAGTTTGCGGACCTTCTATCAGATCTTACAATGTTTGCGCGCAAAGACAGAAAAGTTAAAACAAAGAGTGAAAAATGATTTATATCGAAGACGTCAGAGGTAAAATATCAATTCTCTTAATGATTTTAACTTTTTAAGGAATGAATAGGTCGTTCTTCTGTTTTTAGAGTATAAATAAATTTAGAGTATAAATAAAATCTTATTCAAGCACGATATTTTCTATAATTATTTTCATAAATATATTATTTGTTTTACATCTCTTATTTTTATTCCTCTAGCGTATTACTTTCGTTGTATACTTCTTATTCTTTTGTTTTAAAAATAACATTTATAGAGAAATATTTCTTAATATTGCAAAGAAGTAGTAAAAATTATTAGAAATCATAAAAACTTACTTTGAGAGTAGAGTTGATAAACTTTTATTTATAATAATGTAATTGCAAATTGTCAAATTTAATTTTTGTATACATTAAAATTTTGTATAACAATATTTATGTTTTGATTTAAACAGGTTTATATTAAGTAAAAAATAAAACTAATAAATGCATTTCTATACGCACGTAAGTGAATTCAGAATATGTGCCGAATAAAATATAGGATTTATGAGTGTCACCTCTCCCTGCCAAATCTTTCTGTATCCGCTACTGCTGTTCGTAGATGAGATAACTTGGAAGAAATACTTCCACAGCGAGTGGCGAACGCGTCAAAAATGCGAGGAGGTATTACCGAGTCCCGGGATATAAGTGGATCGATGAATTTTCAACATTATTTCCTCTCTTTCCGTTCGACGTGATCTTTTTCCTCTTTGCGGTTGAACTCCGGGGCTTTCGTGAAATATTCGTATGAACTGAATCGATGTGGCATCGAACCATCAATCCGGCATCGATTCGAATGACCCATTTCTCTCATCGGATTATGGAAATATTACGATAAGAATATTGTCGAGCGAATGCTCGTTGACTTTTCTCATTTTTATTGACAATTTACCGATTCCGTTTTCAAACCTTCTGCAAATTCTGATGATTTTATTTGTTTCCTTATTTTGTTACATCAGAAACTATTTTTGCTATAAACTAACGCAATTCATTTTTATGGAAATAAACTTGAAGGAATACACAATAAAATGGCAAATACTCTTATGAAAAGTGTATCACTTTTTATTATACATATATTTTTGTAAATCGTGTATCATTTTTGAAAGAGAATAATTGTCAAAGAGAATGGCTAAAATAAATTGGTACTTATTGATATACTTTTGAACGAAACTTAAAGCAAAATATATAATGTATAGATACACTGGTAGAATATTTTACTTGGTGTATCTATTTTCACATGGAGTTGAAAGACGCTAGAAAATAAGTGCATTATCATCATGGATAATATATTATGTATATATTTTTTGAATTACAGCCAAATATGACATGAATACTATTATAGTTCCTTCAGAAAATAAAGTATATATGTATTCTATATAGTATATGTCATGTGAATTTATCACGAATAGTATATATATAATCCCTCCTATTCCCCCTTTCTCAATAACTAGATATATATTTGGAACTAAGTTGGCGTCAAATCAAGTTTTTTCGATATAGCGAGTATATAACACGCATTTTAGAAATTTTATCTTTTTTTAACTTGGAATTTATAAATTCGATACAGCTATGAGAGAAAAATTAATTTTAAGAAGAAGGTTACAGTTAAATTTTTTTAAATTAAAAAAATTTAGTAAATTAATTATTCAATAAATTTATTGAATATATTTTTATTATTATTCTTTAAATTTTTTTCTTATAAATTCTTTAGTTGCATTAATTTCCTATTTTATTATAATTTCGGACAAATTTTACGATACCATGAGAATTCACTTTAGACAATTGCAGACTAAATTATGCAGCATTGCAATTTATTAACCCTTCAGTGCGAATGTGAACATTTGAGTGTTGAGTTATATTTGAGTGTTTCATTTGCTAGGAATTCAAAGGATAAATTTACATTCTGCTTATATGTATATCACTAGAAATAATATTAGATATATAATAATAATAATAATATTAAAATTATAATATAAAGATTTGTCGTTTTTCGAATTTTGACAAGATTTAGTATTTAATTTTTATCACATTAAGTTTAAAACTATCTTTTACTTTTAGTGTTGATAATTTAGATCTCCACTCGATTTTATTGGAAATATTTCCGATTTTCCGATTTCTTGATTATTACTCGAAATTATGCGAATCTGTGAGTTGGCTTCATATTATACGTATCTTATTCTTCGTGTGCTTTGATGCACAAAACTCGGAAATATGTAGGATAAAATAATTCGTCCGCAAAATCCGACTTTACAGTGATTTAAGCGATATGTCGTTTGTTGCGGCGTGCTGTCATATATTATCCCACTCTAGCAACAATCTTCCTTATTTCGTCTTGATGGATATGGAGGATGACGGACCGGACATGCTTTTTGTCCTTTTGTCAAAAAAATATATAGTCAAGATTACGTGAATCATTTTCAGACTAAAACAGAGTTTAGTTGGCCATTATTCTTATTAATGATAAGGCACAAAAGTGTTAAATTGAAGTGTTACAACAAGAAAATGAGTTGATGAAACAATCAAGAAAGGACCACGCACATTTTACATAAAAAAATGGCTTCGGTCAAATTTGCCGAAATTGAAATATGTTGAAGTTTAAGTGGTGCTGATTAAAAGTTTCCTCAGGCAAAAAGTCCGAAAATCAAAAGTATAAAAGATACGATCATTTGAAGTGATTGCTATTGAAGTTTAAGAAACGCTCGTTTTTGAACATAGATTAAGTTAATATATAAATATTTGAAAAAAAAAATATGTATCACTTTTATAATATTTAATGATTTCAATTGTATTTGTAATATTTAATGTCTTTAAACCCTTGTCTGTCGTGTAGACACGGTGATCAAGCGTGCACGCACACGCACACGACAGTGTTTAAAGTCATTAAATACTATAGAAGTAGCACATATCATATCTATTTTTTTAAATATTTATATATTAACTTAATCTGAGTTCAAAAACAGGCATATATTATTGAACTCCAATAGCTCTAACTCACTTCAAATCGTTGTATCTTTTATATTTTTCATTTTTAAACTTTTTGCCTAAGGAAACTTTTGATCATTACCTAAACTACAATATATTTCAATTTCAGCCAATTTGATCGAAGCCACTTTTTTCATATAAGATGTACAGGGTCCATTAATGAGCATATTTGCTCAGCTTGTGTTTTAGAATGTAGTTTTAGCTGAGATATTAAATTGGAAATAAAATTTTTAGGGAAAAAATCGTCTCTTTTTATGGGGAATTAGTTCTAATTTGATTAAATTTTTTGCGGAACATAATGTTATCATTAGTTAATGATATCGCGGAATATGGTCATTGATATTGAACATAATGAATATAATGATACTTCGAATAATCGCAAATTCTGAAAAGAGAACAAACGTTTGTATTGTTGGCTAAAATATAACGTTACATTCGCCATATAAATTCTATCGTGCGTGCAGCGAGTGATCGCGCTACCACTATAAGCACCTTATTTCGAAGTCAATGATGATCATCGGGATATCACTTGTGATCTCCGAAAGAAAATAAAGCGTATCCGAAGGAGGATGAATGAGGATCAATAGAGAAAAAGAGATCTATAAAGAAAATAAGGATCTTTATCCTCAATTAAATGTTCAACGGCATTCGATACCATGTAGTAACTATTGCTTTTATTGCCATGCGCGGAATCGCGGCGAGCTCCTACAAAAATCGCATCTTTATGGATTGCGGAATATCTTACATTCAGCACATTACGCGTATCAATGGGATTGCGAGAACGAGGACACGTTCCTCGGCGACTCCGCGACGTGATGCGCTTTCGGACGAAGCACATAGCGACAATCGGTGTAAAAGTCTCCCCAATTCGATCCGGACGGTCAACTAAAGTGTCTTGCGATACGAGTACGTTTCAGAATTCGGAGAAGCGCATTCGTTTATTCGCGACGCGTGCAACTTGCGATATTAACGTGGAACACTTAAATGGCCTTTTGCTATTTACGATGCGACATAAAAATAAATCGCATCGCTGTTTAACTCTTTCAAAGATTTGGAAAAAGATAATAAAATCACAATTGAAACATACGAATCCAAACTAAATTCTTTAATAATTTAAGAGTTCGATGCAATAAATCAAGATAAATCAAATATATACTTAATACTTTAAAATTTTTAAAGCAAACAATTTCAACAAAAGAAAAATACATGTACAAGTTGTAAAATGTAAAATTTAAATGTAGGGCAAGGTAGTATAATTTCAAACATAGTACAATTCCGAATAAGATTTTGTCTAATTTGCAAGTTTCAAATTCTCAATACTTTTAATTATGATTAGATTGATATTTTCATTCTTTTATTAATCTCTTTCCGTAAAAGTCGTATTGCAAACAGTTTGTATTTATCACAAATAAATTACTTTTTAAGTGAAGGTAAATGCTTCATTTTTAAAAAATATATAAAGTAATTTATATGTGGTTTATCGTTGTGTTACTGCATTGTATTTTTTAGACTTGATTGTTAACTGATATTATCAAAATCTGTAATCTTTGACTATAGATTTTGATAATATCAGTTACATACACATATCGTATACACATACATAATCTTTGTATAACATATGCCCCTTATGAGCACAATTGAAACTATTAATAATTTTTTAAGAATAGCGGAAAATACAATTTTGAATTTTTATTAGGTACAATTTTGAACAGTTATTAGTAACCATTCTAAATGAGTTATTTCTCTTCTTTCTTTAAAATTTAAAAGCCACGACGAAACGAAAAATTAATCTTGAAAAATGAAATTCTTCTTCTTGTCGTGTTCACAAAATGCATCTACTATAATTTTGAACGAATTTGTAAACATAAAAAATTCATAATAATTTAATATTTGTTTGTACTTTATATTTTTTGGAAAGATTAACTTGGTTGTCAAATTTCAAATTACTATTAATTTTGACATGTTCTCATGTTTATTATGTTTATAAAATAAAAAAAATGTTTAGCGTTCGAATTTGTACTACGTTACTCTACATGAAGAAATCTAGTATTTGCAATTGCATTGATTATAACAATGTATTTGATTAAATTGGCGTTATAAATTTGGCGCTGTTATTTCAGTTCTGTTAACGCAGTTCTTCGAGTTCGCAGGAAGCGTGAGATTAAACGTCGAAGAAAAAGGTTCGAACGCCAATTCGATAAGCAAGCGCGCTCGCTTGTAGACAACAATAGGTTATATCGCGGAGGAAGTTGTTGCTAGAAGTAATGACGCTACAATTTTCCCGCGGCGCCAATTTTCCCATACCGCCCAAGGAAGAAAATACCCGCTCTTGCCAGCCAAGCATGGATATCTCGCTCGCTGCAGCGCGTTACGATCCGCAACCATAGCCGTGTTATTGACGAGTTGGTCCGTAACATGAGAACGACGAATAGACGCGCCGCACAACCCCGTCGTTCTCGATTTCCTATAGAAATGCTAACCGGTTCGTTACCGAGCTGCATAAAGGAGGGGTGGATGAACTGCGAAGAGTCGGGGAGAACAGAGGGAGCGCGGGATCTCTTTCTGCGGTGAAAAAAAGGCTGTTCTGGCCACAGGGTAAGCTAAGCGATAGGATTTATGTAAGCTTGTGAAGAGATGGGAGGGTGTAGCGGGGGAGGAAGGGGGGAGAGAGGATAGAGGCGGAGATCTGGATGTCGTCGGTTTGTAAAGGACATGTTTCGGCTTTTTGTGGATCTTTGTATCAACAGCGGATTTGCCAGAGTACTGATAAGTCGCTTTTCACACCGATTCTTGTAGTCACTCGTAGTTTTATATTGCAAATAAATTACGGGGCATAACAGAGGGAAAGACTTGAACTTTGAAGTTGCGCCGGGGACTTCAAAGCAAAAAGAAATTTTATAAGATAGTTTCATTTAGTTATAATATTAAAGGTAAAACAATTGGAAGAATCAAGAGAGAATAAAGTATTATTTAGTATTTATAAATATATATACTAAATATATACGTGTATGAAATTTACATTATTATTTAAAATATAACTTCACCGTGTACATTGATTTTATGAATTAAATAACCTATAAATTAAATTTATAAATTAAATAAATTAAATAATTTATTTTAATTAAATTTGCGTATAAAGTAAAAAAAGTAATAAATTATTTAAGTGAAATTTTCTTAAAAGTCTGAAAATTGATTTTGACATAATTTATTTTATATAAATTTTATTTTAATAAAAAGAAACAATTAATAAAGCTTGCGTCAGTATTTTTTGCAAAAGATATAATGAAATTTCACGTGGAAATCGCGCTGGTTTTTATAGTTCAACAAACTACCGCAGCCAGTGAATGCGAATGGCTTGAAATGCATCTCTACACTTCGGTGACGTTTCATTGTGACCGCTCGAGAGACGAGCGAGCTCGTCTCACTCACGATCGATGGCATCGGAAGAGCACGACCAGATCGTTTTCTCGAGAAAAACAACAGCGGTTCGGACGGAGTGAAACGCACACTTGCGGCACTCCGATTTTCCTCCCATTGCATTCAAGTCGGGGCTCCACCTATCTATCCGCCCCATTGTTTGACGAGGATCCAGGCAACAATGGCAACGAGCACCACCGCTCGTATTTATTACCGCCGATTTTCCGGATGGTGGAAAATCGTTTTGCACGTGCTCTAGGAATAGAGGTGTGGCGGAAAAGGAGGTACCGAGAGAGAGAGAGGGGGGATAGGGGAGGGGAGAAGGAGGAATGGAGGAGAGAAGAAGGAGAAAGAGAAGACAGAAACGAAAGAGAGGAGTGAGACAGAGACAGAGAGACAGAGAGACAGAGAGAGAGAGAGAGAGAGAGAGAGAGAGAGAGAGAGAACGTGAGTGCGCTCCTGTGTGTGGTCCTTTATAAACCGACGACGACGTTCAGATTACCTCTTCTCTGTCGGGAGCTTATAACAAATCCCATCGCTCGCCCGCCTTCGTACTTAGACCCAACGGGCCTTACGTTTTCCACGCTCTCCTCTCGATTCTCCTCTGACTCTTCCAATCGGCTACTTATCTGCACGCTCGATCGGCCAAGATTTCTTCTTAATTCCCATTTACGCTACTGCGACTTAGATTAGGGTTGGAAGTGGCCGGCCTTTATGAGCTCCAGAGTTACCTTTTATCTGTAATTCGCGAGTTGAACGAGCTCGTTTACAACACACATACGCATACGCGAATCGCGCACACGTACACGCTAAGTGTCAGAATGTACTTTGTACTTTGCGATGGAGAGGATTTAAGATAAAGGAAAAAGCATTTTGCTTTACTCTTTTCGCTGGAAAGAAAGCGCGGAATAAAGATTAATTCTTACTAGCAGAAAATAATGAAATTACTTCACAACGGATTGTTAAAATATATTTTTATTAGTTTAAGATGTTTAGTTTAATAATTAATTAAAAGGATTATTATTTTGTTCTTTTCTTTGAATTTTTTATTTATTAAATTGCTTAACTGTGAAAATAAATTTTGCACTTATCTTTTTTGCATAAAATTTTTGCATAAGTTTGACTTGAAAATTGATGGAATATTTTTGTATTATTAATGATTATCTTCAAAAAAGTATAAAAGCAAAATTTCAAAGTGTTCTTTGATTGCAAAAAATACCTTACATACTAGTTTTGAAATTATTGCATACAAATTTCATAATTTTGTTCTATATATCGAAGGTTAAGTATTCAAAATTTTCTGCAGCTATCTTGGCTGTTCAACCAGATTTGCAAATATAAAGAGATTGAACGAAAATTGTTTCGAGACAGGTCGAACAAGGTAAACCACTTGGCTAACCTTTGCAATAGATAGAGGATTGAATACTCTGACGCGAGACATGTTTGTCGCGTGGAAAATCTTCGCGAGATTTCGCTTTACGATCAACTCTATCTCAGGAAAAGCTAAATAACTATGTGACAGAAAACACAAATCAAATATTCACAGAAATTTAGATGTTAAATTTACGAGATTTAATACATTACATCAGGAGGAAAAATTGAGATTATGAATAAATGAAATTGTTAATGTATTAAATATGTAATAAGAAATGCAAAATTTCAAGATCAATTAACCAAATTAAATCATTTTAAATCCACAACGTTTTAAATCCATTTTAGTTCTTAATTTTAATAATAACCTGTGTCTAGATTTAATATGGAATTTTTTTTATAATCTTATATATATAATACGAAAATATTTGAAGAGAGAATTAGAATACACATGTGTATGTATATATATATATATATATATATATATATATATATATATATATATATATATGTATATATATAATAAAATATAAATATAAATAATAAAATCAATTCTACGTAACAGTTAAGCCTATTTTAGATAATCTATTTGCAGCAGATTTTAAGAATTTAGAATTCTAGTTAAAATTTTAATGCATATATATATTTAATGCATATATATATATATATATATATATATATATGCATTAAAATGCGTGATATTTAAAATTTTAACTAGAATTCTAAATTCGTAAAATCTGCTGCGAATAGATCGTCTAAAATAGGCTTAATTGTTACGTAGAATTGATTTTATTTCCGATTCGCGATAAATAAGACAATGACGCGATAATGTACAGGTATAGGGCTAGAACTGTGGCACATGTGTGTCAGGCACATAGCACGTAAGTGCTTAGCATCATTATGAATGACATTAGCTGCACCGTCCGTGGCATTAATGAATTAATCCAAATAGTATCACCAGTATGGGCTCATCGCGTATGATCATGATTTAATTATCCTGCTACATTGCCAACAAACAACGGTAGTTACATCGATAATTTCTAGCTTAATAATTTCGTAGTGTTGAATGAACGCGCTAATTCTTTAGCTTATTACATTTGTATTATTTGCACAAGTTTCTCGACAAATTTAAAAAGGAGTTTTTTTACCTACCTTTTTCTTATATTAATCTTATTTATCTATTTGATAATTGAATCGAAAATTAAAATATTTTCTTAGCATCCAAATTTTGCTCTATTTATTTGGTTGCATAGAATCTAATCAATTAAATATGAGAAAAATAATAAATATAATAGTATTGAAAGAAAACAACGGAATTTTAGTATTCAGATTTCGTACAAAGTCTTCAACTAGCAACGAGTTTTCTTTAACAATTGTACAATGCCGACACTAAGCAGCTGTTAGATGGTGAAAAGATGTTGTACTTTAGAACAATTCATCGCACATCTCATATTGTGTGCAAAAAACTATTGTTACAGCAGAAATAGTGCACAAGCTATTTTCACAAACATTTTATCTATATGTACACACACACACACACACACGCACACGCACACGCACACACACTCACACAATATATGTATATAAAAGTATCTCGGGGAGTTTGGTTATTAAAATAGAAAAAAAATAGAAATACATGTATCTAACAAATCGTTGTAAATCGAAAAGGCTGTGTGAGAAATCATTCATAAACAACAAAACTCTATTGAAAACAGTGAGACTATTATGTATGAATAGTGAGCGCTCTACTGCTCTGTTGTCCCCAGAGTGCTTTTTCTGGTTTTGACCAAGGTACATTCAAAAGTCCGAATTTTTACCCATATATTTTCTCATATTTAGGCTTAGTTTATCTTTCCGTCGAGAATAGTTGTGCCAGAATAAATATCGCCATTTGTGTGAGGCCATATTCCTTTATATTTCTTTTGATACAACGATTTTTTATTTATATATTAAATTTAGCGAAAAAGAAGAGAGAGTTTCAAAATAATTTCGCAGTAAATTTGTCAGAGTATATTAAAAATAAGAAATGTGTCTAAGAAACTGTTCATATTTTTACGACTATCTTAGAGAAACCAAAATTAAGTAAAAGTTATCATAGTTTCATTTTCTATTAATTCAAATATTTAAGAAATATTTATCAAATATTTAGTCATTGAATAGTCGGTTTTTCCAACCTTTTGGTAACTAATAGTTAGCTAACTAATAGTTAAATCATACGTCTGAATTTATCTGTTTGAAGATAAAACGAAGACAGACGTATGATTTAACTATTAATTAGTTTACCAAAAGGTTGAAAAAACCGGCCCTGAATAATGTAAGCATTTATATGATGGAACAGAATTAATAATAATTAAAACACTTTAATAAACTGTTTTATTGAATGATTAATCATCTTATTACATAATCATTTGCTGAATTATATTGAATATAAATTCATACTAATATATGACATGAAATTAATATTTAACAACATAAAATTTAACAAATTTGAGTTGTCTTTCAAATTTATCTTTACGTACCAGCGTTTAAATATTTTTATAACATTACACAATTAATATAATACTATGTTATGTTAACATGTAAAATGCTGCAATTAGTATAATTATAAAAAATATTTCTTGTGGCTTTTAAATTATAAATTTAAATAATACGCCACGCGAAACGCTATTTCAATATTGTACGAATAGTTTATTCTTTATTTTGTTGATTTACAAGTTTTCTCAATTTGCGATGCTTGACGTGTAATTCCTTAGAAGCAATTTTGCATTAAGGAATGCACATCCGCGAAAGGACTAATCTTCGAAATTGAGTTTTTCTCAGCTTTATATAAAACTCTTTTCCGCGGAATATTCTTTTATTCTTTACGCTTGTCTATTCATTTTGTACTTTATGCTCTTATAAAAAGCGACCCCAGAGCGCGTCGTAGATTCTTTTTAATAAACAATTACAATTTATTTGTAATTACCTTTCCTAAAAGAGAAGATTTATTTTATTGTCACGATCCAAATGAGATTTCTTACGTGACTGAATACAAAAAGATACACTATTATAAAATTTAACGCCAGATATCGTATTTATCGTATTTATTTATATCGATCACATATTATCGAATAGTTTTTTAAAAAAAGTCAAGGAGAAAATCATTTCTTTTCAAAATTATCATTCTTAAAATAGAATAGTATAATCGAAATAATTCATTGTTTATCTGTAACAATTGTCTCGTTGTCTAATTGATTTGTATTTAAAAATTGAAACTAAAATTACTTCGCAACTTAGTTTAAGTTCCAATTTTGGAACCATAATTACACGAGGTTTCTGCAACAATGCGTGCGTAAATAAATGCTGGTAGTAGACAGCAAACTATTTGCTTAAACTCGAAATTCCAGCAGTGGTTCGTAATGGCGAGTTCTTGAACGCATGACATAGCGGGTTAAATGCAGATTTGCAGCAGAGAGCAGTTCTTTCTTATAGCGCCAATAACGTATCACATCGCAGTTGTGCAGTCGATATCCATTTAATTAAGCTATTGATGCTCGTGTTTATTTCGTTGCAGCGCGGTTGCTAATGTTCGAATTTCGCCATGAGTGCGAAGAAGCGACTTAAAACGAGCAAATGAATGGATGAAAAACAACTTTGAAAATGAATTTGATGATTGGTCGATTTGAAAAACTAGAGATCAAACTAATAATCGCTACGATAAAATTAAGAAATAATACATAATGAAATATCCAACAATTATAAAAGTAATGTATAATTATCTATTATTACAGTTTTCTATTCTAATAATTATAATAATTGGAATTTATTTACATTTCATCTGTTTGCAACAAATTTGCAACTGTCCTGCATGTTTCGAATACTACATACGCAATAGTTTTGTTATTGTGGCTTAATATTTTGTAACATTTAATATTTTTCTGAAGAAAGTAGTTTACAAAAGTTCTGAATATATTTCTGAAATTTCTATGCAATTATTCATGGAACCGTCGTTGAGCTTTCGCTGAGCTTTCGTCTCGAGCGTATTAATCATTTTTAAAATTTCCTACGCGGAAAGAGCCGCCCATCCGGACTTTCTTAAGCTTTTTCTCGCGTATACTTCGCTGTCTGAATTTCGATCTCCTTTACGAAAAGGTAAAGTGATATGTGTGCAGAATGTAAATAATAAAAACATTCGATTTAATATTCTCAAAAGTAAGAGTTTGGAATATATTAAAACATTTTTTAGCTTGTCTAATATTATCATTAGAATGTTTGATCTCTCGTCATACTACTGCAGTTTAGAGAAAAATTTAATGGTTAATTAATGAAAAATTATAATTAAAAAAATATTTACTTTTTAACGTCTACTGCTAAAAAATTGTTCGGGTAATGCTATCATAAAGTAAGTGTTTGAATATAATCTGTGTACCAGAATGTTGAAATTCTCTTCATATCTCTACATTGTAACAGTTATAAGCGTTCTGACAGCATCTCTGACCATGCTGAAAACTACCAGCTTTAAATTTTAATGAATTATGGATGTGATGGGAGTGCCGGGGGCAGATAAAGTAAATTTTATTATTGAGCAACCGATTAAATATCGTATATATTTCCTACAAACAAAAAGTTAAATTGGAGTGTAATATGAGTATTGACAACGCTTTCAATTGCACGAATATCGGGATTGGATAAACAATTATAGTAAAATATAAAATATGTTTTATAACATTATATTTTACTGATATTTTTCTCCCCGTAAACATTATTTTATTTTACTTTATAATGTGCTGTTGTATAAGAAAATGCAAAAAAATCAGCTTTTTATATTATTTTTTATCATTTAAATTTTTAAATTTGGATAAAATATTTCTTTAAAGGTATAAAACATAATCGAGAATAAAATATCGTATGAAAAATACATTAATGTCTCGAAATATGTTGATATTTTTTTAAAATAAAGTATTTCGTCAAGCAGTTCGTTATCAGCGATTACGGATGCCGAACATTGTCGCATTACACAAATACGCACGCACATTCGCGCATGTCGCAATCAATGCTTACTGTTTTGTGCTGAATAAATTCAACCCTGCGGTTATCCGAGTTTCATTGATTTGTTCGCGTCGGCGTTAATTAGAAACGCGAGCAAAAGCTTGAAATGTTAAGTACGTGGTGCGATGAAGGACTTGGATTCTAAATGAAACGAGTTTTATATAATCAGGATATTGTTTAAATGCTAGAAATCAACATTAATTTAATATTTTAGAAAAACGTATTACATTTATTTATGAAAATTTTATGAAATTTTACATTTTCTATAAAATTATTAAATCTATTGTAAATATAAAATAATTTATATGAAACAGATCGTTTCAGATTAAATTAGAAAGAAACGACACATTATATCGCATTAATTTTACAATTCTATTAAATTATTCTAATTTATTAATCTAAATTATACTAAATAAATAATTAATAATCGCGTTGAATCATATTGAGAGATAATCCACATTAGATAATCCACTGTTTACAAAGAAATATAGAAGAATATAGATTGGTTGGAGAATTATGAATCGATGCAAACTATGCTGCACAACAAGTTATTAACTTTTGTCTCTGGCTCAAAGTTGAAGTTGAAATTAAATTAGGATCGAAGTTTGCGTTGTAACGCGATCGCGCATAAGCGCATAATGTCATTAGTAAATTAAGTATTTATACGAAATTATGAAATACGTGCTAATATGTTCACTTTATCCAAGTGTGCGATTACCAAGTTCACCAGATTCGCGTGCCTGGCTGAGATTGCTGCTATTTTCCACGATAATACGTATATCGTGCGACGAAATAATTAATGCGAGCTAATGAGAGACGCGTGGCTACGATGGTCGTCGTGAGACAAGGATTGCGAGGCTTTCGCTGGTAAATCGATGGCGTCGTCGATTACCCCCACGAGGGTATTAGATTGCGTGAGGTAACGTGAAAATCATCGGGATACGATAGTAGACGTGGCCGATCGAAGAGGCGTAATTAATTCGCTCATTAATCTGAGTCACGTACTCAATTAGTATGGGGTAAATCACTATTAAAGAATGATTATTTTCTCAAATCACTCAAGTCGAATTCGCGAAAAGTAAACATTTCTCGAAATATATAATTTTGGGAGAAAAAGACCCAGTAACCCAGTTTATTTCAAGTAACAAATTTTATGAAGTGGATCATTCTTTTTCCAAGAAAATTATTGCATATTGCATTTTCTCATAAGTCTTACTTTATTCAATATTTTATGTTGAACGAAGTACATTTATATAATAAATAGATTTGTTATGTATGTTTAATTTGCTCATTAGGCATATCCATATTATATGCATCATTACGATTGTGAATCTAACGTTCTTACAATAAATATTTCCAAATTGATAAATATTTAGCGCGTAATTATAATTCTATAATAACATTCAATAATAATATTGCGGTCGAAACATAAATTATATGTTACGTCGTTTTATTGTCATAATGGAAATTCCGATAATATTATTTGCGGCGTGTCGTGTCGTTCAGCCAAACAAAAAGTTTAATAATACCAATCAACATCGCATTCGGCGTATAATAACATTTTCATCCGCTTTGATTGCCGATTGACGGCGGGTGAATGAATAAAAATTCACCTCTAAATATAATCAACCGTTCGACTGTTTCTCTTATTGTTAGCGAGATTTCGCTTTGCGGCTAATTGCGTCTTAATATCTAATTAATGTGTATTAAGCGTTTCGGGAACGAATGCCTGGGAATTTAATTGCTCTTGCGAATAATGCCGCCGTTACTTATGAAAGAACGACCGTGATTGCACTCATTTGTTTCGGAATGAGTTCCGTACGCGCAGGATACAAAACCGACAAACGCGAACAATTAATCTAACTTGAGGACATCGCGCGACATTTCGAAATTAAGCGGACAATTTTTCACGAGTTTCTCGAATCGGGCATGTTCGTTTCCTGATTTTCAATTGTCAGATCTCTTTTTAAGGCGATTCCCCTAATTGTTTTTATATGTGCGTTTAATCGCGTCACGGTACGTGTTCTCGGTAAAGATTACGGTAAGGAATACCCATAATTCTTTCCTCTGTTGCCAGCGCGTATAAATCATTTTGAGGCCAAGAACTGCTCTTCTGGACACTTGCTGCGGCGACACTCTCGCGAGCGATAAGAAACGGCAGGTGTGATAAAAAAGATGGTCATTACGCCACCGGAAAATTATGTCTTCCGCAATTATAGCGCTCGATAAACTAGTATACACACCGAGAAAAAAATAAGGTTGTCACAATAGAATAATAATGATAATTTTCGCTCATCGGTAGAAAAAGCTTATGAGAACCATAATACTCTGGAAGTAATATATATGGTTGCCTCAACTTTAGCGATGGTAGCTGTTTTATGGATGTTACAACTGTAATGATTATTCTTAGATACAGTTCCTGCAATCATAGTTACATATATATTATTGTGTCTTAATCTGATATCACACACAATCTCTATTCGTATAAAACGCATATATTACGATAGAGTTATTTTCTTAGCATTAATAAGACATCGATAGGAATTCGAAAGTTTATCTGTAGATATTAGATATTGATAAAAATTTTAAATAGTGCATTTTTTTAACCGATTGTCATAGTTGATCCCCACTGCCTTCATCTTGCCGTATCTCATTAATTTCTTTAATAACGAGCTATCTAAGATAAAAACGCGGATTTTAGTTACAAATAACAATAAACTGTAACCTAAAAATGTTTTATCTTGAATATTATCTACCTTTGGAAAATAGAAATAGAGTCCTTAAATCCAATGTCTTGAAGATAAACCTCGCATGTTTTATCTATAATTCATACTGCACAAAAAAAATAATGCAATATACACATTTTATTGTATAAAAGTTCCTCGCGGTGGTAAGCTGCAATGGAACTGAACTCTTCTAACTTGTGCTGTACCGTGTAACTATAGATTTCTCTATACCCTATAGATTTCTCAATCATATTATTTGTTGTGCAGATTATCTGACAGCAATAATCCTTCGGTTGAGGACTATATATGAGAGTATTGTAACCAAATGTTATTTATTATAAGAATCATGATTGTGAAAATCGTATAAATGAGCATTTTCTTTACAGCTATATTTGATGTAATATTAATGTAACTTGAATTCACATAGGTTTTTTCCATGACGTAATTACAATTGCGCAATTGTTATTTTACTTCGATAGTAACTGTTGCAACATTGAAAATTGTTTAGATGAAAATTACTTAATTGATCGAAGGGAATTACTTAAAAGACTTTGTTTTCTAATATTAGAATATTCTTGTAAAGTATAGTTCAAAAATAAAAACCAAAAAGTAGACGAAAAATTACAAATATAGAAATATAAGATGTAATAAATATATCAGAAATATCAGAATGTGAGTTTGTTTTCTCTCAGAAAAGTAAAAAGAAAATTGGAATTATATAATATCTCGTAGAATTCGTGTTTATATTGCTTGAAATAAACTTTTTATCGCCTTTTGTGTGCGGATTATTTTTCATAAAATAAAAATATATATGTTTATCTATACTTATGGTTCTTTTGACTTGTTCGGATAAAGTATAATAGATATCTTATATTATTAGTTAAAATTTTTTGTAAACAAGTTTAATTTGAAATTGATTCACATGTAATTTTATAGCATCAAAATGTGAATTTAAATCTCTTCTTCTATTTCTTCTACTTATCCCTTCATTTATTAAAATATTGCATTTGTATCTTGCATCATCATTGTGTATATCACGAATTGTACGGGTATTATTAGCGCGTGACACGCATTTATGACACGCATTTATTAATCTTTACTTAAAATTAATTTTTTAAAAATATGAATATAACAATGATTATGGGAGAACAATTTTCATCACGCATCAATTAATATAGTAATATTACAGGCGTAATAAATTCCAATAAGATGAGAACGAAATTATATTAAGAGAAAGAAATTATATTCATACGGCGCTGGACTTGTTAGATTCATGCGAACTTGCGATACCCATTGAATTCGTAGCTACATGCGAATTCATATTGAACACATAATCAAACGACGATATTTCCTTTTATTTATCCGCGAACGGACAATCGCGTTTTAATCGCAAAATCGATCGCCCGGGATTACTCGCATCCGGATAAAAATCACGATATAACTGTGAAAAAGTATGGCTGTCACTGGGCGATTCCTTCATTACCTTCCCGGAATCGGAGGGAACGCCGGACTATCAAACGCCGGGCCACCGAATTACGCTGGACCGCGGCCAGATGAAACGCGCAGGTGGGATATCTCGCCCCGTCCTCCCCCCGAAATCGAGCTGTCGATAACCTTTGTGGTGTTCGTGTAGCAGGTACATACACCGCGGCCGGCCCGTTATAGTTGCACGTGCACACTATATAGTCGCCGCACAGTCGTCCTCGCCGAACGTTTGTGTCGTTACAAGGCTGCGTTCGCGTTTCACTCAGCGCCCAATGACCACTTCGTTCTCTCTTCCTCTGTCTCTTTTACTCTCTCTCTCTCTCTCTCTTTCTCTCTCTCTCTCTCTCTCTCTCTCTCTCTCTCTCTCTCTCTCAGGTCGTTCTTTTCCGGCGCGCTCGTGAAAGGACTTTTGACCCTATAGTGTTTATTGGTCGGATTGATGCGGTTGATCCTGTGCATTTTCGCACGATTGACGTCAATCTTTTCCGCTTTTCTGCAGATAAATTTGTGCTTCTGTGAACGCACACACTGAGAGAGAAGTATGTGGTATCTGCGAAAATAATTATAGTCATAAATATCATTTTTATATAATAATTATTACTATAATAATGGCAATAATAATAATCATTCTGGTTACTATTACATTATTTTATAGTACAACTTACTACAATAAATGAAAATCTCGTTTTGTAATAACAACCATATTATAAGTTGCATGGATCAAATTATGAGGACTTTAATAAAATGTTAAATCAATCATAAATTTATATTGCTTGAAAAATGATAAAAATGTAGTTGGGTTCAAAAATAACTGTAAATTATAGTGATATTATAGTTACTGTGGCTATTTTTTTCTCTCAGTGTGGCGATGATGCAGAAATTTATGAATAATGAGGTTGCGAATGAGAAGGAACAGAGACTATTAAAATTATGTTTCATCTTAGAAAAGTTAAGATTTTTTTCGATTTCACGGATCATTACAGCAATGTATTAACTCGTACATATGAATATTATTATCATTATGTATTAAAAGTTGTTACGTGTTGAAAGTTTCTGTTTTTCCTAAAAAAGTTAAACAAACTTTGGCATCTCAAAGTTTTTACTCCACCTGATATTTCCTTCTTTTTCTTTAGTGCAAAGTAGATTTTCCACATTTACCATGTGGAGAATTGAATCCATATCGAAAATTGAAACTATATCGATTTCAATCTCAGTTTTTTTGAGACAAAAGCTATTCGAATTTTCTGGACGAAGGAATCTAATCCTCTTTTTCTCTTCTCCCCTCCCTTTCTCTCACTCTCACTCTCGTTTCACGCGATATTACTTTTGTTAATGCGATTACGGACGGTAGAAACACAGGTATCAAAATACAACGTTTTGTAGCCAGATATATTCTAGAAAAAGAAGAACTGCCAGGAGAACTACTTAGAAGGAGGTTACAGATAGTTCTTATTGTCTTCAGTAGTAACTTAATTGATGTACGTAGGTATATATGCAAGTAACATAAGCTACATGTAAAACATATGTACATCTGATATAAGCCAGTTATATAATTAAACGTTCTAGTTGGATTTTACAACGAATTAGGGCATTTCAAAAGCTAGGATAAAGCTTGCATTCCTAAGTTAATTGCGTGATATGCAGCCAAGGCAGCGGAAAAGCTGCTTATAGAATATGTATTTGAACGATGTAATAATTCAAGCCGACACGAGTAAAGCGGAAGATAGAGATATTTCATCCTATAACTGTATATATTAGTGATTAATGCGGGGTATTAATTAGTGCGAATTAAATATGAATTACTTAAAGATTAAACTCTGAATCATGCTCATATCGAAAATGGCGCAAATTCCAATTTGATGAGATTTTGTGTAATCATATCCCACTAGAAAGACGCTTTTAATGTTTTCCTACAAAAAATCTTTATATTACATTTGCATTTCGCGAGTGCCGGTTAATCGACGTAATTTTTAAGCGAGAAATATTTTTGAAATTTGCTGTTATTTCTGTGATGAAATCTGAAAAAGTTTAAGCTATTTTGTATGAAAATGTGACGATATTTATGCTTGTACATCGTTTCACGTTTATAGTTATTTTGTTTGCAAATATTTTTTATATATAGGCATTTCTAGCATTTAAATGCAAAATTTTAAATACGATGTATAAAATGTTCCGTTAGTATAGATTTGCTAAAAATCGGCTTATAAATTGAAACCTAAATTGAACTGCGATTTTCGCTTTTTTATGATGCCTCTTAAGCTGGTTATGAATTTTTCTTTTTTTCCTTGATATACTACCACATATAATATTCTCTCGCACACAAAAACATTTGTTTATTTTACAATAAAGAACAATGGTGTTGAATAATCAAGCGTTCTGTTTCATCAATGAAACATTTTATGGACAAAGTTTTATGAAGCACTTCTCATAATTAAAACTGCTAATAATGGATATATTATAATTTACATTTCTTCTATCGAGCAATGCGCAAATTAACTTTTGAGTATTTCGCAAGAGCTCGCCCAACTTTACTACACTGAAAAAAAATCCTGGTTAAAACCGAATGAATCAGAAAAATCTTGTAGGTTTGATCAAATATTCTAGTTTTAATAATATAAATTATAATAGGAATTTTGGATATTATAAGTTATAAAGTATGAGTTCTATTACAATAACCAGAATTTCTGTTATAATAACTAGAATATTTGATCAATCCTACAAGTTTTTCTGATTCATCCGTTTGTAACCAGAATTTTTTTTTCAGTGTAGCGATCAATTAATTATTTATTAATTTTGTCGCGGACGCGAATGTTATCGCCATCACGTTTCTTATCGAAGTTTTCCAGATATCCTCTTGTCATTTCGGAGATAATACTTCCTTATTCCGTATAATTCCTCAGCGTGACTCGCGTACAATATTGCTTCACGCTGTAACATCAACGTCGATGTAACGTCGATTTGCGTCGATGTCCGTCACATGTCAAAGTTAGTTTTCCTTGCGCAATAGCAAGATGTTAATTACGCCGACAACAATATCCCCGTCGCAGTTGTATAGGTTTTCCCCTTCCGCATGATGACGATCAGATCGCTCTCTCTCTCTCCCCCTCGCGGTTTTGTGAAACGTGACCGATCGCTCGTTACAATATGCGTAACCGCGGCTGCAGATCCCGCTTATTTTGCTGTCGGTGATCATTAGCGGGAGAGTTATTGTCTGCTTCTCAACAAAGCGACACGTCCGAAGAGATTGACTTGTCATAGATAACTTCGATAACGTTATGATCATCGCTGTCAAATGAAATTTGTTGATATCACACGAATTCGAATATTGCGTGATCCTGAATAATTTCGACAGCTTTATTTAGTAATGTCACAAATGCTCTATTGTCCAATATATTCCGTGGCGAGCGGAATGAAAATGTAAATATCAATGACTCTTAAATTAATATCGAATGTGCATGTCATAGTTATTAATTATTAGAAAATTAGCGTGCGGGATAAAGTCATCCGATCGATCGTTAATTCGGTAGAGACTTGATTTGTCATTATCGTCCGCTATGCGAAGTAGAGACACTTTTAATGGAACTCTCCACGTTGTAAATGCTTATGCTAGCCTTCACGTTCGTTAGTTTTGTTATCCTGCAGTTAAGAAAGCGCGGAAGCAGTGGAAGTATTCGAGAAATAAATTCTTACGTCGGGTGACCATT
Source organism: Tetramorium bicarinatum (assembly GCA_928718305.1). Lineage (NCBI taxonomy): Eukaryota > Metazoa > Arthropoda > Insecta > Hymenoptera > Formicidae > Tetramorium > Tetramorium bicarinatum. The sequence goes on from OV788325.1 coordinate 22,790,098, forward strand.
AATGGGGCGACATCGTGCCGCGTCGAGTAACTACTCTCTATGCAGTCAAGCATTCGCAGCTCTCCACTCACTCTTCGTTTCGCTTTCCTTTTTTATTCACTTTCGTGAACCAGCCCCGCGCCATTTCTTCCTCCTGTCTCTCTGGTCTGGCTTTGTGGGTTTTTTTTTCGTCCACGCTAGGCGCTCTCTCCTTCCTTTTTTCCTCATTCTTCTCCATTTTTGCTCTCTCTTTCTCAACTATTTGTTTTTCTCCATTCGTGATTTTCTCGTATGGTTTGGTCTTTCTCTCTATTCTCGTCCCTTCCTTCTTTTCCGCGCGAGATTTACCGTCTTCCATTGCCGCGACCACTTTTTCGAATGATATTCGCCGCGCTATCGGGCACGTTCTTATCGCGGCGCATAGCGATTAGCGTAAATTTCGGTTAAAAAAAAGAACAACTCGTCTGCCAGATAAGGTAACTATTTTGTCTTTGTAGTATATCGTAGCTCGGATTTTTCCAAGTTACAACGAAGGAATGTGTTTACCACTGACCTAATTTCTCTCGCCACTTTTACCTTTTCCCAACAGTTTTGTCTCTGTGTGACGGTCGAGATAAGATCTGCGATAATTACGGTAAGCTGATTTCTTTGAGAAAAATAAAGGACACCGCCACGTATCCTTCTTTCACAAACAAGTGCAATGTAAATTTATTATTGTAATTAATATTTTTTCCTTAAATATATATATTTTGTATGAAAAAGAGTAAAATTTTGTATATCAATATAATTATATATAAAAAAAGAAACACATCTTTATTTAAACATTACACAAAATATACGAAGATGATAAAGAAATATAGAACATTTCATAGGACTTTTCAGAAATAAAGGACGAAAGTGAGTTTAAAAAAAAATTTAAAGGACACAGACCTAAAATAAAGAACTGTCCTCTGTAATATAGGACGGATAATCTCTGTAGCGATAATCGAGGCGGCTCAGTTTTTGAAATGTAATCTCTACAGCGCAATTGCTGTGCAATTTAATATTCACCACTGTTCCCATTCCTTGGATAAGCTGATTTTATTAATCTAACATCTATGTATCTCGCTATGATATCCATCGTCGCTGTAATGGAATGCACATCGTATCAATGTGGAATACATACCCTCGCTTTGAAACCCTAACTCTGTCAGTAGTTCAGGTAGACTTGCGAGTCGAGGAGCGGAGATAACACTAATCTCGAGCATGATTCGATCTGCTCGCAGACTGCCCGTCGATTGAATTAAGTTGAGCTTAATGAAATCCGATTCTACGTCAAAACGAATTAGACGCCGCCGCACTTGCGTCTGCAAATACATTTTACACAATATTCATGAGCGCCAAGGTTGGAGAAACAGCGTTTGCACGCCGTGGAGTTGGAGTACATGCCGTTTTGCGGTGAACGCAACCGCGCGTCGTGCGGCAAAACGAAAATCGAAGTCACGTGCAGCGAAATCGTTCGTACATGCTCTCTCCTGGTGGCGCACAGGCGCGACAATGCGACGTCGACTTGCAGAGAAACGTAACTTTCTGATAAACGAGGCGGAGATGCGACGCGCCGCGCCGGGCCGGCCGGGATTCCGCGTTTCGGGAACAACGTAATGGGCGGAGAAAACGCGGTGTTCTCTCCTCAGACAGTTTATCGTCGCTCCTGCACGAGCGCGCCAGATAGTTGTAAGTTATGCGAGCTCACGGATTCTCATGGTAATGAAATAAAATCGGTGAGCGAAAACGCGGATACCCCGCGAATTTTGCGGAGAGTGAGGATATATATACGAGTGAAAGAATTTCTCTCAACCGACCAGTGAAATCTCTGAGGTTACATATGATTCTTAAAGTTCATCATACGTTGCATGCAGTTGCAATAAAATTAAGTATATCGCTTTCTTTCTGAAATAGATTCTAAAATAGATTGTAAATCTGCGCTTGTTGAGGTAGTAATGAGATCATTAATTATTTAGATATCAATAGAATTTACTTGAATATTTACATGTACGTTGTGTTCTATACATTATACACTGAAAGAAAACTATAGCTATTTTTGGCCTTAATTTTATAATATTTCTAACAATAAATATGATAAATTTAACTATATGCATGATTATGTTAACATAATTATCATTAGAAATATTATAAAATTGTGTCCAAAATTGAGTCCAGAAGTAACTATATTTTTTCTCAGTGTACATTATTTTCAATACTTTTTATTTAATGGGAACAATAACAAAGAAATTTTTATAGCGATTTTTTTTAATGATTGCACATTCGTTCTGCTTAGCAATATACAGAGCATTTAAGTATTATATTATGTATTTGTAGCATTTGTTTAATTACGATTTGCTTTGAGAGTTGAATTGATCAAAATGCAAATGTAGACTTCTCTGTTATATAATACTCATTTTCATAAACGTGTAATTTATTCAAGGAATGTATTCTACTGGAAAAGATACAAAAACGTAAAAATTAGCATCAGGTATTCTGAAACCGGCGTTTTTCTGTAAATTTATTAGAAGCGAGCATTTTATATTGTATCCCGGTGCAATGGAAACGGAAGCACGGAAACTCGCGACTCGACTCGCCAGAGAGAGATGGTATATTTAAATGAAAACACGGCAGGTAATTTTATCTGTGATGTCTAAACAAAAATAGCGATACTTATGAAACAAATTGGACGGTACAAATGCACGAAATTTGCTTGAAGAAATTTCTAACAGAAATTTTGTACTCCTAAAACATTCTCTTCAAACTTCTCCGAGTGCATCCTTGAATCTTAGATTGCTCAAAGGAGAAATTTTTATTTAATGCTCGTAGTTTTATATATTATATTTAAAAATTAAATAATCATATATATCGGAATATTTGCGTGATTTTACATATGTATAGATGTATAAAGTGTACAGAGCTCTATAGTACCGCACACATTTTGACATTTTAATAACTCGCATTTAATTCGTGTTTCAAAGCTTGGAACGAAGTCGTTTAATTAACATCGAATTTATTAAAATTCTAAAAATATATTACAAATATCAGTTAAGAATCAATATATCGTCGCTTGAGATGACAGATCCTGCGAAATGAATTTCACCAAAGGGGAAGTTGAAAACCAGCAACGGAAATCGAAAGGAAAAAGTATGACCGTAGGAATGGGATTTCAGTGAGAGTAGTGGGTAATAGAAGGTGAGCTGAAGAAACGTATTAAATGTAGTAGAGAGAAGCAGAAAGTCATCAGACCGCACAATGAAACATATATAGTAAAAGTTATAGTATAATAAAAAGTTTATTACAATTTAATGGCTGCACGATGGATATATTTAAAAATTATATATATTTATTTTTTATGTGAATAATGACAAACACACTTAAATGTCCACAAATATCTATAATACTTTTAAAAAATAGAAAAGCATTGAATATTTTTGTATTTTCTAATCCAAAATTAAATCTTGAAACTTGTATCACATAAAAATTTATTAATAGTTTATTTCTTCTATTAATTCATGGCTTATTTACTCTTTAAATTAAATATTACCATTTCAATAGTGAAATATTCTTCAACTTCAAATCGCTGAAATTGGAGAAAGAATCGTATTAAAATACGTAAACAAAGTTAACGAAAATGCAAAATGCATTTCCGATCGCAGATTAGAAGGATATATTCATAGATTTAATATCAAAATTTCATTTCATTCACGAAGCGCACTCCTCTTAAACGCTCGTAAGATGCGCCAGCTAGCCGATTATTGTCTTCATCTTCAACTATCAGCCAGACTGATCTAGTTTATGCTTTGAGCCTTGATCCCTCTAAGAGGATGATAGACGAGAGAGAGTGAGTTGATGCATGCTTCATCTCGTCCGTTCTCTCCGAGTGGAGTTTACTCCATGCACCGCGGTTGATCGCGAGGGATAATCGTCTGTTCGACGAGGCGGATCGGTCCAAGGTGCCGGAATACAAGTGGTGTTCCTATGGTTGTTGTGGTCTTGCCCGTACAATATCCGGCCCGCTCTCTGCCAGCGGTGTTCCTCGCCTGCGTATTTAGGGTGTGTTTGCGGTGTCCCGGGTCGCACAGCGTGGATACGCGCAGCACCGGTGTACCCGTTACGACACCCGTGGCAGAGCGAAGGCCCGACGCAGAACAATCGATAGCGGCGTGCAGCAGACGAGGACGTCCGAAGATGCTGCGTCCGTTAGTTAGTCCGATAAAAAGCGTCTCTCGCCCGTCCGATCGATCCGTCCGGCACCACGATCGCGATATAGCTAGGCGTCGCCGCGTCCCCGCACCCTTTTTATTTCCCGAGGTTTTACGACCGAGACAATTATCGAACGCGAATTCGTTATCGTGGTCGGTTCAAGATAAGCGCAAAAATTAAACGCCCGGGTCAATTTTGAACTTTGTTAAATGCAAAAGAATATCAAGTGTGTACAATTTGTGCATTATAATCATATCTATAATAACGTAGAGAATTTCAGAGGTTCGATAAATAAACTAATACAAAATAAGAGCTAACAAACCATGCTAGATCCCGTGTGAATTTTTGTCCAGGCAGCCCATATTTAATATTGGTCTTATATAGACATTACTAATGCTTATTTCTACCAATGTTAGATTAACTTTAATCTTGGTTTAACTTATTTTCTATCTTTCTCTAATTTTAAGAATTGGAAAAAGATAAAATAAGTTAAACCGAGTTTAAAGTTAATCTACATGGGTAAAAATGAACATAAGGCATTCAAAATAAAGGCTTGTCAACTTAAGTCTCTTTAGGACCTAGTTAGGACAGTTTCACCTAGGTTTGCCTAGTTATACCCCGTACAGGCCCCCAGTTTGGATTTGACCCAGTTTGGAAAACAATATAGGTTCTAGAAAAATGTAACTTGGACCTGGATTAAAGTAAGGAAAGTTAACTAAGTTCCAATTAAGCCTAGGAAAAATTTCCACACGGAATGTACGTGTTATAAACAATATTATATTAAATTAAAAACATATAAACACAAACGTTTCGATCTGTGAGGTCATCCTCAGTATGATAAAAAGTTATAGTCATTATAGATAAAGTCATTATAATTCATATTAGTACAGAAAATCTTTAGGAAGATAATTATCGATATAACATACAAGTAATATACTTAATAGTTACACTGTTTTTTGTATGTGATATAATAGTTACGCTGGTTCTTGTATGCAATATTATTAGTGTTGATTCTCGTGTGATTTATATGTTTTTAATTTAATATAATATTATTTATAGCATGTACATCTAGCATGGTCCGTTAGCCCTCATCTTATTTTGTATTAGCATATCTATAATTATATGTATAACGTTAGTTTCTGGTTTTTTTTAAATTTTTATATACATTTAAATGAAATTTTATATACATTTAAATGAATCCTTTAATTTAATTCGACGTTGCTCTTTATTTCGTACATAGAATAATATTGCAATATCTTACTTTGTATTGCTAAAGTATGTAATTTCATTAAAAAATGTAATTGCAGTGTAATAATACCAAGCTTATATTGCAACTTTTTTAATTGTTTGATAATATAATGGAATTTTTTCGTCACAGTGATCACCGTTGATGCGCTTTCCGGTTTGAGTGCGTTTCAACCCATTAATTATCTTTCGACTGGTTGCTGCTAGGCGAAAGATATCTTTGGTTACGGCACAGACAAGAAACCGGTTTGCATACTGGTTTTTCTTCCCGGAAAAATATTTGTAATCTGGTTTCGTGCAAAAATTATTTCAACAAGGGATACGCGGGTAAATGTTTCGCTTAACCTTGGAGTGTCCCTTATACAAGAGTAGCATAATATTCGATGTATATTCAATATTCAATGTATATTGAAGAATATTTACAAGTTCTTCAAGTTGAAAGCAGGTTTTTTGCGTTATGCTACATTATGAAAAATTCGTTTGGACTCGCGTATTAAAGATGAGTTTGTTATGAAAAGTGATTCTGCAATTTCTCATTAAAACTGTCTATTCCAATCCGAGTTATTTAATTGTACAACTTTATACTGTTTGTTGCTTACTAGTGTTGAATAAATGTTGGATGCGCAAATACTGAACAGGACTGCAGCAGAATGTTGCAAAATTCATTAAATTTGTCACCGTTCTGGTATAAAAGTTTGTTTAACAAGTTGGTCAAATGGTCTTGACATATCTGGACTGTCGCGTTGATCTACGATCTCTTGTATGCGCCTTAAAGCTTATGTATCTCGATGTAAACTACATTTATTCTAATTGTTTTTAGAAGATGTGGGAAATGCAATCTAATTGGTGATGATTGCAATTAGTATTTTGATCGATAAGCTTATTAAAACATTTTAATTTTAAGAACTGAAAATCTGTCATTGTTCTTTTAAATATTTTACAAAGTACTTATTAAATAATTTCTTCTTTAATTATTCTTTTAAATAATTTACAAGACATCTATAAAACATATATATTAGCCATAAATACTTGTTTACTATTTTTTGGAGTAAATATTTCGTCAAGTAAGATGTAGCTTTTGAATATTCTTTTGCGGCTTGTGAAAACTTGACCGTGTATGCTCGGCTTTCTGAAATTATAATCTCCAAATGCTCTTAGAGCTTATTTGTAAGTATGGTCATTATCAATTATCTCGGCTCGTGACGAATTATAGTACCGTGATACTCTACCATGATAAACAATGTACCAACAAGTCAATATTTACTATATTCGCTTTCTAACATACTAAGATAACATGCTAATATAACATGCATAACTTCGTTTCCCGCTGCATTACCGGCAATAGTTTAGCAATTTGAAAATCTCCGCGAACTCCTGTAATAATATCCGAGATAATGCGCTAATAAAGAGTTCTGGACATATCAGCCTAGCCGGTCGACCACTCGCTGCAATCTCCGCGGGTTACCGCTTGCTCAAAACTCCCTTTTAGGAGTTTCGGCCAACTTTCGACGATACCGCAAAAACGCAGCGGCGACGTAGAACCTCGTAAACAATGAGCTAACGAAAGCGGAAGGGCGTTACGTCTTTTCGGCGCGGGCGAGATCGCGCAGCCGCCGGAAATATGGACGGCAACGGACGTAATCTTTACAGCCAATTTAAGCCGGATGAGGCGTCCCGCTCGCCGAAAGTTGGTCCATGCGATAATATTTCTTGCCGGGAAATTAAAGTCGTGCTCGCGCGCGGCCGGAAGGGTGGGCGGTAGGTGCCTGCGCGAAAACGCAACCGGCGGGGGAATTCCCTTTCGCCTCACGTCGCTTGGTGACGTATGAACATGGTCCATTAGAGTGGAAAGAAAGTCGCCGCGCACGGAGGCGACAGGGGCGCATCCCAAAAGTTTCCCGGGATAATCTCGCGGAGATTAGCAGTTAGGACTCATATTAGATTGGACAGATTTACACTCGCGGGGAGATAAGTTGAAGAAAATTAGCTGTCTGTGTTCTTCGAGCATCTTGCAAGTGTCGCGCGAGAAATCGTGTCGTCCTGTCCTAAGTCGCCAAAGGGCGAGTGAGCGATCCCTTCGCGTCCATCCCTGGAGATGGAATATAGTGCGGCTGTCAAAGCGACGTCGCGGAAAGACGGTCTGCGAGCGGCACGTTAGCGCGACGTGCGCTCCCCGGGATATTAAACCTGTCTAATTTTCGCAATTTGTTGTAGCAGACTATTACGGGGTCCTCGTAACGAGGGGCCCTTTCTTCGCGAGAATTCCGACCACGCCTACGTGCTCGCATCGGGTCGCGTATAAGAAAGCCTTTTCCGCTGAAGAACGTATGCAACCTCCCCCCTCCCCCTTTTCTCACGAGGGATGAATGGCAGGGGGCCGAAAGGGAACGAAGGGTATGAGCCCACCCCCACGAGCCCAAAGTTCGGCCCGTTTAATCTCCCAGGCGATAAATTTGCGAAATTAAATCATGGAATATTATATGGTCGGGGCATAATGGGCACTTTGCCGGTAATGTACGGCCGGATTATTAGCATAATGCAAGATCCCCGTCGTCCACCTGCGCGAACGGATATGTATAGGTATATATAGCTCGCGCAGTATATGGTATTGGTGATTGCAGGTAGTTGCGCGACCGAGTTGCATAGGATGACCACTATATTATAGTGTCGATTACGCTACCCGATATACATACGTATGTGTACATACACTGCAATGTAAAAGCTATAACGATAGCTCTCATCTTGGTCCATACTACGTATGGACAGTGAAAACATGCTTGCAAATTGCCTATCGAGTTGCCCTCAACTCTTTTCTCGACAATTTCAAATGATTTAAAGCGATTTGAACGATTTCTACATGTATTTGTATAATAAGAATTCGGAGGGATTTCGATAATTTTGAATAAATGCAATATTATGTATTAGACACGATAAAGAAATGCAATTTTATATAAAGCTTTTTGAAGCGCGATAGCGACACTACTCATTTCTATGCATATAACCGTACAAGCTACGGCACACTGTACGCGATATAGCCTTGTATGCAAAGGTAATTTTTGAAAATATTGGAACGCACACGAGGTTTTGAAAGGGGACAATTTCGACATGTGTACATGTCAATTTTTATTAAAGTAGGAAGATACCGGAGTGTAGGAAAAATTTGCATCCGGAAAATTCGACGTTCTACCATGAATAGATCCATTCGCATTTACATATTAATCTTTCAGCAGCGGCTCCAAAATAGCGCGCGATTATCTCTTAATGAAATTTTCGACAAAACAACAAAAATATTCGGAGTACGATAGTTACAAAATAATATGAAAGAAAAGCTCCACTATTATTCAAATTTATACATATATATATATATATATATATACATATGTAATAGACAATTTACAGTTTTATAGATATATTTATTACAAGCATGGTAATGTGTAGATATATCTCACTAATTATAGTTCTATCAATTATGCTAGCGAATGCGCCGCTATTATTCTCATTCGTTGAGCTGCACTCAAAGCAACTAGAGAATAAAAAATTTTTTATCGCCGTCAGCTTCAATTTTCTTCTATCTCTTTCTTTCTCTATCTATCTATCTATCTTTTGCAAGTGCTCCGCTGGCACCATATAATGATGGGCCCGTTACCCGTTTTTCTTCAGCATTATTAAACGTTTTTACGAGCAATTAGCGGTTTTACTCGCTGCCCTGCGCATCCCATAAAATTTTCGCCTCTCGTCTCGAGGTCCGATTCATTAATTCCCATCTTGAGAGTCGACGCTGTCTTTATATCTTCTTCCTCCCCGTAGAAAATTACGCCACCCTCGTCCTCATGGACGAGAGATTGTCGATCTCTTTCCTTTCCCTTCGCGTTCGCGCAATATCATAATATATCCGCAAATTCGTTCCCGCGGCCACGTTATACCGGCGCACTGCTATAACACGCTGTAATTACTTCATTAATTACTCCGCTAATTACTGGACTGATTATTCCATTGCTCGCGAGCGCTTGGTTATTCCATATCGAACTATTCTAGCAACGACTTTGTAGCGCGGCTATACTGAACGGCTTTTCTATAGATAATCGCTCTTTATCCTTGGCTACCAAAGATAAGCTTGTAATAAGGTTTAACATTTCGATGAGGGATTGTTAGGTATGGCTTTAAAGCTTAATGGTTCTTGACAATCCAATCGGAAATTCGTGGCTTTCCCTACAGGAATACTTCACTTCTATTAGATCAAGGATTAGTGGTAGAATCTTTGACACAAAGTCCAAATGTTCAGGAAAGTTATCATATTTTTTCTCCAATCTTCTTTTTATCTTTTCAAGTTTTTATATCTACAATTTTTTACTTTTTACTCTTTAAAAGAACAGATCGGAGATGTGTCATACGAAATCAATTAATATTAAATAAAAAATGAAATATTTAATAGTATAAATCTTTTAGTTTATGAATTTGTTTGCGTTATCGCTTTTAATTGAAAAGTTTTATTATGTCTAAACAACATTAAAGTCTGAGGCAATTTTGTCGCGTTTTCTTGATAATAATTCATTTGTTGAAGCTTCTTTTTGAAAGACATATAAAATTGCATACGCCACGATAGATGGTAATCTTATTTCATCGAGTGACATAAGAGAAGGGTTAAATTAGGACATACGACTATTTCGGAAACAGCACTGCCGGACGACGCGGTGCACCATGATCCCAATCTATTGTATCGTCCTGAATGGATTCCATATTGAGTTGGAACCGGACCATTGCAGTTTCTATTAATTTCCGGCCGATCCATCTGTGTGCCGAGTAAGAATGACATGTGCGTACATCTAATCTCGTGCGTTCTCGGGATAGGGTAGGAGAGGGAGGAGGAGGGCACGAGCTTTCTGCATTAAATGCAATCACAGGGTAGTCGACCGCAAGTGGTAAACATTCGCTCTGCGGTGTTTTGTTTCCCCGTTTACGAAGCAGCCTGCGGTATTTGATCTTGTCTGGACATTTAATAGCCAACCTGTAATTGATATAATTCACGGATCATCACGTTCCCGAGCTGTCAGTGGCGTGAGAATCGGTAACGCAGGTGCGTGAATCTGGATAATTTGTGTTGGGATAAACTGCAGCATATATACACGTTCGAGATATCTCAAACTAGGAAAATGACACATAGAGAATATTCAATTATTTTTAGCATAAATGTAAATGAATCATATTGCCTTAATTTATAATTATTCTCTAATAACAGCTCGACAATAAATGTTTTTTTCGACATTTTTGACTTTACTCGTACACAGTAAAAAAAATTTGGTATTTGTGTTAAAATTTTCTTGTGTAGAAAGTTTTGTGTTAAATTTCTAACACGATCGTAAGTTAATTTTGATATCGTCGTTGTGTTACTTAAACTTTTCTATTAGTTAAATTAATATTAACTTTCTTGGTAACATAGTTTATATGTTAAAGTGAACAGATAAATTGTATTACTTTCCTTTTAACAGGTTACCACATGTTGACATGATTCTTATGTTATTCATCATAAAAAGATCAAAACCAGAAATAAATACTTCTCTCAAATGTTAAAATAATATTTTATCTTAGTCGCATTTGACATTATACATATGTCAATTTAACATAAATTTTGATTTCTGACAGCGTCCAAATGTTAAATTTTTCTGTTAATTTTTTACATATTATTTTTGTTAAATTAACAAAAATTTGAGTGGATTAAATGTGTTAAATTTAATACAAAATTTTTTACTGTGTACGCCACTTATGACGAAAACAGTTTGCTACTAAAGTCTTACACTCGTGTATACACATATATAGCAGTAGAGAAAATATAAATCTTGAACTTACTCCCAAGAGGATTTGAAGAACACGAGTGCAAGATAGAGTTCAGTTGGAGATCGTATCGACAACTTTTTAGGATTAAACGAGGATTATCGAGTTCGCGATTGAATGTCAGCTTTTATGGACACTTAAGTGTGTATGATACCCTTGTGCCATTTAATAACTTTCATATCACAAAGTTCTAGTATACTTGGCCGCGCGATCGTCTGATGAGATCCTAAAGCGGTTTTAACTACCCGCGTAAAAATCCTTTAACAAGTTAGGGGATTTTTTTCCCCGAAGCTTTACGGTATATCCTCTTAGCGACAAGTATTCAAGACTTTTCTGGGGATTATTGAATCATGATTCGCTTCTGTCCTGCAGCAAATCGGATTACTATCATATGCATCGCGTTTTCGAATATGATATATGTATATGTAATATACATATATCGTATTCGACTATACGTAGATTGCACTCTAGAATATGATATATATGTATATATCATATTCTATATATACATATATATCATATTCTAGAGTGCAATCTACGTATAGTCATATTTTACGTATAATCAGTCAGATACGAATAATAAAATTTAATAATAAATAGGAGAGACTGGGGCAAGTTGACACACTTTTTACATTTTATTTTTTTCTTTTTTCCTTTACAGCATTTTATGTTTATTTTTAGTACAATTTGAAAGTACAATCCCTCGACAACAGAAAAAAATATATTGAAAAATTTGAAAGTAAATTTCTAGAAGAAATCCGTTTTATCTTCAATAATGTCTAGTGAGTCAATTTGCCCCATTAAGAGGATCCTAAAGTGACTTTTTACGAATCGAGCATGATTAATTTCAGATTAATTAATCTTTTAATTGGCTTTACTGATTTAAAAATCCTTTTCCAGAATCAAAATACAGACAATAACACTCTGTGACAATAACATACGTGATTTAATGCTACTATGTTTTACCTTTCCACCGATTTCACATGCAGACAAAAATGTTTACGTACAAAATGTTCAAATGAATTATACTTTTTTATTAAAGCATCTAGACACATTCTAAAAACACAGTATTATTCTTTAATTTTTAATCCGAAATTTTATAATAGCGCTTTGGTTATAAATAATTTCAAAATTTCGAGCTTTCAAATTTTATGTCATATTTCACGTGTAATCAGTCAGCTATAGATAACAAAATTTAAGTAAATAAATAATGATACATTTTTTAAATTTGAGATTTTATAATAGTGCTTTGATTATGAATAATTTCAGAATATCGAGCTTTTGAATTTTCATATTGCAAAAATAATACGTTTTAATAAAAATATGATTTTAATAAATTTTATGCACATATGTATGACTACATTGAAACTTGGAGCGTGCAAAATGTTAAAGAGCAATTCTGAACTATTTGGAAGTTAAGTCAATTTCGGTATTTCTGCTTGTAAGTAACAAGAAGCAGAAGTTACTTCTGTCTTTGTCTAGAAATTGGAAATTGGAGTAGCTTTTCATTCATGTTTTTCAACTTTTTCGATTCCTTTATCCTATTTCTCTGATCTTGTTGTTCCGTCTCGTATTTCTCGCGCGTTGAATCCGAGACAACTGCAGCTGGCATTCAGCGTACGACAACGATGTCTTATAAGTTTGGTAAAATGATCCTATCTTGCTGTATCGAAAATTTCACGATTCAGGAATGTAAAAGAGATCGTGTAATATAAGATGATCTGTATCTTGCATTTGTTGTCTCGCTTTCGTAGTACTGCGCAAATTAAAAGTCTTCAAGATTTAATAATATGATTAAAAATGATTGAAAATATAATTCATTTATTTATTTATTATAACATATTCCTATTATCTTAAGTATTGTCTTAAGTCATACATCATATGTAATAATACTTATCGATATAATGATAAAATTCTACTTATTTTTATCTTTTTTATTTATAAAATCTTATGTAAAAAATAGTATTACAAATTTACACACGGTATATTTTTTTAATTACACATATATACATATGTAAACATCACGCTGTAACAAATAGATTCTGGAAATGGAAATAATTAATGCACAAATGTAGTAGAAATGTAATAATTGGTGTTCACTATAAATGATACGATTAATCACGCGTGTTGAAACTAATACCTAATTATACGTGTTTGATTCGCTTTTATCAAAGTCTGATAATATATGTATTGAGGATAAAAGGATTCGTGTTCTATCTTAGAAATTAAAGAAAAAAAATAATTTTATATTGTAATGGAAGTAATTTCTCTCGTTGTAATTTTTCCGAAAGTAAAGTAAATAAAAATAATGAAAAATAAAAATCTCACAACGGAAAATACAAATGCCAAAAAGTATATGTCATGCTTATTAAAATAGCTGCTGTGCATTTTAAAAAGGAAATAAAAATGAAAAGTAGAAGGAAATTCTATATATCTTTATCTTTTTGCTGGGAAGAACTGCAGTTTTATTACATCTATTTTTGTATTCTGAAAGCTTTTATTTTTGATCGTAAAGCGAGCGGCGAATCGCTGTAGTAAATCAAAGTATGCTAATCCAAGGACAGTACACCGTGACGTTTCACTTTAAGTTTCAACAATCGATTCGTGTTCGGCTCGAATCCGTCGAGCAGGTTGCAATTCGACAGCAGTCGAATATGGGATGAAAGTATCGACACTAAAAGTTCGAAAAGCGGGTCGTGTACCGAATTCGCTTGGGTGCGCTTCTTATGATGCGCCCGGTGCAGCTTTGAGCGGTCTAACAATAAGCCGGCGCGGCGCGCTCGGACGAGCCGCGGTCGTACTTGTTTGAAATCCGTTGTTCTTAGTTCGCGAACCGTCCCTAGCAGGCTAGCATGTTCGAAATCTGTGGCGAGTCTCTCTGAAGGTGCCACGGACGGCCCTTGTGGTTTCACCGAACGGCAGCCTCGCGAGCCACAAAACCGACTGTACGTGGCACCGGTCGAACGAATTTTGGACTAGTTTGTTCTGAAAAACTGTTTTTCCCGTCGAGCGGCTTAGGGGATCGGCCCTCTTTGTGGGTGTAAGAGGAGATCTGTCCCGCATAATCAGATTTTGGTAGACTTCTTTTTGCATATTGAAGCGCCTTTGCAATGCGGCATTTCAGAATTGTTAGTCGGGTAAAGGCCCGTACATGAATATGCAGTCTGTTAATATTATGGAAGTGACTGGAAAAGCGGAAGATTTCGTTTCATTAAATTCATAAAAATTGTGACTTCTTGAGATTTTTATTTAAAAGTTGAAAAAATTTATAAAAACTAAAAATAAACTGATAGAGTTGAAATATTTGAAATTATAAACCTTAAATGTGCATAGTAAAAAACATTTTGTATTTGTGTTAAAATTTTCCTGTGTAGAAAGTTTTGTGTTAAATTTCTAACACGATCGTGTGTTAATTTAACATGTCGTTGTGTTACTTAAACTTTTCCATGTTAAATTAATATTAATGTTTTATATTAGTTAAAATAACATAATTTATATTGCACGTAAGTGCATGAATTCTTGGTGGCATATTTTATATGTTAAAGTAAACAGATGAATTGTGTTGCTTTCCTTTTTACATCAGTTTTTATGTGTATTTAACATAATTCTTATGTTATTCATCATAAAAAGATCAAAACCAAAAATAGCTATTTTTCTCAAATGTTAAAATAACATTTTATCTTAGTTATATTTAACACATTATACATATGTCAATTTAACATAAACTTTGATTTCTGACAGTGTCCAAATGTTAAATTTTTGTGTTAATTTTTTACATATTATTTTTGTTACTTTTTAACATATTTGCTTTATGTTAAATTAACACAAAAATTTGAGTGGATTAATTCAGACATGTGAAATGTGTTAAATTTAACACAAAATTTTTTACTGTGTGTATAAAGATTTTAAAAAATTTGGAGACTTAATATATCCGACGAAAATACATATACATACATATAACGATTCATCTGAATGTATTGAAGGATTTTATGAGAATTATTAGACAGTATACATCGAGATGATGGTTAGTAAAATTATGGAAATGTATATCTACTGCAAAATGTAAATCTTGTATGGAGCGTGAACACTGAGCGATAAGGAAGCGGATATAGTGGTTGTTGGAGAGTTCTGGGTGGGTTTAGATTTGCGTTATTACAGTATGAGATGCCAAATCCAGTTGTTTCCGAGTTCTATGGCAACTGTCGAATGCGATAATCGCTAGACGGGTATATTTATCTGAAATGTATATTAACTCAAGAATAGCATCGCAGAGAATGTAGATTTCATGATTTTATAACTTCCTTAATAAACTGATGTCTTTTACACGGTCTTAGTACGATTTAATAATTCATTTAGTTCTTCTCTTTTTGTATCACCATCCTTTTTTTTGCAAATTGAAAAGCGTACTTAGATATTTCAACATGTATTTCAATACGTATTTCATTTATTAATCCATTTCTTATAGTGTATTATACAAAATTATTTTTTTTTCCATAATGGTGGGTGTAGTGTTCGAAACTTTACTATCTTTTTATTATTATTTTCATAGCTAATTAGATGCCACAGAAAAGTTTTTTCTGAAGTACTAAAATATAGTAATTTCTTTTTTACTTTCTTTCTAAGTAATTTAATTCCTGTAACATTCAAGCAACATAAAGTGATGCTATTAAATGTTTCACTAACGTATATGATTACTAATGAGCAGAGACCGTAGCAGATTCCGGTTTAATCATTTTCTTGAAACTTTAGACGAATAATTAGTAGCGACTAAGAAGTAAGCCAATCCCTAATCCGAAATTTATTGTTTAAAAGTTTAAGGACTTTTATTATACTTCCGCGATATTATATGTTGCATTATGCATTAGAATGCTCTTTCTCATTGTGATGCAAAATGTTTATGTTTTAGGCATAATTTTGTTATATTAATAATGCATAAGAAATATCACGAAAATGAAATTATTAAAAATTTTTTAAGGCTTTCATTCGTAAATTATGCTGTGCAATTAGCTTATAATTAGTTATAATCACGCAAGAGAAATTTATAGACTCAAGATTATACATTCTGAAAAAAATATGTGTTCCAAATTTTGTAAATTTTATAATAATGATAATTATAATACTATATATAATATTCCATTATAATTGTAGCACATGTTGTGAGTAATGTAGTACATCACAAAGTACATCAATGATAGTAAACATATTTGCCATTATTATTATGTATAATTAATCAAATAGATTTCTATTCTATTGTTTGAATTATCATTCCAATTAATTCCAATTTATTTATTATAGAAATTGCAATGTTATAAATATATAAATTTTAACTTTATGAATGACATGTATTTGTTAATATAATAAATATTAATAGATATTCGTTATATTATGTATGTAATATGCATATATACGAAATATATTCGTTTAATGTAATTAAATATTTACACGCAAATATATCAATTGATTGCTTGTGTCATAACTGCAGATGCGTCTTATTTGAACAAATTTTTAATTCTTATTAATTTTTATTAAACTTGCATTTATCGAATTTAATTTCGTTCAGCTATAACGTGTAGGATTAATAAATGTAAGCGAGCAGCCTGAAGGAATTATAGAGTAGATGTATGAATCCACCGTGAATATATATAGTGCGGACCGACATATGTAGGTTGTAAACCGATTATTTGATTTCCGTATCATAATTTAGTCGTTCGTGCAAGCGGCGGAGCTGTTAACTTGCAGAGCTTCACGCATGAATTACTAAAGCCTGTTGAAGCGAACTTAGCGTGCAAATGTCCGCGGCAGGTCTGACCGGGAATTGGTAACTCAGTCTGCAAACAAGTGTTGAACCACTATTATCCATTGATCGATCATGCTACCCGTCAAGCGGGATATTATGGCTGCTTTGCCAAAATATTGTTTTCGAGGGGGATGCACGTAAAATTTTTGCAAGTTTATATAGTTGGCGTATAATATAATATCTCTACATTTAATATTTGAAAAATTTTTTTAGACAAAATAAAAATTTATTATGTTAGATGTATGTTTGTGTTGGAATATTACTATACTACAACAAACAAAATAAAATTTATGAAACTTGAAATATATTTATTTCGTAGAATGTACAATTTCGTACTTGTAAATTTCACATGATTGTGTAATTGAGGCAAATTATCTTTAATACGGTATTACGTGATTATCTTGATGACATGTAGAAGTTGTACTTTTGGATGTTTTATTTCACAAAGTACATCAATGATAGTAAACATATTTGCCATTATTATTATGTATAATTCATCAACCACCAATTACATTAAAAATTTTGTAGATCTATATTTTATGTCATGATGATCATGACATAATATTAAATCAATTCTGATTTTCTCATGGGAAATTATTTTATATGCAATGTTATGTATTGGGTCCCCTTATAATTGTGCTTTGCTCGTTACGACTATCCGATATGCATACGTTTGTACATTTATCAACATTTAATTATGTGTTAGACTTTACTTTACGTACCTACAACAAGCATGAAACGTAATATTGTATAATGGTTTTTTCATCGTGCATCTATTGATTTGTAATCATGCTCTGCTGATCGCAATTATCCGACATTGTATATTTCAGTACTAATGATTTTGTTCTAGAAAGTTTTAAATTGAACTAATTTATAATTTTAATTCCATACCGAATAGAATATCAACGTATCAAATTTTATGTTTTCAATAAAATGTTATTAAATAACTCATAACTTTTTTGAAATATACCAAATAATGTTATATTACTGATTGCGAGTAATTTTATTTTATTAATTTTATGTAATGTTAAAATATTTCAATTATACTATTTTCGCAAAAATGAAAAATAAAAGCTGGAATTGATTTTCTTTGAAATGAATCGTGATACGAATCATGCAATTTCCTACTACTGACAGGTGTTTTATAATATCTTGTACTTTTTTCTGAGATATAAAAGAGATATTCTGTTCAGTGACAACATAATTAGTAACTGTAATAGCAAAATAATGTTCTACATGATTCGAGGAATTTCTATGATATTTTAGTTCTTGAATTTTTTTTTATGTGAGCACAGCTGATAAATTGTGATCTGATTTGATAGAAAATTTCATTTTCGTTCACAAACACGGCTTTTTCTCGAACAATCTTTTCTGAAATGTATAGACTGATGTCGAAATTACCTATAATTACCGATAGTTACACATACGTGGAAAAAATTTCCACGACAAACCTTATCATCGCGTCGGGCACATCCTTACCAGCCCATTATACTTGTAGAGTGTGCACTTGTGAAGTGTGTACTTTGCATACAAAACATTCGTAATGCTCAAGGCCGTGGTTCGCCGTGCCTTACGAACCACCTCCTGGTCCCAGGTGTCGCATTTCAGTAGACTTTTATGCATGATACACTTACTTCCGACTATCTCCCCGGAATACCGTCTGTGTAACCGCAAAGTTAGCGTATTCATATATTTTTAGGCTGGTGTGGAAAACCAACCGTTGTTATAGTTCTTCTTGTTCGCGTATTCCTTTTACCCGCAATTCTACGATGAATGAGATAAATGTCACTATTTATCATAATTATAGAATTTTTTTATACGAAAATGAAGATCTGTGAATTATAGCTGATTTTTTCCTTAAAATATGAATTTTAAAATATGAATTATATTACTATTAGATATTACAAATTGGATATTGCGATTAGATAATACAATTTAGACACGAAATTAAAAAAAACAATATCGAGTGTGAAATATTGATACAAATCTATATGCACTGAGAAAAAAGATTGGTTATAATAATCCAGTCTTGATAAAAGTTACCAACAACCTTGATGAAATAGTTTCAACTAAACTATTATGAAAATATAGGTTATTATGACAAAATAATGTTATAAAAATAAAATGTTCATAATTGTTATCAAATGTTTTGTTATTATTATTATTTGGTAATACTGACTAAATATTTCAAAAATTGCATTACTAAATACATCTTATAAGTTTATCTAGAATTCTTTTTTGGTGTGTGTAGTGTGTACTTATTTTCACAAATACGCTTAAAGATTTCGATTTACGCTACTTTGAAAATAAATGACCTTTCCGTCGCGTTAGAGATTCTCTGCAAAGCTATTACTCCAATTTCTTGTGTTATATGTTGCGTTCGTGTACATTCCTTCAGTAAGATAAAAATACCAATGCCTGCACGTGTACCTAAACTAGGACATTTTTATTATTTTGGTCTTTATGAATGTTGAAACTTTTAATATAGAATACATGTACGTATAAGAAGTATATATATATATATACATGTTTATAATCGAAAGTTTTACCCAAACAAAATTAATTTTGATATATGTGGAATTCTCAAAATCTTAGAGGATTTTACTCTTATATTGATCTCAAAAGGATTCCTCTAAAATCAAGAGAAAAATAGTAGAAACAAGAAATTTTTCACTTTATTGAAAGAGGAATATGTTTGCTGTAAAACAATAAGCTTAGAATATGAGATTATGGGAAAAATCACTTTAAATGTAAAATACTTTTCTTTGGGTGTTAAATATTTATATTTAAAGATCAAAATAATAACAATGTCTAGGTTTAACTACTTACACTAGATTCGAAGCAGCCGCGAAGAAATCAAGTCTGTGCTTGATGCAGGGCAAATAACGTTTCATCTCAACTTGATGGATGGAAGGTCGCGGTCTCGAGGAAGGAAAGCGCTGAAGTGAAGGACTTGAAAATTTCTAAGCGCGCGGGCTGTGTTAGAAGGGAGAAAATAACGGCCGCACTCGTTAACGTCGGCTACGAAACGAAGAATAAATCTAAGTTAGAGCATTAGACTGCTGCCGGCCGGTCCGGCTTGCGGTACACACTTTTATCACTGCTTTCGCAAGCTATCGTGTCGCACGCGCGCAAAACGTAGCACGTTTCGCGCCGACTCGCAATAACTCGCGCGACACATTGTCCCGTTCGTTTTATGGGGTATGACTTTACACACGTGGCGGTAGAATCAGCAAGCGTTGGACTATGCATACACTAAGGAAGCAAATTTTCCGCTTTTAGAATTCTACTGGCCAGGCTGAATTATTCTGTAAGATCTCACGGTAAAAGGGCATTCGCATACATATTCACATGTATTCGTACTCGTCGGCGTCGCAAGTACAGCGGAATAAATGCTCTTTTCCAACGGATGGAAGCTTAGAGAGCAATCAAATATACAAATGCATCTGTAATAAATATACTATAAATTTTCACAGATGTCCAATTTAATAAAAAAGAATTGATTAGTTGTTTTATCGCTGGAACAAGAGACAAGAAATGAATATATTGATAAAGAATAACAGAATAAAAATTATTCGCTTTTTTATTAAAAAACTATAAATAATTTCTTTACATAAAATAATTATTAATTTTAAAATATGAATTAATGTAATTTAATATAATTTTATTTTATTGTGTGTGCATGAATATGCGTGTACGAATCTTCCTCACATATAATTCATTATATGCTAATTATCTTTTGTGGATTTCAGTTTGGAATAATAATCATTCGATTAATATTGATCTAATGAACTTTAACAAACTCTAAAGTTTTGCTTCTTATTTCTTATTTTTAGTCGGACAAGTTTTTATAATTATATAAAGAAATAATGAAATAAAATTTTTTTCTTGAAAGAACTTAAATTTTCTGATGGATAATCATAGAATAATCAAAATACTGGAAAAAATTTTTATAAATGCAAAAATTATATTTGACATATTTGATACTTTAATTTAAAAAAATAGCGTATTTATTCCATTATGCATTTCGATGTTTAATTGTGTTCCGCTCGAAAATTTGGATTTGATTATTACTAACGATCTAAAAGCGGAAAAGTTGCATACTTTACATGTGGAGTCTTATAAGCATCCAAGATTCAAGCAATTGCGAACGTGACTTCCGCCGCTTAAATCGCGAGCGCTCGCTTTGTTTTCACGGGCTCTTTGTTTCGATCGTACGCGAATGAACCGATAAATTCTCGGAATTTAATCAATGAGGCGTACAGAGAGAGCAATTCACGTACGAAAAATTTGAGAGCTGGTCCGCTTTATGAATCGTTTTTGCCTCGCCTATTGTTAGAAAATAGTTTGGAGTCTGTATAAAACGAATAGCAATGGAATTTTAAGTTAAGATTTTAATAAAATTTTAACTCGATTATATATACAGATTTTTAAGATTTTATTGATTAAATGACATCATATTAAAACAGTGTTGTTACAACAATGTTGCATATCCATCATCTTGTATATTCAGATTGTTTTTTTTTTTTCATGAAATGGCACGTAAGCAACGGATGCAACAATCGCATCGTGTTTATCTGCAACATTCTTGCCCGATCGGATAATTTATATCTACTTTTCCGAGTTTTATCCCATTTCTCTGCCCATATCTTATTCCTCGTCTTCTTTAACATCCACGTTTCCGATGTTCATGTTTAAATTTATTCACGCTTATCGTATCTACACTGTATTTGTTTCGCAAAGGTATTACGATTCTTCGTATCTCTCCAAAGGGGAAGGCAGAGAACGCGACTCGGATTAAACTGTTTTCCGTCGCGAAAGATAGAAAACATCGTGACGATACGTAAAGATAAACAACTCTAGTACTTTGAGGCGTTCCATAGTTTAATTATGTACTTGTTTTCTGGGTAGCGTATTGATCTATCCCGTGGCATTAGATTAACGTTGTAATCAATTTAACTTGGAACTAAAGCGCCACCTCAACGCGCTAAAGTTTTCCTGTGAAATACTGTTATACTGCAGTTGCGCATTTTATAGTAATTAAAAGCGATCATCATTGTTGCACAAGACTTATAATTTTACAGAAAATGCATCATAAGCATTCTTTTGTTAGCTAAAATTCTATTACAACTATTATATAATATTCTATTACAACTATTATATAATATTCTATTACAACTATTATATAAAATTCCATGTATATAATATTATTATTTATATATATTAAGAAAAATAATCTAACTAAATAATTTTACTATTTGTCAAATTTACAATTTTTTAATTTTTTATTTTATTTCTAGAAGTTTATAAATTTCTTCGAAAAAAAGTCTAATTTAAATCCGTCACATTTTTTAAAAAATTTTTATGGCTAAATCACATTTCCATCAAATTGACAGGCTAAAAATCAGAAAGAATTGTCGAACGGCAAATTGATCGAGCAATCAAATCAAAGTCCTTTGTTTTTAGATTTACGTGGTTTTCGTAGTTAGGAACACTTTTTTTATGATTATATTTATCAAGCTGCACACTTGGTTTCAAGCACAACTTGTATTTATCTCTAGCAAGTTTTACGAGGTAGTTTACATGACAGGTATTTCTCATAAATTAACAATATGACATTTTGCATAATGTTTTCGATTACTCGCGACAGTGTGTGTGTGTGTGTGTGTGTATCGTGGCACGACACGATACGTCTCGTTGTAATCCCGAGTAATTTGCGACTTCACTTTTCGACGGGCTGACATGTGGTCCTCGCACTCTCTGCGACACACGGCGACGTGCATTATATGCTTAATTAATTTTGACTGTGTGGCGCGAAGATGGTAATAATTCGACCGTGTCGTCAGAGAGAGAGTGAGTTTGGCTGACGTTCACACGTATCCGGCTAGATTATGCGGGATTATACAAGCGAAATGTACGCCGTAAATCACGGGTTAGCTCGGCGACGAGTCGAAATAACCGTAAAAGAACATATGAAAGAACGCTGGCAAATGGACACTCCGTGTAGACACAATAGCGGGGAAAATAGCGGCGAAGAGACGACTTTAGCATTTTTTAAAAAATACATTTGGTGATTTAAAATGTCTTTATGTGCGGAATGGTATTAAGGATCGGGCAATGTAGGGAAATGTTTTATTTTATAGCTATCGAGGTATTCTGTTTGTTGGAGATTATCAATTACAATGTATCAAAGTTGAAATCATCAAATATAAAGTTAAAATATCAAAATAATACGTTGATACAGAAACTGCTTGAAATTTACAAAGTTATAATTTCTATTCTAAATTCTTTCGGAATAAAATTACAACACTATAGAGTGCAATATTTGAAGAATCGCGTTGTATATTTGATAAGAGTAGAACATACATTATTAAACTATTATTTTCTTATAATTTTCTTATAAATCATAAGTGCAAACGCTATTAAATAGTTGATAATTTATTTACATCTTTTGATGTATACTTTCTGAGAGAATATTCCGAGTACATCCTTTCTTTTTCAAACTGAAGAAACTGCCTTTTACGCGATAAGATTAGCGTAATGTTTGCTTAATAGTTACAATTACGTTAGAGTCAAGTCAAACAATAATCACGCTTCGCTTGCACAAACGCGGCGAGGTACGCATTTGTCACCTGCGCGATCATTACGCGGAACAAAAACCAATTATTACGTTTGATGTAGCGCGATGTAATTAGTTTCTCGCGAAAATGTCGGTCGGCCCGTAAACCCGTTCGTTCCGCCGCGATTCGCCCGCGACGATTCGATATATATTTATACAGCGAATCGTTACCGAACGTTGCTGAATAATTCATTGAATTTGCATTTTGATTCGATCAGTTTCTCGGCGATAAGCGCATTATGCGGCAAGGGCAATTTGGAGAGCCGCGTACGGCTTTCCGTCAAACGAACGAAAAGCGTTATCGTCGATTATTCGGGGCAAGCGGGGCTCGGACAACGACAACGACGCCGGGCAATTTGCAATACGGCGGGCATCACGTACCGAAATTACGGGATGGGAATTCGGCCGTCGCGTCGCGCGTACGCGGAACGTCAAGAGTGAATACACTTGTAACGAATGCACTTTCATTTAATTTCGCGGATATGTAATTGCATGGTACATCGCCACGTGTTACAACTTGATTAAAATTTCTGCTATTAACTCCGCGCTCCGAACTGTTGAAACAACAGACTTCATAAATGGATTTGTTCTCGATTTTCCTGCAGGTGAAAGTGAGTTAAATCTCTGCAAAAAAAAAGCATTGATTAAGGTTTCTATATTTTTAGGAAAGCGCACTCGATGTATTTTATGTGTGTGTGTGTGTGTGTGTGTGTGTGTGTGTGTGTGTGCGCGCGTGTGTGCGCGTGTGTGCGCGTGTGTGCGCGTGTGTGCGCGTGTGTGTGTGTGTATAAAATATAAAACGAAAATTTTATACTTTTATATTACATTTTAATGAACTTTGTGATCGAAGTTAAAATTCGATTACATAGAGATTCAAACATGGAACATGAATTTGTAATGGAAAAAAACGTTATTTCTCCATCGTCTTGTAACAAGGAATTCTGCATAGAGTTGCCAATTGTACGGTTTTGACCCAGATTGTCAGGAATCTTGTCTAGTGTTCGCTAGACACAGATGACCTTGACAGGTCATCATCACACTATCACATGTCCGGTTTTAAGTTATCAACCTATCAATGAAATGAGAATTTGAATTTCAGCAAGGTTTTTTTATTCCTATTAATAGAGTGCCACGAGAAGCAGTGTCATCTATCAAATTAACTTAATTTTGTGTTCACTAATAAAATGTATTATATATTTAAAAAGTAATAATTTATTATTTTAGACAATCAAATCTTGTTTCTAAAACTGTTGGGGAAAATATTGTTGCAAATAATTTCTTCAAATTTTGTATTTAATCCAGTGTTATGATTATTATTATTTCTATCCGATTTTTTCTCCGGTTAGATTTTATTGTCAAAGAGGGAATATCCGGTAATTAAAACTTTTGGATTTGGCAATCCTAATTTTGCAACTGTCTATTTGATCGTGCCCCTCAAAAATTTTTATATCGCAGTTAATTGTCTCATAACTGCCAGTCCAATTATATATACATGAGTGAACGCTAACAAAGCAATGTTCGTGCGAGGTATTAGCAAATATCGACTGAACGCACGGATTTCCTTGTTGATACAGCCCAACTGTACCACGTTCGTATACTCTCTAGTATACTGCTTAAGGCGCGTATACAATGTAAACATGTAGACTATATGTACACCCGATACATAATGCGAGCAATGCAGATACGCGCTATGATAGGTCTGCTTGTTTACGTGTACGTTCAAGGAGATAAAAGCAGCCGGCGATAACTTTTCATAGAGAGGGCCTTTTTCTCCGAGTGCACTTCCAGAGCGATTTAAAGCGAGCGATATCCGGTCACTACAAGCATGTCTGTCCATGGACACACTTACAATGGAATTCTGTACGATTCCCGCGATGGCCACTGGCTTCTCCATCGCGACTGTCTTATCCACTTGTTCACCTACGTTCCTTGAAAGTCGCTAGGATGGTCTTACCATATCTGATATTCAAACTTTTAAAAAGTTACAGAAATTTTTATAATTGTTGGAGAAGTCATTTTAAACATTATAAAAATTTATCTCTTTATTTTTAAATCAGTCTAAAGGAGAATTTATCCAAACAGCCCTCTTTTGTTTTCAGCTACAAGTGCATTAAGAATACAATTTAAAAGAAGCTGTTTCTAATATAATTTGAGTTTGAATAGTAAAACTCTGTTTATTGTTTCCGTGGTATCGACGAAGGAAGAACTATTACATTCTTGAAAATCGCTATGATACTCTTGCCATGTCTGATATTCAAACTTACAACTCTTAAAAAGTTACAGAAATTTTTATAATTATTAGAGAAGTTATTTTAGACATTATAAAAATTTATTTCTTCATTTTTAAATTAGTTTAGAGGAGAATTTATCAAAACAGCGCTCTCTTTTGTCTTCAGCTACAGGTGCATTAGGGATACGATTTAAAAGGAGCCGTCTCTAATAATTTGAGTTTGAGCAGCACAACGCTTTATTGCTTCCGTGGTAGCGGCGAAAGAAGTGTTACGTCTACGAAAGAAATGTATCTGTTTAAAGAGGATAAATTCGATTGTGCATTTGTGCCGATACGTCGCCGCGGTAAGATTTAGAGACTCCCCTTCTGTGGTTCTCGATTCGCGTGTTGTCCCGAGAGCAGCCGCAATAACACATGCCAGTACGCTGTTCCGCGGATAATACGCATTACGAAATTGGCATGCGCGTCCATTGGGCCACGGCCAGTGGGTATATCACTCGTGTGTGTTTGTTCGGTCTCCGCGGATTCCTGGCGTGCTGGCGGTATAAATAATAGGACGTAACTCCTTCGCGCTGCGTCGCTATGCGTCGTTTTGCTTCCGCGTCTATGCAAACGAAACACAAAGAGCAGTCTCTCAGTACTTTACGAGAGACAAACGGGGCGGCGTTTAGAGTACATCGTGCCTCTGTGAAAAGAATTGCCGTTGAAATACATCTCGCGAAACGTTACGTCGATTTCTATTCTCGAGAACAATGAAAAACGTACGTTCGTGGTATTTCAATTTACATTCTTAATTAAACACAAGCGTCCTATCGGAGCACGTTAGACGTTGCGTTTAAGACGTATTTCATGAAAAGTTTTCTGCATTCAGAAAAATATTCATTTTTAATGAAAAATTTGTATATGCTGGATATATATATTATGTTTGCGCGAGGAACCGTAATTGCGCGGCAAAGTAAAATTAAAATAAACGTTAAGGATCTTTTATTGAAGTTCAACTGTAAAAGTAGTCTCTTTTCTCTGGAATTTACATTCTAGAATAATTATAAATTATTACAAGATAATAAATACACAAAGAATGGATGTGTACTATCAAAATTAAAAATTGGAATAATTTCTTCCTGCTGTCAAGTTAAAATATTATCATAGAGAAATTAACTTTCGTTTGATCTTTCTACTCCTACTGTAACAACTGCATCTTTTTTACAAGTATTTTACACGTATTTCGACATGCTATAAATATTTAACAGTCGACCATAAAGCGGCAAACGTTATGTCTGATTTTTCTTTTTTTTCACGATGCACCAAAGAATAACAAGAGAAAATGCAGGCGCACGAGGAATCCAGTTTTACTTACGATGTACTCATTTCGTTTATAGTTACATAAGTTATTTACGTCATAGAAAACAACTTATGAAGGCTCAACAAGTACGCGATCAGCATAAAGAAAAATAATACGATAAGAAAAATGTCTTACAGAAATCCTGAATTCGCAACGATATTTCACTTTATTATTCAATAACAGTAAAAATAAGTTTTAACCTAACATGAAGAAATATTAATAAACTTAAATCATGCAAGCATGCAAGATTACAGGCAAACATGTGATAGGGGTTTCAATAAAATATTATAATGGCTCTATAAGTCGGCACAAAGATTAACATGTTAATTCATATATTTTCAAAGATAACGGTGAAATATCGTAGGAAAAGTGGGCATTTCAGTCTATCTCTCTCTCTCTCCCTGTTATATCTTGGAATATAAAAATGACTGGCCTTTATTATGAAAGGAGGATCAATACGTTTTTCTAAAGCAGTTTTCCATATTTCTTCCTGTGTCGATAACTGCGACGATGTACACCGTGACTATATCGTTTGTCTTGCGCGTTATAAAACGGTCGACGGTTTTTACCGACCTCCTTCTTATTCCGATCGTATCGCATACCGTGGCAGGCAAGAAAAACTTTGAGCGTAAAAAGGATTCTGTAGACAGGAGCGGGCGACGAGGGAGGTGGCGTTGCTGCGTACGAACTTCGGGGAAATAAATACGAGATTCACGAGGGTTCGATGCGCTGCAAAGTAGTTTCCACTTTTTCTTAGTAGAGATATCTACGCTCGCCAAGTGAAGTGAGGAGCACTCACTTCACATACAGAAACTTGCGAAAATCGACCAAATTAATTTAAGATTTAATTTGGCCCTAAAAGAAGAGCTTTTTGTATCTTCCAATTAAGACAGCAATTATTTCAAGTAAAACAATAAAACATTAAAAACGTTAATTTTGTAACAATTATGACGCGTATCTGTGAAAGTTTGTATCGTGTAAAACTTAAATTGAATTAAATGTACAATGATGTCAATATATTATTCATGTGTGTCACATACTGAAAAAAAAAAGATTATAATAGGCTATATGGATTCATTATAATTGGTTATAATAATTCAGTCTTGATAAAAATTACCAAGAACCTTGGCGAAATAGATTCAACTAAACATGTAGGTCATTATGACAAAATAATGTTATAAAAAATAAAGTGTTTATAATTATTATCAAACATTTTGTTATTATTATTATATTTAGTAATAATAAGCAAATATTTCAAAAATTGCATTACTAAATGCATCTTATAAGTTTACCTAGAATTTTTTTTCAGTGCAAATGCAATTGAAATATGTCTAATTTTAGTATACTCTAAAAATGATTTATGAATCAGCTAATGAAATTATTGGAAGATTTTAATGTTTGTGTTAAAAATTCTAATAATTAAATTCTCAATAGTGAAACAAACAAATGAGAAGTAAAAAAGACTTTGAGAAATTCAACGCGGTTAATAATGTAAGTTAATATTATATTGATCTTTAATCATTAATAAGACATATAATTATAAATCAAATGTTTCCGATTTGAGTCATCTTCAGAGATATGCTAAAAGTCAAATCAAAACGATCTCACGTTCGTCAGATCAATCACCGTTTGATAGCCGGATGAGTTGTTATTTGGAATCAGAATTGTTTTTTGAGGGCATCATTATTTTGATAGTAACTGCGTTCATTACTTACAAATTTTATTGCTACTCGATGCTTTTTATTGCGGCTTCAATGTTTATTCTCGCGTTCTCTGAACTGGATGAATAAATGACTTCGCTTTTCTTTTTGCACAAATTATGAGTGTCATTTTGATTTCGATCGTATAATAAACTATGATCGTCAACCAAACTTTTACTTGGATTTTTAGACCATTAAACTGAAGTTACTCGCTGTTTTTCATTGTAGAACGTGAGATTATTTTAATTTTAATTGTTACTGTATCACTGAAGTTAGTTGAAAGCGGAACCGAAACGTCCAATTTATATTTTGTTAGTTATTAAAGATCGATATAATATTAATTTACGCTTCGTTAAACTCTTAAAGTCTTGTTTACTTCTTACTTGTTAAAAAAATTATGCAATTTTTTCTTTCGTTTGAGTAGTCAGTTACCTGAAGTTTGCATACTAGGGCGGCGCATGTGCAACTCATCCTGGCAAGGTAAGAACACTGTTGGCTGTTTATATGTCTTTTTACAGCGCGTAAGAAGCATCGCGCCGCAACAAAGAGTACGTATTACGCGTAACGAACTATTCAGTCTCTAGTGTAGTAGCATATATACGCTGAAACAACACGGGAACAGTAAAGATTCTCCTTTTCCGCCCGCGCCTCGTATTTTTTCGTCAGTTTCCTTCGCACTTATAGCGCAAATTAAAGTCGCTCCAGACACTTGCTTCGCCGCCTTTTGCTTATGTTGGGCGTTTACTGCCTCTTACTTTAAAGACAAATTAAAGACAAATGAGTCTCTCAAAAGAATCCCGTTACATTTAAATATCGCTTAATTATCGCAAATATTGCGTAATTTCAAAATAAAACAAAATGCAGTAACGAGTAATTTTATATCAAGTTAATTTTTATAAAAAATGTTTATGCTTTTTTTTTAATGGTAAATATATCCACTAATTTACATTATATTATCCGAATTATTTTTTACGTACACGCAAAAATATAATTATTGTTAGTAATATTATGTTAGTAATATTAGCTAAATGTCATTAATTAGTTCAGAGTTTGCCGTTATTGCTAGAAATTAGCTGTTAAAAATAAAACATATTTGCTATGAAATACAAAATTTTATTAGCTGAAATTAAAAATGTTCTTTAATATGAAAAGCTAAGAAAGTAGCAGCTGTTCCTCATTATCTTACGCAAAACTGAACATTCAATTCAATTTAATTACTATTGCGAAGAGAAATTAGCATAACGGATTTATCTAAACGTTATTTGAGGTTCTAGCAGCGAATATTTTTTACTGTAGCACAAAAATTTTAACAGCTGAAAAATTGAGCTTTGTTAGTGACAACATTAGCTGTTTCTATTTTAATGAAACATCTTAACTGCCACAGCTATATTTTAGCTTCCTTGGTCAATCATTTTTTTGCGTGTAAGATAGATTAGGAAGAATTCAATAGTGTATCCTGCAATGAAGTCCATGTGCACTTCAAGGTAGATTAGTATTGCAATACTTAAGTTATTTTCGTTAAGGGGATCCTGGAGCGACGCTTGAACTTGATCGAGGTCGATAATGTAGGTGGAATTCTAAGATATAATATTATAAATTATCAAATTGGTTTTATAGAATACAAAATTCTTTTGCAGAATTATAGTACACGCAAAAATGAACCACACGAGTATTGACTTCATGTAAAAAACGAAAAAAAAATTATAATATTCGCTCTTCTTTACCTAACCTAACCCATACATCATATAATTTTTGTAAATCCAAATCTTTTTAATTATGTGTCGAAACGAAATTTACAAAATTCTATGTTGTTTGTTAATGTAATCTATGTGTTTACTCGGTGGTATTTTGCAAATACGGATTGCAGAGATCTTATGTCAAGCATACATTGTCATGACTTGACAGCTTATTATTTTTGTTGTTTTCAGCATCAATACTACCCCAGGTAGCAAGCTGACGTTATCTGTCGTCACTTTGACGTTGAAATGTCGTTTCAAAACGTTAATTTAACGTCAAAATGACGACCAATAAAGTCAGCTTGCTACCTGGGACGGAGCAGACACATATTAATGCCTATACACGGAGAGAATTTTTCGTTATATTTTACCGTTAAATTCACTACAAATTTTAACATATTGTGATGATAAAAGTGGGACAACTAGGTAACTATTAAATATTACCGATAATGGTAGGAATTTGTGAAATATACAACAGAAATTTTATAAACTACATAATAAAAATTACCAAGCAGATTGTAAAATGTTCTAAGGTAGCATCTTTACAATGCGCTTTGTAAAATTTACTTATTTCTAATGAAATTTTATAAACTATATGATAAAAATTACCAAGCAGATTGTAAAATGTTCTAAGGCAGCATCTTTACAATGCGCTTTGTAAAATTTACTTATTTCTGATCCGAAGTTAAAATTAATTTCACCGACTGCCTGCAAGTATTGACTGGTCGAACAATAGAGCGAATCAGCTCATCCATTCACAAATCTTTTAACTCTACATTTATCAAAAATTTTCGAAAAACGACGCGTCACGAGCCACGAACCGTGAACAATAATAAACTATCCCAATTCCACGAAGTCCCATGATGCGTAGAAACTTGCCATCCTTGACGAGCGACATGCCATAAGACTCCGGCTTTATGTTATGTAACATAATTGTGTAAACAAAGCATTTACTTACATTTATTTACTTACAGTAAGAAACTTCTGTCGAAATAAGTCCTCTTCCAAAATTTTAATCGCTACATGCACTAAAATATTACACAGTATGTAACCGGCAGCACTTCAGACGGTCGGACGACCTATGTTCGTTCGAGTTCACTCTTGTTTGGTCGAGTATCTAATAAATGTTTCGTACACGACGAAACTAACCGATCATCGTCGGACACAATCGATAAATTACTATGCACCATGTTAAAATTATCATAAACGATTAAGTCAGATTGAAAATATCATGTTGCATTGCAAAATTTAAATGAGATATTTTATATGTTTATCACTGCTTGGCATCTATTATAATTAAAACAATAAAGACTTATAAACTGCACAACATATTTTAGAATTATTAAAATTTTACTGTACTTTTTAGTAATATTAATCGAACAGATTTTACATTTTATTGTGATAGATATAAATAAATCAGAGAGAATATTATAAAAATCTTCGAAATAATCAATTGTCCCACGATTACCATGATTTTCAGGCTAAATTTTAAGAGAAAATTCTCTCCGTGTACTTTCATTCTGTAAAAGGATTTTCCAATCTATGAAAGCAATACAAAGTTATGTGTTTACAAAAATTGTTGGTACCGCGAAAGGCTACAGAATCCCCTTAAGGAGTAATGTCACTCTAGCGCTCGAAAAAAAGCATTATTTTGACAATTTTTTTCAAAAAATAGTAAATCAAATACAAAATCCATTGAGAGGCTTTTATGGTACATATATTAAGACACATTTACAAATTTTTTTGAATGTTCTTGTTGCAAAATAGCGGCGCCAAAGCTCAGCAAACCGAACTCTTTCTCACAAATGGACGAATCAATTTCTGTCCCATTTTTCGATCTGGAACGAAAAACCAAAAAATTTTCACTTCTACATATATGAGATTATCTAGAGAAGTACGTACGGATTTCAATTCGCGATGTCTATCAAGTTAGAATACCCATATAGGCACAATCATACGAAACTGTGCGGAGAATTTAGTGCTCTTTATGTGCTAATTTATTGCTCTAATCCTGATTTTATTGTTCTTGCCGTTTTGCGAGAAATGACTTTTGTGCTGTCTTTTAAAAAAGTTAGAATACCCATTTTAAAAAAACCGTTTTAAAAAATAATAGAAAAATGGCACTAATATTATGATTTAGTGCTAATTATGTGCTTTTAATCTGTCCTAGTTTAAATTTTGCTGCGCTACCCCTTACGCTAAAAATAACTTTTATGCTACCTTTCAATAAAGTTAGAATACCCACTTGAAAAAAAAGAAGTATTTAAAAAATGCACTTACACTAAGATTTAGTGCTAATTATGTGCTTTTCATATATACTAGCTTAAAATTTGATACACTACCCCATACGCCGAAAAACTACCCCGAAAGTGTATCTCTTTGAACCTGACCTATAATGATCATTAAAAAAAAAGTTAGAATATACGGCACAACTAATGTGCTGATTTATTATTTTAATTTATTATTTTAATTTTAAATTTACTACTTTTTATTACTTCTATTCATTCGCAAAAAATTATGAATATATAAATATATGATTACGAGTATGGAAACAGAAACAGAGAGGAATAATTTTTTTATTTCATTTATTGTATGTATTTCGTGTATAAGATTAAATGTGGTTGAACATTTACTGTCTCTTCAAGTAACTTGAAATGCGTTGTCAAATCGTTATATTGGATCCAATGACCAAAATGGAATGCTAACTCTGTAAAGTGTCCAATGCTTGTATTAGTCAATCTCGTTTGGATGCCAGACCCTGTATAATCTACTACACCCTATTAAGTGATTTTTCATTATTATATATACTTATAAATTCTTTTGGTATGTATATCTTTTAATTTCATGAAAGCGTTATAAACATCATGTAATACAACAACTACTGAAAGGAATCAATATTTAACATAATGTCGGAAGGCGGAAAAGATCCAAGCACGATTGATGTAAGCGACATGTTTGTCGACACGAATATGAAAAAGATCCGAACAATTGATGTGACCGATTGTTGTGAACTGCGTATTGCCGACGCGAGCGCGGCTTCGATTAAAGATTGTTTGCGACGACTTAAGAAATGGATTAAACGTGCCGAAAATCGAACAAGTAGTTGTATATGCGTGTGATTTTGGTATAAAAGCGAGCTTCAGTAAGCGCAAAGAGAGTTGTCATGTTTCGACTGCTGCTGAGACTAGACTTACAATTAAACTAGAAAGAGTTGTACTTTTCGTGCATTTATTTGTTTCTGTGATTATTGTTTGCTTAAATTTGTGATCTCCATTAGTGGCTGCGGTGGCAGTAGGCCTCAGTTTAATTGCTGGCTTTGTATTGGTATTCTAACTTTATTGAAAGGTAGCATAAAAGTTATTTTTAGCGTAAGGGGTAGCGCAGCAAAATTTAAACTAGGACAGATTAAAAGCACATAATTAGCACTAAATCATAATATTAGTGCCATTTTTCTATTATTTTTTAAAACGGTTTTTTTAAAATGGGTATTCTAACTTTTTTAAAAGACAGCACAAAAGTCATTTCTCGCAAAACGGCAAGAGCAATAAAATCAGGATTAGAGCAATAAATTAGCACATAAAGAGCACTAAATTCTCCGCACAGTTTCATATGATTGTGCCTATATGGGTATTCTAACTTGATAGACATAATTCGCGGATTCTGTTTCGCTGAAAACTTTTTCTGTTATAAACAATTTTTTACGGAATTTTTCATAGAAAATCGGAATCTTTTGTTCAAACGTGCATCATTTTTACAAAAAGGCATATTTTTTAATTTCCGTACGTACTTCTCATATAGAAATGAAAATTTTTTGGTTTTTTGTTCCATGTCGAAAAATGGGAGAGAAATTGGTTCGCTCGTTTGTGAAGAGGAGTTCGGTTTGCTGGCGCCGTCATTTTGCAACAAGAACATTTGAAAAAAATTTGTAAATGTGTCTTAATATATGTACCTCAAAAACCTCTCAATAGATTTTGTATTTAATTTATCGTTTTTTTGAAGAAAATTGTCAAAATAATGCTTCTTCTTCGGGCACTAGAGTGGCATTACCCCTTAATCATATTTACTCTTTTTTCATGCCAGTTACGAACAATTTTATTTCGAACGTAAATTGTTTATATTCTACGAATAATGGCGACAAATGTAATTTTAAGTGCGTAGCAATTTCATCTGGCAGTTCGCGAGGAAAAGCGTTTCCGCTCAATGTATCTCTCGCGATGTACACGCGTGCTTTCTTCTTATAATAAAATACGACCAAAGTATACGAATAATATACAGAATAATTATGTTGCTTCGTTATGTAAGATGGGCCGTCCGGTTAATTTTTACTGCAAATTACCTCTCGCAATTATATGACAGCGGGATGATGGAACGGTCCGCGTGAAACGTCACATCATTTCATTGTTACGAAGTGTATTAACCGATCTATCACTTTGAGAAGCCGGTGCTCTACAATGTGCGTTTCAGCATGCTAGTAAGGTAGAAACCGTTTACGTATTCCTTGCGCGTAGGAGACTGACTGCGTAATCTTACAATCAGGTGTATCGGATTACGGCGGGGGGGAGGGACTTACATGTCGCAGTTGGCTTTAAGAGGGAAAAGGGTCAAGCTTTCCTCTCGGGATTCCAAAATATTATAAATTTTTAAATGTTTCATCTATCCGCATGTGTCGTTTCGTTTATGGGATTTTAAGCGGAATTTCACAAACGCCCCGAAAAGTTAGGAAAGATATCCACTTATCTGCTTTTTATGTGTCACATATTTTGGAATAATATTTCATATTCTGTGGCTGAAGAAGATATAAAACAGTTTAAGAACACATACTGTAGAATGTGTTTGATATGTCTACATATCAAACACATACTGTAGAATGTGCTTGATATGTCTACAATATATCAAATATCATTTTTGATAATATCTTTTGTTTCTATCTTCCAGAAAATATTATTTTTCACGTTACCCATTGTTACCGTCGTTGAAAACGGATGAAATCGGTAAAATAGAAGTTTCGCTCTGCCTCGCGAAAATTCGCGAGTTGAACAAATCCATGTCGGTGGCGGAGTTGCAAGAGTTTCCGGTAGCGCCTACCGAGCTGTTTAAAGCGCGGCAAATGAATTATTCGCGTGAAGCTTTTAATGGGGAGTCATTACGCGCGAATGTGTCGCGTTTCATGCGCGTATTTTATTTCACCGTATCGCAATTATGCAGTAATAATAATTAATTGAAAACAATTGTTTCAGTCTCGGACGATTTTACGTAGTGAATGAGCGAGTAGAATATCTGGCTTGAATTGCTAACGTTAATTGATTTCCCAATTTATTATGACACACGAGATATGAATAGCAAGGACTAATGAAAAACATCGTAACAAATTCTTTTGAATTAATATACTGAATTTATGATATTGGAATTTATTATTTTGTAAATGAACGACTTGAATGATGCTGCAATCTGATTCGTTCTGATTCGTTTTATATATTTTTTTAATTAAAAATGTTCGCGTGGGTTTAATCTTTTGTGTTCGTTATAAGCAAAAGAGAGTATAAAATATTTGATTCAGCAGATATAAAATATATTTTGAAATTTAATTTTGTGAAATGTGCAATAAAGGTATAAAGATTACAAAAATATGCAAAGATAACAAAATAATTCGAAACATTGATGGTATAAACTATAAATGAGTATTAGATCTCTTCTGAATGAGCTGTTTCCAGACGCCTTTGAACTGTGAATTATATTAATGTGATGTATCCCATCAACGCGAAACGATCGAACATCCGATTGAACATATTGCCTCTCGATCGAGTAATAAAACGAGACTCAGTGCGTCTCGTCAGGAGATTGTTTTAAATATTTTAATTCTATTTAACGCTTTAAATGACTAGAATAATTTTTACGAAACATTATTTATACAGAAATTATTGTCACATTAATGGAAGAGAGGAAACATGAGATGCTTATTATTCGTTTGTTTCATAAAATTTGATTAATTTTCAGGAAATGCATTTGTATTTAGAGTACCTATTATGTTTATTTCTATCAAATCAAATTTAATATTTCGATAGAAGCATAGATTATATTTAATGGAAAAACATACAAAAATTTTTCTAATTCGATGTCAAAATTAAAAATTATGTACTATTATATTAAGATATTTACTATTATATAATATATATATATATTATATAATATATGTATATATTTATATATATATATGTTATATAATATATATATTAATATATATATATATATATATGTTATATAACATATTATATAATATAATACTATTATATAAAGATAAAACAACAAAAAGGAAGTATTCTGATTTTATGTGCTGTTCTTTTTTCATACATTTTCATATAAATATATCCAATTCTTTTGTTATATAAGAGCAACGAAATAATATAGGAAATTACATTATATGCAATAGCAATTGTATGCAGTAAGTGGCCACGACGATATCAAGATTCGCTCATATCGCATTTCCATAAATTGGAAATCCATAGCTTCATATTCCCGCGCATTAAAGAAAAACGCAAGAAAAATAAACCGCCACGCCGTTGCTTCACCATCGCTCACTTGACTAACTGCACTTTTATGTTCGTAGGATTTGATTGTTGGCTGCGAGAAAGTTATTCAGAGAGACTCTCAGTTTCACAATCGCGAAAAATTTGCATCTCTTTTCAGCCTGTTAATTGCAATAAATATTACTTCACTTAAAAATCAAATATCATATCATATTAAATTACATTTAATGATAAATTTAATATCGAACATATATAATTTTGACAGTGTATGTAAAAGAATTTTGGACTTTTTAATTTTTTTTAATAATAATTTTTATTGAAGTTTGAAGTTTAAAATGTTCTTAATGTTCTTAAAGCGATTTTTTTTAAATGCATATATTTAATAAAATATACAAGTATATATATGTATATAGAATAATATAATATAGTATACGTAATAAAATATAATCTTATGAAACATCTTGAGAAGACATCCGAAAAACTATCCTCACTAAAAAAATTCTGATTGTGTCAAAAATGATTTGTTCCATTTCTACTAGTATATACAATGACTTTAAAGTGTCACGCATAAAATAGAACCGACACCGGTCGTAGGGTGAATTTGACTAGTTGATTCTTTTATGCATGATAATTTATAATCGTTGTAGATAATGATAGAAATGGGATAATTATTTTTTGACGCAATTAGAACTTTTTGTGCTTGTGAGGTGATTTTTCTAATATAAAGGTGTTTTTCATATTTCTTGTATCATATTATATTTTATAATATTATGTATTACATTGTATTATTCTATATACAAGGTGGTACTAAACGTAATTGCCAAATTTTGTGATCTGATAAGTGAATTTTGAACAAAAATTTCTTATAAACATGTGTAAAAATGCTTCTTTAAAAAGTTAATGCCCCAATAAATTCTAAATGAATGTTTTTTTTAAATTTAAATATTTTTGCAAATACCTGGAAAAGTATATATTTTTTAATTAAATTATCTTTCAAATAAAACCAAAATATTATTACGTTCATAGATTATACGTCCATAGATTTTGAGATAATCAGTTTCGAACGTACAAGAAAGATTTTTCTGCTATTGACAGTAGAATAGAGATAATGCAGAAAAATATTTTTTTAATGGAATAACCAGCAGACAAGATAAATATTAAAAATTAATCAAGACCATAAATGGAGAATATTTTTCTTTTTCTAAAAACGTTGCCATTAAAAGTCGAAAACACTTTTTTGTGCATTCAAAACTAATTATCTCAAAAGCTATAGAATTTAATAAAAATACTTTAGCCTCATATGAAAGAAAATTTAATTCTCTATAATATTTATGTTGATACTTTTTGTTAAAAATTCATACCTTTCCAGATATTTGTAAAAATGTATTTAAAAATATGTGATTTCTTAGGTGCTTGTGTGCTTTTTAAGGAAGTATTTTTGGACTCATGTTTATCGGAAATTTTTTGTTCAGAATTAAATTTCGTATCAGATTACGAAGTCTGGCTGTTACATTTGGTGACACCTTGTATATACGACGTATGTTGTTAATTATACGCATTTTTATAAAATTATTGCAAGAATATTTTAAACTTCAACCAGCTATTTTTATAATATATTATTTGCATAAATCAAATTATTTTTCATTTTTGCTGAATTATAAACTTATATTTCCTTTTATAAATATATTTCATGTAATATTTTTTTATGTAATAATATTTCTATATTTACATTATTTGCGTTATTTTTATTATTTAATTTAATTAATTAATTAATCAGTATAAAAGTATAACAAATATCATATTATCAGGGACACATCCGAGAATATGGACGACAATACTGTCAGAAACAATACGCTTCCCACATCGCGAATAAACAATAGATATGTCCATTGTGGACGTCAGGACTGAAAGGGTTAAGATCCGCATTGTACCGGGCGCGTTTTGCGTTCCGCATTGCTTCCATATCTCGCGCCGGTAGGGTAATAACCAGTGTCCCTCCAGAATTTACAATCGCCTCTCGCAAAAATATTCATCTGAGAGGACTCGTAGCCTCGTGTATGATGTAACAACGTTCATTACACGAGCGACGCAATAACGGAAGGAAACCGTGGTGCGTCGTGCAGCATTGCACGCTCGGCGGACATTGCAATTGTTAAACTGCAATGAGGAATTGCAGCCGCAACAATGATCTCTCTCTCTCTCTCTCTCTCTCTCTCTCTATCTATCTATCTATCTATCTATCTATCTATCTATCTCTATCTCTTCAATATCCTTTGGTCATGTAAATCCGCCTATCTACTAATGCTGAGAATATAGACACTACGATATCGTCGTGTTGTATTGTTCAAGAATGAGGAGAAATCGCATTCGGTTCCTCTCTGCGAAACTTGGTGTTGCAGATGGCGATTACTGTTGCAACCTCCGATGTCTTTGTGTTTGAAAGTTTGTTTCGTGCTTGCTGCATTCGATCCAATTGATCAGTCTCGCGAAAGTTTCAAAATTCGCAAATTTTTTAGCCGAGAGATACGAAACGAAGAATAAAAGTCCGTTAGTTATGTTAACTAAGGATTACGGTATCGAGAAATTCGAGAATATAATTATTAAGAATATTTAATATTTTTATATAATGTATGCCGTGTAATGTCTGTGAATTTAACGTAATATAAGAGGGATTATACTGATACATTTTTATATCTAACTGTAATATATACGTCGAAGAAAAAATTGAGGAAACCCTTAAAGTAAAATTTCGTCAAGCGGGACAAGATGTCATTATTTCAAAAGATGTTGCGAGAAAGCAGGACATTTCGAAAATATTTCCGTAACACGAGAAAGTTTCCGCGCAGAGGTCGGAGATGCCTTTGGCAATCGACCGAATGGTAACAGATCGGTGACTCCTTTCTCGGTAGCAAGTTTTTCAATTTGTAGAACACTGATCGATTGAAGTAGGTCGTAGCTTTCGGCTGGTATGCTTATGGTTTGTTCGGCTCGCTTGAAAATATATATTCTCGAGGAAATTGCATCTCTTCGAAGCGTCTTCACTTGCTACTGTATACTATTCAAAATTTACAGTGTTCCACTTTTATTGATACTTTCAGCAAGATCTGTAATCCTTCGAGAGCTTGCTATATCTCGTCATATTTTACACGGTTTTTTTTTGTTTTTCGCACTGTTTAACAGACAGTTTATCTCTCACGTATTTCGGCGTAGTTGATGTAAAAGATAATGAATAATATTATTATATAATAGATACATACATAGTGTATATACTATAACATTATAATTATATAATTATAATATAATTATAATTATAATTTACTATCGTAAATATTTCATATGTTCTGTATTACAATTATTTTTACACAAGTTTTTCGCAAAACTTGTGTAAAAGGCTGCTTAACTGCAGGTTTCGAATAGAAAAAAACTTGATTGAAAAAAAATGAAGGTATCATCGATCTTCTTGATTATATAGAAAATTTAAAGAAAGCTAGAATTTCACTGCCTCGTTAATGTTTGATAAATTGCGCAAAAAATCCGACAGAAAACTGGAAAAAGAGTGAACTGCCGAAGAAACAATACCGCGCTACATATAATCGCTTAATGGAAGTTGAATACAATTGCTTCTTAAATATATAATACTTGTCGGTCATTTAGCTATTTTGTTTGGCGAAAATGTTGAGAAGTTTGGCAAACTTGTTACGAATAATCTGAATTCTGAGTACAATCGGTAGCAAATGCCACTCCATTGTAGAAAAGTTTGGAGACTAAACTCCAGTTCACGGTAATACTTGCTGTAAAACCCGATTACGGTATCGCAGTAGCTTTCCGTCTTTTGTAGTTCTATGAAAAGAAAATCCTAAATTTTGATGTCATCTCAATCTCTTACATAAAGTTTTCACACGTTGAAGCCTTATTTATGCTCGCTTGTACTGCAATATTCTATTAGCCTGAATATATTACAGATCTTTGAATCACATAGATTAATCTATATTTTTTTAAAATTTGATCTAAACATTCTTGATACAAGCATTTAATGAATCCATATTTAACTTTAAATAATCATCGTATAAATATCATGTATTTTGAATCTCGATTTTGAAAATAATGTAAATAATATATGAATTAAAAAGAGTTTATAAAATAATTTACGTATGTATAATAAGTTTATTGAAACATCTTTCTTATGATAATTAAACTATCACTTTAAGTACAGCAAAGTCCTCGAGTTGGATTTAATACAATCTGAAATTCCATATCGAAATCTCTATGTATACATTTTTTAAAAATAAATATGTATATTACTTTTATCTATTTTTTACAAAGGATTTGACATTACAATAATGCAAATATAATTACATTTATGTGAGTTTGTTTTGCGTAATGTTACTTTGATATAACAATATCTCTTTTTTCCCAGTCTTCCTGTTGCATTCATACAGTTTGACGTATCAGTAGTATTAATGCTAGATTTATCTAATTTAAACGATCATCGATACACTGACTGCAATTGACTTTCCCTTCTAAATCTATCTTATCGATTCGTCCCTGCTGAATTCCCCGTTGGAATTCAAACGTATCGATGACGAAACGCCACACACCATGGCAATGTCACGTTCGCGGTAGGTTTCTCGCCATTTTCCGCGATGTGTTACCTCAAAAGCGACCGGTCATTTTGGTAATATTATACCATGGACGCGTATCTACGTTATGCGAAGCCCTCGAATGTTCGAGGATTTCACCGAATCGAGCTTCCAATTTGCCTGCGGGCTTCAGTGCGCTCTATTTACAGGACGGGCTCGGGTTCTCTCCCTATTTGAGCTCTTTATCTCCCCTGTTGCCTTTTTTTTTATCGAGCTGTCCTCTAATTTCCCGTTGATCGTAAGTTAATACTGTTTTGAAACCGTAGATCTGACGATCCGTACGAAACTGGCCGCTCTGGATGCCGTGACGATTTTTCGTTCGTCGATATGTTTGCTTTGAGTATCGGGCTTCTATAATTCGTTCGCAAAAAGGAATTTTCGAATATGTTATTTTGCTTCCGAGTAAACCGCAATTTTTGTATTCATTAGTTTCTTTCACATTAGATAAAAAAACATTGTATTGCTTATTGAAAAAAATTACATGGTTATACGTTTATGTAATTTATATGATCGTAAATTATTGTTGCTGTTTTATAACAGAATAAACAGCTTTATAACGTGACACACACTTATTCTGCGTAATACATTATTAACATTTATTGATGATGGAAACGGAATTTTCAAATAAACAGATAATAGGATCGCAAAATTTACAATATCTACAGATTTATGACAGAGTTATCACTGTAATTATTACATATTATTGTTAGAGAAATTCTGTTATATAC
The DNA here is from genome assembly GCA_928718305.1 of Tetramorium bicarinatum. Taxonomy (NCBI): domain Eukaryota; kingdom Metazoa; phylum Arthropoda; class Insecta; order Hymenoptera; family Formicidae; genus Tetramorium; species Tetramorium bicarinatum. The sequence continues at coordinate 22,832,694 of OV788325.1, forward strand.
ATTTCTACTTGTATCGAGTTTTGCTTTTTTTCTCTTTTATCCTAAAAGTTACGTTTGGTAATAAATCAGAATTTAAATTTATATTTTCAATTGTAATTAGCGTATGCTTGGGAATTTGTAGCATATGTGATAAAATGTTTAAAAGAAACTTTGCATTTTTTAATTGCAAAAAGGAAATTATTCTAGTTATACAAAATACGGAACGTGATACAAAAGATATGGAAGATATGTATATAGATTATTTATTATTAAAAATTGTTTAATTATATTTTAATAATTTAATAATCTTAATTTAACTTTATAATTGTATTTATTTTAATAGTGATATCATAAAAACACTGCTTAAACATTACAGCAGTACATTACGTTTTTTTGAGTATCTATTATGTTTGCTTTACGGATTATTGAATATTAAGTGTGACATAATTATTCTAATTTTAATAGAATACTAACTTACATAACATTACGTAGTGACCAAATGAAAATTTTATAAGAAATAGTACGAAAACTTTATAAATTTATTTGAGCGCTGAGTTACATGTTGCAATAATGAATAAGTCGACGTTGAAAGCTTCGAGTGAGCATAGATTATGCCTTACTTCGTTTGGTGAAGTTATTCACTGAAGTCAAAAGCTGATAAATAACTCTGGCCTATCTGGGACGCGTCTGAGTGAGTGATGGTAGAACTTAGCAGCGGACGGAATCAAGGAGAATCGGCGCGGAAATCTACGGGCCAATGGAGAATCCTTGGAAGGTGGCTGGTTGCTCCAGTCATGAAGGACCGTCGCGCTGGAAAACTCGGTCCTCTCTTCGAAGTTGCGCGACTATGAGAGTCATCGGCCGAAATCCAGGGATCCGTTCTACCACTTTGCTCGGTAACGGGAACACGTTCTTCCATGAGAACGTGTACGTGCCATTCCCGTGAACTAAACTATTGGCCGTATATCGACGCGTCCCATTGGTCTTCCTCGAAAGTCCCTAATCTCGTGAATCACGCGATGGAATTCCTACACGAGGAAAACTCGCTCGTCTATCGGCGTCTGTCCCTCTCTCCCAATCTCGCATCTTTCCCCTTTTTCCCGGTTAACAGTGCCGATGTGACATAACGTATCGCTTAAAATCAGAGTTCTATCAAGGTCTCGTCGATTTTTTGATGCCCGAAACATTTCTAACGAATTAATATAGCAGTAAAATTACGTGCATTTCAAGCGTTCAAGTTATTGTCGAGTTATTAATTAATGTTGTTAATAAGTCAACAGAAAGATTTTAAATTATTTTAATCGCGTAAAATTTTATTATTGTAATTTATGATAGAGGAGAAGGTGGTATTATGGCCACTGCAGGTATTATGGTCATACGTATTATCTCCATTATTAAATGACGAATTCTAATAATGATTAATGAAATCATTTGTTTAGTAGCCTGTCGTTATGTAGTGGCGGTAATGTGCCAATACACAATAAGCGAGATTTTTTACAAGGCATTTTTACTTTTGAGCATTTCGAAACTTTTTTAAGATACATTTTAACATTTAATTATACATACTTCCTCATTATTTTTAATCTTAAGTGTGTTACTGCATGAATGTCTGTACACTTGAGTTTTTTTTGTTTATTAACTTTTTATTCGGTTGTATATATTTTGAGTTATGCATAGTTAAAGAATAGCATAGTGTTTCGCTAATATGGTCCTCTAATGTGGCAGTTCGTCGGGGCAATAAAATATAGTGCACATATGTGATTATTGCAAATAACTTTTTTTTATTTTCTATAAAAGTCTATAAGAGAGTTTATAAGACTACAATTTTTTAAAGTTTTATTTTAATTTGTAATTTTGAAATCTAATTAAATTTTAAGTTTATTTTGTAAAAACTGTCATCTTGGCAATTCATCTATGCAATAAAATACAATGTTTTTTCAACAAAATCAAATTTTAAAATTTATTTTTGTAGTTTACTATATTACCACCCCCGTTTCTCTTCGATTCATTTTGCAAGGTTTTACATTTTTATAAATAGTAAGCTATGTAATAAATATTTTGTAATTTTAAGTCTAGAAACTCTTAAATAATATTTTAAGGAATACAATCGTCAAGTTTCAATTTAAAATATTAATTATTAATAAGGTTTTTATGTAAAAAACAAAAAGGTGTCCATAATACCATCTTCTCCTCTACATATTAAACATAGAAGATTGCATCGTTATAATGCAAATGTGAAAAATGTACCCGAGCAAGTTTTAATGGATCAGTAATATTACAGAATTATATAATTAGGTGAAACATCACCTGTAAAGAAACTATATACCTTCCAGAATTTTTGTTTTCCAATTTTTCAGTTTTTGATTTTTACAAAATTATAAAAAACAATTTTAATGAATCATTATAATGTAAATGTGAAAATGTATCCGAGCAAGTTTCGATGGATCAGTAATATTACAAAATTATATAAATAACTAAAACACTTATAAAGAAACTATATACTTTCCAGAATTTTTATTTTCCAATTTTTTAGTTTTCGATTTTTACAAAATTGTAAAATAAAAATTTTAATCGCAATAATAATAAATATGAACCGAATTAATCCCAAATGAATGTTATTAGCTGCGATAATTTAGCAGCTTTGAATTTTTACATTCACGGGCTGAAACGCGTTATATTCTGCTATGAAATATAGAATATATCGCGGATGAGCAGATTGGCCTTGTTTGTAAAAAGGTACACTTGTCAGATGCAATATCAGATTTCGCCGTCGATAGAAACCAGGGACTCGGATCGGACCGAAATCGAAACCGATAACCGGACCGTAACCGTTATTTTAATCGGACCGAAACCGAAAACCGGACCGAATTATTATGCAAGCTAATGGACCGGAACCGGAACCGAACCGAAAATTTTATTTTGGTTTTTAGGCCGTTTTTTTAACGTTGTTTTATTTAAGTTAATCTGCCATCAGGTTGCTCTATTCTTAATGTTTGAACGTTTTTTAACTACGGACACTGTATTGCACAAAACTATTTTATTAGCCTTATATTATTGTAGGAGTCGAATGTCGATTTCTACCGCTTTCCGCATAAATACCGGCGTTTTGTCTTAAGATCTAATATCAAAAGCGCGCCGCTAGCGGTTAGATCGGCTCGCGGATCTTGTTAGATCTATTGTATCGCGAGCCGAAAAGTTGAAAACAACTCGCCGACGAAATTGTTTGAAGTCTGTCTTGCTTGTACTATAATAATTTTTGTAAAATTAATATTTTTATAGAAAACTGCTAGTAACAAGCTTGAAACGACCAAACGACCAACTGCAAGTTGCCGTCGATGAAACGGAGGAAAAAAAGAAAAAAGATTTATTTACAAAACCTGGAACCTGGAACACCTTATAAATAATGTGTCACTTTTCATTTATAATAATAAACATGAATTTTTTACAGTGTGCAACTTAATATACCAATTGTATTATTTGATATTCCCGTAACCGAAAAAGACCGGTAAGATGACCGAAATTCATACGGTTACGGTCACCGTTATCGGTAAAAGGACCGGAACCGAAACTGAAACCGAAATTTGAAATGTATGCCTAGACCGTAACCGTAACCGGACAAAAATTTTATTTCGGTCCGGATCTCTGATAGAAACTGCATTCATCAGCAACTGCATTTTGCATCTTTGAATGCGCTTTTGGTTCAGAAATCGGCTGTCGTAGATTTTATATTCGTGACACGGTTGGAAAAAAAAAATATAACGCACACTTTTTGTTTTATTTTACGAGCAACACCCAGGTGTTGTTATCGCTAGGATATGTATGAATAGCCCTATCTGTTGTTCTTTTGTATTCGTTCTTGCGTGTGTGAATTATAAATGGGATGCGCCGTTTCGTTTGTCAAGCGTATTACATCGCAGTTTCATCGACACTTCGATATCCGGTGAATGAAGTGGTATTTGGTTATTTTGATCTCTTCATGGAGCGTAAGAATATTCCTTTTAAAATGTGATTTACATAGTTTCTGTTAATATTTTATTATTTAGAATAAACTAATTTGTTAGTTGAAAGAATTTGATTGTATTATTGAGTTTATTCTGACTAGCGCAAAGAAATGACAATTACACAAAAATTATTGCGTTACACCAATTCTTGTAGTTTTTCCTTGAAATATTTATATTTCAAATATATGAAGTATATTTAGTATATATTTACATTTATCCGCAAGTATATGAAGATATATTCATATTTTATGTTTTATATTCATTACTATTGTTAGTGCAGTAGTAGTTAATATTATTACGTTGGAAATTTTTCTTCTGACATAAACAGTTATTTGAGGATATCTCAGAAAGTTTTTGTCAGATTGTAAAACATACATAGTTTGTTCTATGTTAAATTTGTTCGGCTAATATTTCCAACGTTAATATGTAATACATGCTGAATAAAAAGGTAGAATAAATATAACATAGCCGCAGAGCATTTGATTTAAAACGCGGCTTTATCCCTCTTTCACAACACGATGATACAACCGAGTTACATTTTATCCTTATTTGCATGTTATGCGAAAACGTCAGAAATAATCCGCGATATTATGAATTTAAATATTCCCATTATTGTGATAATGGTTAGGGGAGATATAAAATCAGCTTACCATAAATTAAACAAATATACATGTTACATGGCGGTCGATAAATCAGCAAATTCCAAAATTTTACTCCAAAATTTTTGATAAATAATATCCAGCCATATATTTGAAGAATATCGTGGTGAAGTCGTAGCTATGACAGTACTGTGGGATTTGTGAATTTACGTGACGCTCGCTTGGCCTCTATGCAACAAATTATCTTCGCAATTAATTTGAATCGGGATGGCCGTAGCGCTCGTCGATTTACGCGTTCCGTTAAAGTGCGATGGAGTGTGTTACGAGCGCGTAAAAAGCACCCTTGAAAGCGAACGTATATCTAACGTCTAAATCGTCCGCTTAGTTTCCGATTCCATGACGCGTTAATTCTTCCTGAGAAACCGCAAGAAAATCCTCTAATATAATAATAAAGTTTGGCGGGAGAAATAACGGTAAAACTGAATGAGAAGAAAAGTGTTTCGAGCGAATTGTCCGGGAAATAAACATCCTGTTCTAACAAAAATGCGATGGGGAAGAAGACATCTTAAGATGTCATATTGACCGAACAAGAGAATTTATTGCAATAATAATTGCAATTAAGTTCAAATGATACGTCTCAATGATTGTAAAGAACGTGCACTGAGAGAAAAATATAGTTACTTTTGGCCTCAACCATAATTCTATATTTCTAACAATAAATATGATTAATTTCATTATATGCATCATTTTGTTAACCATAATTATCGTTAGAAATATGAAATTATGGTTGAGGCCAAAAAAGTAACTAAATTTTTTTCTCAGTATGACAACTGATACCTACACTGAAAAAAAATTTTGGTTAAAAACGGACGAATCAGAAAATCTTGTAGGATTGATTAAATATTCTGGTAATAGAACTCAATTCTTTATAACTTATAATAACCAGAATTCCTATTATGATAACCAAAATATTTGCTCAATCTTATAAGATTTTTCTGATTCGTTCGTTTTTAACCAGAATTTTTTTTCAGTATATATATATTTATGATTAATGAGTTTATATTTCTACACAAATAATTTAGTTATTATTATAATAGAAACAATTTTATTTAATAAAATCTTAGCCGATTGTTGATTGCTACATGATTCGCGCCTGCCCCGAAGATGGCGAGATGTATGAATCGTTTCAGAAATGGGAGGACACTTGGCATAAATTCAGCAATTCGCCGGCGGTTGTAAATGTGCTCGACCGACACTCGAATTTATCGGTCTGATAAGGATAAGGAACATATTGCAGATTCGACCCGAGTCGAGCATTTCGAGAGGATACCGCATGCGTGCATTCGCTGACCGCCGTCAAAGCTTGATGCTGCTAGCGATGCAGGTGCATGCATCAGCATCTGTCAGCGCTCAGGAGCTTGCCGATAAAGTATCTCTCAATATCACGGTACGAAGTGTCTGCATCCGTTGGCACATTGCTCCTTTGGCACGTGGCGATGCATAATAATCAAGGCCTGAATTTTGTGAGAGTTGAAATTTATCAAAAAGTATAAAATGACTTTGAATTTTTACAACAGATAAATATTTTATCATAGTGCATAAGCTCAATTTATTTTTCATAAGTTAGAATTAGAAGGGAAATCCATAAATTTCTTATTGATATTGATGACCAAGAATGTAACAGTATTTGACAGCGGCAATAAGTTGATTAACATTTGATCGAAATATCGACTTTTCTGGAGAACTGGTATCTGTCAGAGACAAAAAAAATTTCATCAATAAATATAATCCAATAACAAAGAATTATTGAAGAACCATTATATAAGTGTGTTTTCGCGAATAACGATGCACTTTGTAACATGTCGTACTCTAGTTATCGACACGAGTTTCACGTTTATGACTGCGAGTGTAATCTTCAAATTTAAGCACCGCAGCTTCTTAGATCCCAAAGCTGATATAATTCTGTAGGCCTGTGCAGCCAACCTAACGGATGCAATGATCATTGATTATATACGAGGGAGCACTGCAGAACGTTGTGTAGTATTATATATATCATAATTTCTCTATCTGTAAGAAATCCCTAGTAGTATATCTTACTTTTAAATTTTTATTTAGAAAAATATTTACAGATTTTTTAAAAAATATATTTACATATATAATTATGGGTAATACAATAACTTTTGAATGAAATATAATGTACTTAATGGCAGGAGTTAAAATAATTGAATTAATAATAAAAAATTAAAATAATCGTATTTTTGGATTATTGTAGTTTTGAAAGCACAGTTTTAGTTAATCACTGATAAGTATGAATTTCGTCCAATTCTAATACGTTATTCAATCGGAAAAAAAGGAGTAGCTACATATAAAGAAGAGGTACCAGATAACAAACCTGAAATACCGAGGTAGAATGGCGTTTCGAGCTCCGAAAGTTTTAAATCTATCATTGTTGAATGTCCTAGGGGCTCGCAACGTGCCCGGTTGCCGTGAGATTCCACGCTCGGACAGCTCCTTGTCCTCGCGCCCGCCATTAATTTCCCTGCCCGAAGCTTTCGCCGATCTCCGCGATCGGAGAGTCCGAAGTTTCCCTCCTGCCCCGGAGCCGTGAAATATGCAGCCCGGGGCAAGTACGTGCCAAAACTCCTTTGTTTTGCGCTAGTTAAAAGTTGGTGCGGGTCCAGAGATAAGAGGATAAAAAGGGGTCGCGGCTGAGGGGAAGGATGGGAATGGAATTCGCGGGGATAGGGAAACGCGACAAGAGAATTCAGACCCCCGGGTACCGGGGGGGAACGACACGGTTCAAGGAGAAGGAGCAGAAGGGAGGGAGTTAGTTGCGCCGAGAGTATTATTTTTATCTCCCGCGGGACCGTCACCTCTTACCCCGTACTTATCTCCGAGTGCGAGCCAGCCAAGTGCCCACCCTCCCCCTCGCGAGAGCAGCCCGCCGAGAATCGATAGGTTTAAGATGCGAGAGTTATGTATCGCGGTAATTCCCCGGTGCAATGACTTAAGCATAACGAGCAGCCGCGCCGTCTTTTACGCCCTCATGGTTTTATCCTAGCCGCTTCCGCAGTTCTCGAGAGTTCTCGGGGGTTGATTGTGGTGCGCGCGCGGTTCGCCGTTGCGCATCGTTCGTTCGCGATTCGAGCACGCAAGCTTGAAAATTCACCCGGTATATATCTGTCCCCGCTGTAGTGCCGTTATTAAATTATGTATCCGTCAGAATCACAATTTATTTACTCAATTATACTTGTACCCTTTTTCTTTCTTGTTTAGGCTGCACCTATTATATATTAGATTATAGATACAGATCTATAGCGGCGCAGTTTAAAAAAAATGCACAGATGGAATTGCAAAACAGCACTGACAAATTTACAAAAGTTTTGTTAGAATTGGAATTTAATGGAAACATATTTTATTACCATTGTATTGTTTGCCTGGCGCGACTACGATTTTATTCGATTAAAGCGAATAACGTTTTCGATTTTATATTACATACAACATGTATTGTTAATCCGGCGTTTAACATTAACGGGGAGTTTGCATATTATCTAAATAATAATAAAAGTTAGTGAATAATGAAAAGGTTAGGACAACGAAATGAAACTTGCTTGAATTTATTTTTGCAATTCATATATTTTCAATTTTATATCGATGTATTATTGTAGTGGTACAATTTAGGAAACGAGATAGATTTTATAAAATATCAATGTAATCTTTACAATAATTGTAAATGTGTGTATGATAACATGAATATAAGATATTTTAAAATAAACTCTTTTTCAGAGAAATATAAAAATTCAGTGAAAAATGGCATGGTTACATTATTATTAGCTATATAAAGTAATCAGAAATTTACATCAGCTGTACCTGATTTTTTAAAATTCCGATAGCAAGCACAGAACAAGATATAACGTGTTAATTTTTCGTCTATATTACTCATTTCTCATTTATTTCATATTTTGGTTAATAAATGTTGCTTATATTAAATAAAACTATAAAATATTGAAGAGATACAATTTAGGAGACCCGGCAATTCAGCAACTCTCCCCTGCATGTTTCAAATTCTTAATTTCCAAGCATACTAAATAAACGTACTAAACGTACATTTCCATAAGACACTGAAAAGCGAAATTAAAAAGTATATCCATTTTACAAATTTTTCATAATTTTTTATGACAAGTCCCCATTATCGTCGTTGATGTGCCAAACATTTTTTTGGATTTCTTTTCCATGAAATACTAGCCCTAGTAGCCAACGACGAAACTTTGTTACCTGGCCGCTTTCTCGTGTAAAGAAGCTCGCAGCGAAAAATTTGCTCGACGGAACGTGCGCCACTTGTCGCATAACAGACGCCACCGCGCCGCGTGCTTAACATTTCGCAGCGAATAGCTTGCCCCTTAATCCTTTCACACCTAGCCTGGACTGAGAAACGCTTGCAGTGGTCGGGATATAATTTTGCTTTTTTTGCAAATGTGAAAGGAGGTTAAAAAAGCTTATGCTAAGTTTATGCAGGTGTAGGGGAAAGAGGAGCAATATATTTAAAGGACAATATACTTTATTATTTAAATATATTTTTATTATTTCAAATATACATTTTTATTTGCAGGTGATAATATGTTATAATGATAATGTGTTATAAAGTCTTATCTGCATCTATTTCTGTGTGATACAATATTTATAAAATATTTTCGAATGTCTGAGTTTTTTAGCTAGATTATTTATTTTAATTTAAAATTATACATTTAAGAAGTGTTTACTTTTTTTTGTTATTACGCCATAAAGCATTGATAATTTGTGTTTTTCATAATTGTTATCTAAATTAAAAATCTCATATTGCTATTTGCAATATGAGATATCATCTCGTAAAGAGATGCGTCGTATAAGCTGTCATTTAGCTTCTAAATAATAAATTGTCGGAAAAGCGAATACTACCCGGCATACAAGTGCGTCTTTGAAACTTTTACGAGGCATGAAAAATATTTGGACCGGAAAGGTGCAGGACGTAAACATGCCCCGTTATCTGTCACATTGATCATGTCTAAAGAATGATAAAGTGGGCTATAATCATGATTAAGATGACCGTGATCTCTTTCTGCTCATAACTATAGTTTGACTTATGTATGTAGTTTCTTGTTTTTTTATGTAACTTTATTAAAAGCTATATAATTATAAAGCTTGTAATATAAATTATACATGGCAATGTTTCAAAAGATATTATTCATTAATGAGGTTTTTGAAATTATGAATTTTTTAATACCTTTGTATAATATTAAAGGAAAATAATATTAGAGGAATTCGTACATTCTCTTATTACAGTAAAATCTGCGAATAAATGAATATTGAGAACACTACATTTTCAACACGCAAAAAATAAATTTTTCGAGTTAAAATAAAAATATTTAAGAAATTATAAATATAATTATAGTAAAAATAGCTTCCTTTTTTTCTGTTTGAGTTAAATTTTGCTATTTTATTTTAATAAAAAGGTAGAAAAATAATCGAAAAATGACCGTATTAATCTAATTTCTGTGGAAATAAAATTTTCGGTGTAACGTCAGTTTTACTAACTTAAATATATTTAAAAAAATCTCTCCCCTTTCTCTCAGGTAATTTGGTACATTTTTGTGCACTAAATATTCCAGCATAACTCTAGCGTAGAAATAGATAAGGAAGAATGTTGTGAGAATTCTTGCGAGTTAAACTTAGATGTCTTTTAACAATGGATCTTGCTGGAAGTAAGGGTGGTCGATAACTTTCACAGTGGATTTGTCTCCGCACGGCCGATTTCCCGGGCGCATCTTTTACCTCGTTCGCGAAGCGTCCAACCGTGACAACCTTGCATTATGCCGCCGATTTCCATGACCGTAATGTCTCTTAAAGAAAGACCGCCAATCTTCCGCAAGAGCGACGCCGGGCGGGCGTTGTTACTTTCCATATTTCAGGCACGATGTCTCGCGGTCGCGCGGTGTATCGCGTGTCATCGATTTCGCGTTACCGAATATACGGCGCATTATAAATTTTTCATCCACTAGACTGCTCTTTCTCCGACGAAATCCGCCGGCATGCCACTATGAATATTTTACGATCAAATATTCGCCTGTTCGCGCATTCGCGAACTCATCGGAGATCGAGCATCGCGGCTCTTGATTTAATCTTAACTCTCTAGCCGCACTTTTCTGAGCTTATTTGTTTGAGGATAGAATCGAAGGAATTGATGAACAATAAGAAATAATAATTTTGTAAAGTTAAAGTTTGTTGAAAGAATTAAAGAAATTAAATTACTAATATGCAAAATTATACGTAATATTAGTTCAACGATATATCGCTGAAAATATCACTATAGATATATGAATTAACGTTCACATCAATTACTATTTATTATTTTTAAATATGCACTGAGAAAAAAATTCTAGGTAAACTTATATGATGTATTTAGTAATGCAATTTTTAAAATATTTAATAAAATAGTTAATATTACCAAATATATATAATAATAATAACAAAACATTTAATAACAATTATGAACATTTCATTTTTATAACATTATTTTGTCATAATGACCAATATATTTATTAGTTGAAACTATTTCACCAAGGTTGGTGGTAACTTTTATCAAGACTGAATTATTATAACCAATCTTTTTTTTTAGTGTGCCATGTTTTTCCCTTCATTTAAACGTACCTTCCCAGATAAATTTTCCGAAAAGACGCTATTATTCAAATAAATTTTTATCATGAGTGTTTATCATAAATGTATATAGCGTATCTATCGCATGCATGCACGTGTGTGTGATTGATACTGAGGATGCAGTTTATCGCTCCAAAAGAGGCCTTTAGAAAAGGCACGAGCATTTAAATCGTTAACACAGAAAGTGAATTGTTCAACACGGATGCACATGGACTTTTATTTATCGTTGACACGGTCTATGCGCAGTTCCAATGTTCTCGCTACCACACTATATCGTTGAAAATAAGTCGTTCATGCGTTTAACGACACGCCCGCGCCAACAGGGATACGTCGCGGTTTATTCGTTTATCAGAGATTCGTCGAATTGGAATGGAGTTAACAGGTTTCAAAAATGCGCTTTACAATTCCCGAAATAGAATCGTTTTCTCTCATTTTTACGCAGCACGGCAACTTTCATTGTTTCAACTTTAGATGAAATCATTGGCCGAGAACTATTAATTTGAAAAAGTTAAAAATGAATAATAAGAGATATAGAGAAAACAGCCGTATTTTATTATCTACGAATATTTAAACTACAATCGAATTTGTTTAACTTAAAGACAATTGTTTGATCTTTTCGGTTCAAAGTTGATTCTTTTTTGACGAAAGCAACGAGATATTAACTGTTTTTTAATTACAAGTGATTGAAAATCTAGAAGAATTTTCGTAAATTCATTTTTATAGATGCAGATCTGTAAACGAGATACAAACACGAACAAACTTATGTAAATTTAGTTGCAATTTGACATTACATCTGTCAACAATGTTGACGATATTCCAAACAAGAATGCAATCAACTTGTGTCGCAAGATCTTCATTACAATAAACTTACTTTGCGCGCGGATGCTTTTGCGCATAATTATTTTGCACAATTTTTTGACAAGACTCTCGTTTACACAATGCCGCGAAAAATACTATAAAATCTGCGCTCAGCGATCGAAACTGCAAATTCATCGCAGCCTGTTTTTCTTTGACGTTTCGTCTGAAAAAGAGCCACGACCGAGCGGCGGCGATCCGCCGGTTTGATTTTGCTTTATGCTGCATAAAACGAATCGTCCGATATTACCCCTGCGGTGAACTAACTCTAACGATACTTTTTTTTCCCCTGAACTCCGGACAAGAGAATGTTGTATTCGCGAAGGTTGTTTGCAAAAACTGCCAAATCCGCAATGAACTATTTTTTTTATCAATATAAAATATCAATCATACCTCCCGAACAAAAGACACGTTGTAGCGTTGTATTCATTAGAATTGATATTTTAGGCGGTCTATATATTTGCTTTGTCGGCTTTCGCGTAATTTTTTTATTTAATTGCATTTTGCATTGTTGTTATTGAAAACAAATTTAATATACAATACTTCTATGCAAAATTGATTTCAGCATATAATATTAAAACAAACTGCATAAATATTGAAATAGCTATTGAATTAATGATCATACTAAATGTTTCTTATAAATTATAATGTTAATTACATTGACGTAATGGCGATATTATTTTTATGGTGTTATCCTTGAAATTCTGACATACATCTTTAATCAGATTTTTTTTTTTCAGGGTAAAACAAATGGCTTCTCAGTCTTTTTGCACTGATATATTTGCAAAGACATTTCGATTTATGTTGCTTTTTATCACAATATAGATATCACGGTGAAATGCAAATCGGATTTTCCGAAATCGTGCTGGTGTCGTACGAAGAATGACTTTTTCGTAACTGGAATGTGAAATGTAGCATTGTCGACGCATACCGCTTCTCTCTCCGTGATGTAATACATTATGTATACACATACATACACATACATACGTTCATAAACACATACACACACATATGCATATATATATATATATATATATTTTATGCAGTTCATAGTAAATCATGAGCCTAGCTGCGAAGGAGTATGCTAATATCGAGAGGCAAAAAAGTGCTGACTGAGGCCGCAGGGCCAAAGACTTTTACGGGAAATAGCAGCGAGAAGTCAGGGCACTTGACAAAGCCAGACATAGGTATTCTTTATTCTGACGTGTCTCGTCTTGAGTTAACTGTGCATTTGTAACTCTAGTTTTTATGCAAGAATATTGCCTACATTACTAGCGTGAGAATTATATAAATTATTCCAGCAAAAAAAAAAACAGCGTTCGCCAACGTTTAATCCTTTCCTTTGTCTGGACGTGATGAAAAAAAAAACACAGCTGACATTCTAACTTTAAAATTTGATACGAAAAATGCGATTACATTAAAGAACATTTCGTCGGGAAATTTCATGTAAAAAGGTCAGCGTTAAAAAACGCTGCGCTTTTGCCGCTCGAGGAAAGTAATGCGAGGAGTGTTCTCCGTGTTCTTTCTGCAAATAAGTGATTTATTATTCACGAAGGTGGATTTTTAAACCCCCGTAATTCTCTCTCGCGTCGCAGTACCTCCGTTTCGACGATGCTATATTTAAGGAGTCCCGAACAAAAGTATGTTCCTCCCTCTCGTTACGTATCCTCGCAGGATACATCCGTGGGATTCGCGCTCGTGTCTCTCGCTCCTCCGGGGTTGAGGGACGGCGCGGGCGAGTCGATGGTCGGATAAACGGCGGAGAGCCGTCGAGACCGCACGCCGCTTAAAATTACGGACAGCGGAAGTTGGGTGAAAGTTGGCCGAAGTTGGCTCATTCCGCGCATGACTAACTGCCCGCTCGTGTAGCCGAGCTTCCGTAAACTCCACGGATACCTGGTGCACCAGCGCTCTCCTCGGGAACAGCCGCTCGGCACACTTTCCGGAGTCGGCGACGTGGCCCGTCCACTTCGATTCGCTCGTCGGTTCATATTTCCGCGTGTCAACGCCAATTTCGCCATTCGTACCCGTTAAAGAAGCGATCATTCGTTTGCTAGGATGTTTTTAGGTAAACTCCTACGGCTTTTTACTGCTCCTGCTCAATATTCGGTTAATTTGACTAAAACAATGAGATAAAATTAGCGACATATTGAGTAAGCCTTACTCAATATGTTGTTAATTTATCTAATTTAATTTCCATCTTAGTCAAAATTTTAGTATTCAACTTTAATGAAATATTTAGTAGGAGCAATGGTGATCTATGGAATAGTTAAAAATGACTAAAAATGAGTACAATTTGACACTACGAGTTTAACAGTGCAAATTTTAGTTAATGATGGCTAGATAAACAGATTTCATTTAAAAAAAATCTATTCTTTATTATTTTTAGACTGAATATATTTCTTTCATTCGACAGAATAAACTTGTATTTTAGTACAGGAAGAATATGTTGAAACAACGTTCTCGCTATTTTGCGTTAAAATACAGCAGTAATAACGACGTTCATGTATGTAAACAATTCTGAAGCTCTCAAGTTGGCTTTATTATAGTTTCAAGCGTAAAATCGCGCGACTATCGATCCGCATTCTGCATCTCGAGCCAAATCCTCAGTCCCGATATTTTATCCCGCCATTCTCCTGCCCTTCTTGTTCAATATTTCGCGCAAGCATAATGGATACACTACATACATCGTCGGGGAATTTAGGTAAAAATGACAAATACGTGAAATGATATGCAAATCCTGGTAAGAAAGATGGATCCCGTCGTTCTCTACGCCGTCTGTGTCGTTCCCGTTTCGCCTATCGTCATCGTTGTCGTCGTCGTCGTCGTCGTCGTCGTCCTTGTCGTTGTCGCACTTGCTGCATTTCTCAAACAAGTCACGGAACGACCGTCGCGGCGTCTCTCACCTATGGCTTTTCCATTAAAGCTGCATCATCAAAACCGGCATGACGACGACATCTGCGCTTTCATTGTTCACTCGGCACTCCACTTGGACGAGCGAGAAAATCAGCTTATCCAATTTTCCGCGGCGGAAACGCACCGAGAGAAAAATCTTGTAATCGCGTCTCTCGCACCGTATACGTCCGACGCGGCTTTCGTTTCCGGCGCAAAAACGCGCCGCGCGATGCAGGTATCACTCACGCTGAAAGCGCGGAAAGCACCGAGATACGCGAGCGTGTGCGTGCGCCAAGGTAACGCTTTTCTTACCGGAATTTTTTTTTAATGGAGTCCAACCAATTTCGCTAAGACGTCTGCAAACGCAGATGGTACCCACATGTAGACGAAATTGGTTTAATATCTTTACGGCATGTTGGCGGATGCTTGTATACCTTCGCGATATGAAAAGTAGATGAAAGGCGGAGGACAGGATGCAGCTTTGCTTTCTAGGTGTTTACTTTTTCATTTTTAAAAACACACGTCCTCTTAACATTTTAACATAATGCATGAAGAAGAGACGCCGAGAGACTTTATTAATATGGCATTAGGGGATGCGACTTTTGGAATATAAATGATGATTATTCAAGACTTTTCTATTGTATGATAATTTATTATTGAAACTTATTATTGAAAATTATTTAAAAGATAGATATAACGTAATTTCTACCTTTCAGAGAGAAAAAGAAATTGGGGAGATTTCAAAGAATTAAATTGAAAGTAAAATAGGACGAAACGGAATAAAATAAAAGAAACAATTGGTATTATCATCGTCAATCTTTAAACCAAAAGGATTGTAACGAGACATCAATATGCTTCAGAAATTAGGTAAACATGTAAATATGTTTTTGATGCGTTGATTAATTAGGATAATCTAACATGTATTGCATGAAGCGCAATTACAATTATAATTCTTGTGCTTTAATTAAGACACGAAGTAATGAATAAGTCTTATAAGATTATGCTTATCAAAGTAAAAACACGGTCAACGACGTAACAAGTGGGAAACAACGAGAGACACACAAGCATATTTACGTATGCGGATTAATTAAAATAGAATTATGATACGACGCTCTCCTTAAAACCACTTTCGAGGAAGCTGTTTCTCGAGGTAAATCCCTTTTAATACTAATATGTGTGTAATGTGCATATGTATGTGTGTGTGTGTGTCGCATGCAGCACTACTTTGCGAATATAGACTTGCGCATATTATGTTATCACGGGACAGTAAATATGTCATAATTTTTTTCAACTAATGCACTGAGAGAAAAATATAGTTACTTTTGGCCTCAATCATAATTTTATAATATTTCTAACGTTAATTATGGTTAACATAATGATGCATACAGTTAAGTTAATCATATTTATTGTTAGAAATATTATAAAATTATGGTTGAGACCAAAAGTATATTTTTCTCTCAGTATGCATTCCTCATATGGCTAATATTAAGTCGCACATTTTTAATTTCAAATTCGTAGGATATCAAATATTATCTCAAAATTTTGCATTTCTTTTCAATATTTACTTAATTGTAATTGTAGTCACAAATGATTATTTAACTAATGAGCTAAAAATATTTTTTTTTAATCATCATATTTTATCTATAATTATTTTATTATTGTAAACATTTTATTAAAAAATTTTCCAATAGCCTTATTATTTTCATAAAATTACACATACAATTTAAATCAGCCTTTTGATGTATTAACGTGGATCTAAAAAGTTACGATTATCTTATATGAGAAATGTCCGGGCAATCAATTAATTTCGCAGTATAATTCAACAAGTTGCCAAATGACAATGGCAATTGTCATTTTCGATTGTGTTAATGGCTGCAAGTGTAAACTAGATAAGCGCCCCGCTCCAAAGGACAGCCGTACGGGCTCGAGAGTATGCCGCCAACTGTTCCGTTATCCGCGACTCTCGATAGCGATATTAAGGTGTAATTTATCTTGATCCTATCCTGGAGTTGTAAGGCACAATTAATCTGCGGCCAGCTCGCAGCCGTAGAATGACCCTTTGTGTTCTCCAGTAATTAAAGTGCCATCGGCTTTATTACGTAATGTGTGGCGCAATTAAGTCATACGGGTGCCGCGGCGCGAATGGAGCGCGATGATTTCGTCGGGGCACAATGGCGACGTGACCCGATTCCGCGAAAATTTCACCCCTGAAAATGTAGATCATATAAAATAACATGGGAAATGTCACGGGGTGGATTACGCCGCGCGCTCGGCTTAACTTAACTGACAGTCTAATATAAAGAGTGTATATGTGCAGAATGTACGCATTTATATATATAATATATATTATATAATCGAGAAAAGTATTAAGGTACTCTTGAAACAAGATACGTGAAAAAATATATTATCACATGAAATACGTGAATGACGAGCGGGGAGTGTCGCAAAAAGTTGCAGAAAATCCGAAGATCGATGAGCTTTAATCTAACGCGAGTATAGATAATGCCGCGCTAATGCGCGGCTCGCAAAAAGGTCTTGCAGAGTCTCGGAATACGCCGCGATCTTCGCGGTAGCTGGCCACCGTAAAATTGATGGCACCAGCCGCTCCTGCGACCAACAATTGTTATTAAAAAAAAAGAGAGAAAACCTCCCGGACGTTTACGTAATCACGTACATCACACGGTCGCGCCGTAAAGCGCGTGAGTGCCCGCGATTCCCGGCAGTGATTAAGGCCTGATTTATATCTGTCGTCGACGTAGCCGCGCAATTAATACCGGAAAACAGAAACGGAGGCACCGCGGACGACAATTGCTCAAGGCTCGTTCATCACGCAAGACTCGTTTCACCAAAACGCAATAATTAGTAGAACATACGTCAGGAGTTCTTACCGGCCGTGGCGATACATCTCGTCGTATTCTTCGTTAGCGCGTCCGACGTAGATTTAATTAATTTCCGGCTTTCTAGAGAGAGCACTCGAGAAAGCAGATATGAGTAAAAAAAAAATTTAATAAGAAAGAAAGAGATACTCGCGGTTGAATCATGCCTGATATAGCCATGCATATTTCTCACATAAAACGTATTCTCTGATGAGTTAACTCGCAATCGTTTCTGCTCGCATAAATTTGTATAATATTACAAGCGTGAATTTACATACGGCCAACAAGAATGTTATTCATGAATGTATTAATTGTAAAACGTTACGAGCGTAATTAGAAGCTAATTACGTTTACATGGTTACAGATACTTACGTAAACAATGCGCTTCCTGCTAGTGTTATCGCACAGTTCTTCCGTATATTACGGAGAGAACCGTATGTAGGGGAGTTAGTCGGGAGAAAATCTTTAACACGGAGTAACACGCGTCTCTCGACGGACTGAACAAAGGCGCCGTGGGACTCGAGTTTAAGAAGGATAGGTCAGCGAAGAAATTACCCCTGCTACACGTCGCCGAATCGGGAGATCAGGAACCAATCAGTCGCGATTGGTTGCACGGCCGGCCGCGGGCGGTATTCCCGTGCGATCGGAACCACGTGCCAAATTGCAAATCGATATCTCAATTTGCCTCGGCGTCAGGCGCAGGTAGACAAATATCCTCCTAGGATCCTTTTCCCCCGGGGAACGTCTCAGTATGCAGCTTGTGTCGCTGTCAAAGTTTCGTTATGTCGGGGGTGCGCGGCGTACGCGCGTCCGTTGTTATTTTTACCGTCTGCCTTCTGCCGATTTCCATTTATTTTAGAGTGGAAACTGCGAAAACATCGTACGTTTTCGACTCTCGCGTTACTACGATAACACGAGAGAATGAGGTATTGTCCGACGTTTCGTTCGTAGCAAACCAATTTTTCTCTTTTATGAATTTACGAAGAATTATACCTTAGCATATTAAATGTTAGCATCTTATTATATCTTAAGAATGTTACCCAACTTTTAGAATATTTGGGACTTATCTAGCTATCTTTACAATCTGATCAATTTAAAATCAATTTAATGAGTAAGCAAAATTATGAAATTTTTTTGCAAGATTTAAATGAGATATACTTGCTTATCATTGAATATCCTTGCGATTAATCTTTCTTGAAACTTTGCTTGAAATTAAATTAAAAATAATATTTTACTATTTGCTCCTTTTGGCGAACTTAGGGAAAAGTTGCCAAATACGTATCACTTCAGCTATTTTTGGTTATATTTTGCATTTGCTACCTTTAGGAATGCAAGTAAATGTTGGAATTGTAACTTGATATTTAAGGCACTTATTATTAAACATGTTAAACTTTTCACTAATAACAAATTAATGTGTTATTAGTTCTTTTGTAACATGCTACAAAAGATACGATTTAGCAAACTGGTTGCCTAAATCGTACCTGTATATCTCCTAAATCGTATCTTCTCAAAAAGTATTAAATTTATGGATCAAAATAATTAAAACAAATAAAATTAATAAAAGGAATCATAAACTAAAATATCTATTTTATTTATAATTTATTAATGAAATATTTAAAAATTAGTAAATAATAGTAAAAATTAATAAATAATGAAAAGGTTAAAACAACGAAATGAAACTTGCTTGAATTTATTTTTGCAATCATTACATTTTTATTTATATTAATTAGTTTTATTATTACAAATTTTTAGTTTTATTATATATAGTTATATTGATATATCATTCTAGTGATACGATTTAAGAAACGAGATAGATTTAATAATAATATCAATGTAATCTTTACAATAATTATAAATATGTATATACTATGAATATAAAATATTTTAAAATAAATTCTTTCAGAGAAATATAAAAATTCAGTGAAAAATGGCATGATTACATTATTATCAGCTATATAAAGTAAACAGAAATTTACATTAGTTGTACCTCATTTTTTAAAATGCTGATAGGATGCACAAAACAAGATATAACATATTAATTTTTCGTCTATATTACTCATTTCTCATTTACTTTATATTTTGGTTAATAAATGTTGCTTTAAAAACTATAAATAACATATTAAAGAGGCACGATTTAGGAGACCGGTACGCATTTAGCAACTCTTCCCTAACTCGGATTCTTTAATTGCTTATAACTTGAAAGTTACTAATTTAAATGTTTATTGAGAAAAAAATCTGATTTGAAGTGATTTCAAGTTGATCAAAATAAATAATATAAATAAATAATGTGTCTGATTAATTTATGAGAATAGAAATTATTATGACTGACATCGAGTTATAAAAAAGTAATTAATATAGAATAAAGAAACCTCGCGAAATATTTTATTTATTTTCGCGTTTGCTAATCCAAAGCTGAATTTTTATCAAGAAATAACAGTTCGTGTTATTACCGTCGGTCACGTTTCCAGAGTTGATTTCGAGAAAATAGCGGAGTACATAGCGAAACGCGGAAAGCCGATATCCCCATCGACGTTCGAGGACGTTTCACGGCTTCGCGGCGCGGGGTGGGCGCGAGGGAGGATCGTGATGCGCAAATGCAAAACCATCTCTGCGAATTCTATTCAGTGCATCTGAGGCGAAGACGAGAGCGGCAGGTGTGCGAGCCGCGATCGCTTCCCTCGAATATGGATCTTCCCGACGAATTGGTTCACCGCAGCCGCCACGACGTCCTCGTGGCTCGCGAGCTAGAACGCGCGGAAGCGCCTTTAATAGAAACCGATCAGGATGATTGGATCGCCGCATTCGCTTGATTTTAATGAGGCGCTCAGAAGAAGGGAAAAGAAGGAAGGACAATATACTAATATATCGATAATGGTCGGAATTGTTTGGTATTTTAAGTGGATCTGGGAAAATGTTGCATGTCCATCCGCGTGGAATATACTCTTTTAATATCCATTTAATAATTAATGCATTTAATATGTGGTAATATAATGTTGATTGAATTCTCTGTTTGGATTTTTTTCTATTCCATTTTATTATATATAATTTACGAAAGAGTACATTTCACCTCTCGACTGTAAAAAAAAGTTTTATTTGATGTTTAATATGTATTTTATGAATTATATAGGGTAGGATATCCAACAAAAGATTGTCATATCTCATGCAAAATATCAACATTAATATTTATATATATATTATAACTGATACATATATTAATTATTACAATCATTTAACTTATTAATAAAATTTTTTTATTTCTTTAATAATTGTTTTTTCTTGTCTTTTTACAGGTAAGTGTCCATATTGTAACAAATCCATGTCAGACATCATAGCGGTACATTATCGGTGAGTTGTTCGATTGAATTGAATTGAAAGGAAAAATATATGAAAAAAATAATCCGTGAAAATTGGATTATCAGCGTCGCACAGTGCAACCATGAGAATAATCCGAGTTGGAAGAGAATAAATAAGTGTGACTTGAAATGAAAATAAATCCCATTGTTTTGATGAAATACCTCCTGAGACCGGAATCTTCAATCGTTGATTATCTAGCAAATGTTGCCTTTCAACTGAGAGATCTAATTTTCGCATTCGACCAATTTCTCAGCCGGTAGATAATATAGTTTCGAGAATTAAATTTGCGGGACTCTCTTCGGAAATGACAATAGACGCGAGACTCATTTCTGAAGTTGCTGTTACGTGAAATTAATTGAATCTGAGCGAGTTGATCGAGTAGAATTAATTATTCTCTTAGTAAAGTTACAATTATTACAATTCATCGTTGGTTTTCTGACTTACTTTCTTTATGATTACTTAGTGAAGCTATTTCTTGCTGCTTAACCTTATTATCTTTTTCTCCAATTTTCTGTAGAAAAACAATCAGATAAATATGTTTTTAAATGTCTTTTTCACGAGCAAATGTATAAGTTTTATTCAGATATTGTCAGAAGTATTATTTAAATAAATGTAATACCATATTATTTATTATATTAAATATTCGTTGTTGGGCACAGCAATAATAATTCCAAGCAGAATTTTAATAGGGGTTTATAGTATTATTTATATTAACATTAATTAATGTAAATTCTACTTATTAATTTCTTTTTATCCGATTGATAACCAAAGGTTAACGCAAGAATCGTAATAGATGATAAGGTCGTGCAAGCATAAATATTTGACATAGAAATACTACGAAACTAGAAGGCGTTTTGACGCAAACCGTCCACCTAATTTCATTCTTTCGCGTACCTTCTGCTGCGAAATTCTCTAAAGATTTTCCGTACACGATACCGTTATACGTTCCGCGACGAAGCAAAAGGGAGAGAAGGCAATTTTCTTTTCCGAATCCTTTGGACGGTGCTTTGAAAGAAGGGGACTTGTTTCTCCTGCCTGTCTGCCTACCACGCGCGTCCAGAATACCGCTCTATTTCCGCCGCGACGTCTTGGTAGGTCCGAATTACTTCGACAGTCATCTCTGCTCCGCGCAAACGGAAACCTAATTTGTGCCCCGGTGATAAACAGCCCGGTACACCGGTTTCCGGCAGCGAGTGCACAAAGAGAGAAAGACGAGCGCGAAGTATTCGCCCGAGAGACACGACACGGAAAGCCAGACACCGTGATAATCATCTGTTTTACGTCATACTACCGAACAATTAATTATGATCGAGGCCATCTTTACTTTCAGTTTCTTTTGTTATTCGGAGCCTTCGCGGAGGCTCGCTTCATTATTTCTCGGTCTTTCATCAAACGGGACTTTATCTTGTTTCCGTCAGTCACTCTCAGCGTAATATTACGTTGAATAGAATTTGTGGATTAATAATTACTCCCAAGGCAGTAGACAAGTAAAAGATTATAGCAGTTGTGCAAAATTAGTAAACATTTCATGGTAAAAGCGGAACTGTTAAAAAAGAAGTTGAGAAAATGAATTTATTATATTCCAGGATAAAATTTCTCTAACAATAAGATAAATTGTGAATTATGGAAACAAGGTTTTTTTTAAACTAAAATATACAAAGTTACTGTGGAAGAGGAAAGTGCACGTTTAAAAGTTGAATATAATTAAAAAGTGTGTAACAACACATCAATTGCTTAATGGAAATGTTACATGAAGGAGAATTAAATTTCTTTCCTTCTGGAATAGAAAGGAATGAAAGAGAAAGAAAGAATTGGATTTTGTGCGTGTACGTGCGTGCGCGCGCGCGCGCGCGCGCGCGCGTGAATGACTGAGCAAGTAAGTTTGGTGATCGAAGTTTGACAATTGGAAAAAGTGGATTAGAATCCTTGATACAGAATAAAACGTAGCGAGATCAGAGGAAAGCGAGAACTTCTGCGAGCAAAAAGAAAACGAATTGAGAGTGACACTGCAGTTCCATATAAAGCGATCGATCGATAAAAAGACTGATTGATAGATTTACTACTTTAGACGGTGTTTGCTATAAAGCAGCAGATGGCAGAAATGCGCAGGGTGTGAACAAAGTAAAAAATCAACGTCAATTGTAAAACGGAATTTTAATCCACGGGCGGAATTAAATTTTGAACGAAAAGTAGAACTTAATTTGTTACGAAGATTACGTCCTCTTTTCTTTTTCTTTATTTCTCTCTTTCTTTCTCTCTGTAAATATTAATTTCAAGTTGTATACATACATGGGCTAGCAAAATATTACGCGCTATCATTTTTCATAAATTTTTTATATCAGTCAGCTTATTATAATTTTATAATAAATGCTTTTAGTATAATTTTACTAAAACATCAGTGAATTATATTTACTGTATTATATTAAATGCAATATATATTAATGCAAATAAGTAGAGCAATGTTAAACAGTAAGAGTAAACGGATAATTTCATGGATTTTTATATTCACAGAGTTCATCTTTTTGTAATCGCGAAAATAATGGGGATATAAATTTTATATAAAATATTATAAAAGCGCTTTTTGTTTAGTCTACTTTGCAATAAATCATAGATAGAAGAACGGAAATGGGAACGTTATTTTATTTAGATTTCAAGAAATTCGAGTTTTAGAAATGCGAACTTGCCGAGATTCATGTTTGCTGTTCATCCTTTGTTCGTTGGTTCAATGCGCACGAACCTTAAGGCGGTTCGCTCGAACAAAGGGAAAACCCTCGTTTTAGTAGTGACTACAGGTCACTTAGCCTACTAAGCGAGTTTATGCATACGAGTTTCGCGCGTCTCGCTAGAGTGGCTTCTGACGACGCAATTTGCAAGACACATTGCCGAAGGCTACGAAAATCGGTATACATGCTTCAAGACTTTAACATCTGAAAGAACGAAATACTATTGAATTTTACATTGTGCAGGATAGAATGCAAGAGATGCAATAACTAATTTGTTTTCTTAACATTATAATTTTTTATATATTTTATTATAAATAATATTTTTTATAATATGTATGTATATAGTATAATTCTCCGGAATAAATCACAACATATTACTAAAAGAAATTTACAGTCAATATATAAAAAAAATAGTATCTAAACTGCTTAAAACGGTTATTTTTATTTTAAATGATTGTAAACAATTTTCATCTTCAAAGAGAAATTGCTGCTGTTATAAATAACCATTGAATTTATTATAAAATTAATTATTAATAATTAAATTGATTGTAAAATTTTTAAAAATTTTTAAATTTTAATAAAATGAGATATGATATTTGGATATGTCCGATCCAAATGAAAAGCATGCCATATATTTGCATTATGTATGAAATGTAATCGTTTGCGTTCGAAAGATAAATGAATTTAATCATGAATTTTCACTTGTCAATGTCTATCATTACAGATCAAAGGCAGATTTTCTCAGGAATAGCGTATTATTCTGTGAAATTTATTCACTAAATTAAATCAATCGTATATTTCCGTTAAATTATTCGCACATAGCGTATTACAATTTTTTAAACTGCGCGAGAAGTTGCACAAATTTAATTCGAACGTTTCCGACATATTGTGACAAATGAATACAGATAAACAACACATAAATTATAATTGTAAAATACTTTCGGGAGATACATAAAATTTTTGTTATTGGATTATAATTTTAGGTAAAATTATATCCATATGGAATGTATGACATGCATTTTATATCGGAAAAAAATTAAATATATGTATAAAGAATAAATCAATATTTTTAATTTCTAATATATCCCTTTATCAATATTTGCAATTATATTGATAAAAAAATTGACTTGTGTTTCGCGCGATTTTTGCAATCACTTCAATCACAACAAATTGAGTTTACGTGTTTGTTGCAACAATTGAATTAATTTTGCAATTGTTAAATTACTAAATTACTTTTAAATATTGCTATTCTGAAAGTTATTCAGCAACGGTTTTTAGTTTTTATTTTTTCTAAAAAAAATAAAAGTAAAATGGTGCATTTACATTTGACAAAAATAAAGTTTTCGAAACGCGTCGCTAATGATTTCCTGCGAAGCAGAGGACGTTATTAATGACATGCGACAAGTTTGCTTTCGCGAACAATTGCATCGAAAATTTATAATGAGTAATCGACGTAGCCCGCGAAGTAACCATAGGCATAATTCGCGCGCGTAACGAATGTACATTGGTAAAAGCGTTTAACGAACGTATCGAATGGTTCCGTAACTTTGTCAACTCGTGGGAGTGGCAAATATTATCGAATCAGCTTCCCACCGTGCCGCGTCGCGCCGAAAAGCCGAGAGGGAAGCGATCATCTCCCGGAAATTTCGAAGGGTGTCGCTATAATTGGTAATCTGTAGTTACACCCTGTCCGGGGAATAGCTGCCAATTAATTAAGCCGCGTATTCATGCCGTAAACTAATGTCACGACTAATAACTCGTCCCGTCGGAACCACGACCACACGGTGCGCGTTCATCGGCTTAATTACGCAATCGCGCGATTTATCTCCGCGTGACAGATTTTGCAGGTTTTTTTTTTTTCATTTCAGGTGAAATTATTTGACAATATTATATACCAACTTTAATAGCATTCACAAAATTGGCAAGGTAAATGCGACATTTGTATCATAGTAAAAAAACTTGTATGCATAATAATTAAATGTTAATTGAATAGTACGAGTAATTTACATGTAATAATAAATAATAATACAATGATGTTTACAATTATGGAGAAAAATTTAAAAAATTTATTGTTGTAATAAATTGAGACTTAATCTATTATTAATACAATAATTAATATTATCTTCAGAACAGAAAAGGAATTCATTATGACTGATAACTGCCGAAGATTATAAATAATTGCCTAATTTAAATGAAAATTTTCATTATTATTCTTCCAATCAGATTATAATTAAATCAACCGGTGCAGAAAATAGGCATTTAAATATTCAATTAAAATGTACAACGCAGTGCAACATTATATTATGTGTAATGCCAATATTCATGAATGTTTTATACGGACTGCTAATTAAATCGGGAATTTTATTGTTGAAAAATGATTGTTGCTCTACGTAAAAAAAAGGGGTTTATTATAACGATCTGAATGATCTATATCTCACATCTTCGTTGATAATCTCTCGGTGTTGTGTACGCTCGAGATATCGCTTTGAGATCCAATCGATTTGTCCGGACCCGCAGGGATGACTGATCCGCAGCAGTCATTTGGGCTCAGCGAGCCCACAGATCCGAGCTCAGCGCATCGTAAACACACACGCGCATCGTGCAACTCTCACGCATTTTTTTGATCGGACGATCGGCGGACGCGAAGTCGATGGCCACGCCAGATACAGTAATAACGGGCATATTTCCACAGCGACAGCTGCATTTGTATCCTTAATAACTGGTAGTTTTTAATTCCCGCGTGTACGTAAAAGATCGCGCGTAAATCAACCGCTCGAGCGCCAGACTGAAAAGGCCCCGCGTGTTTATAACCGTCGGTTAAGCGGACCTCGTAAAATTTGTATTGTAATGCGCCATGATTATTTGCCGTATCGCAGTCCAGCACTTTACTATTTTATCAATTAATCGCGTTACGTGAGCCGAGCTCGTTTAGATCGCGGGCACTACCGTTCTCATCGGCGCCCGTCGTGAAAAAGTATCCCCCCACCCGAAAAAAGGTCGCTTTGCCACCTTTTT
The DNA here is from genome assembly GCA_928718305.1 of Tetramorium bicarinatum. NCBI lineage: Eukaryota > Metazoa > Arthropoda > Insecta > Hymenoptera > Formicidae > Tetramorium > Tetramorium bicarinatum. The sequence continues at coordinate 22,859,681 of OV788325.1, forward strand.
ACATCGGTAACGATGTTTTGCGCGGGCGCCTGTCATTTCATGTATTTACCTCGCTTGATTGCAACGCCGCGCCGAGACTCTTCAAATGTTTTCCGCGGGGACGTAGCTACACGGCGCGCGAAATGAACAATTCGGCGTGGCGCATAATTCGTAATTTTACGCGTGGATCTGCACGTATAAATTCCGCAGTAAGTAATTGTTGGATGAAAGAATTAGTGATCATTTCGATCCACGTGATACCTCGCCGAATGGGCAGTTTCGCATGTCGCGCGTGTGCCGTGACCGAACTTTTCAAACGCCCCCCGTAAATATTTGCGCCATTCACGTTCCTTGACACGCGTGCTGCGCAATTACGCACGTGCAATCGTACGCAAATACGTTTGCGCTTCGTTCGTCGATTGATGAAATTGCGGGATATCCCATTTGATAGTTTATGCCATTACGTTGTTTTTACTCTCTTTGCGTTAGTTTGATGGACCGAATAAATAGAGAATTGTGTTCGCTAACGGGAACAGATTATCTCGTTGAAAAGTTCGAGAAGGTCCCCAGTAAACACAATGTTACATGTAACGTACATACATGTTAGTTGTAATTTTCTACACTGAAATAAATTCTGGTTAAAAACGGACTAATCAGAAAATCTTGTAGGATTGATCAAATATTCTGGTTATTATAATAGAACTCGATATTTTATAACTTACAATAACAAGAATTCCTATTATAATAACTAGAATATTTGATCAATCCTACAAGATTTTTCTGATTCGTCCGTTATTAACCAGAATTTTTTTACAGTGCAGGGACCAAGACGAAGGAAGAGGCCCTGAAATGGAACTGATAAAAAAAATTTAAATCTAATGCTTTCAAATTTTTGGTAATTATTCTGTTTAACTCCCTCACCTCGAAAATCGATGAAATTAGACTTACTCGATGCGTTTTTACTCGAAACGAACGAATCTGGTAGTAGAAAGTATTGCTCTCGCCTACGAAGTTGTTGAATTGTTGTGTATACAAGAATTATTTATAAACAATGCAAACAATTATTATACTTGTTTATTATTTTTTCCCTCAAAAAATTAAGAGGCCAAAAAATAAAACCTTACCCAGGGCACATAAGAAGCTAGATACGGCTGTGACGGTAATGATAGTTATTCGAGAAAATTTTCTGATGTCGATTTGTCGAGCAGAGAATGTGCGTGAATGTGCGGTTTTTATATTCGCTATGAGCGACGACTTACGGCTTTTGCGATACGAAGTTGATACTTCTCGTAACGTCGCGCGCGTCGCGGCACGGGGATTTACGACCGGCCGGAAGGAAGCGGACAGGCGAATTGTTCCTCCGGGAGAAAGAGAAAGAGAAATGAGAGGAAGACCGACATTGTTTGTACATCCACCTCCGGTTCTCTGTCTCCTCCGGCCAAAGAATTATTGCCTTAATTTCAATCGGATTCCGGTCTTTAGCGCCCTTCGCCGGAGCGCTTTATATGCGCTCTGCCGAAAGAACGCTCCGGTTGCAAGAAGCTTTTGAGAAATCCACATTTCTTTTACTTCGCTAAAGAAATTGGACTTGGAGTCAATTTTAAATTGTAATTGGCTAAGAGATTTAATTTTCTGATGAAATTTTTATATCGTTACGTGTATCACGTGTAACTTGTCGCTAGTGATGTTAATAAGATGGAAAATAACACTATTTTGCAGCTAAAAGTTATTTTAAACCAGACAAGGTGTTTCTTATAGATTTTTGAGTGTTGAAAACGATGCTGTAAACTAGTGTAAACCAAATTTCATCAACATGTCAGGTTTCCAAAATAATTGAAATTTAATTAATGTGTAAATATATACTTCTCATTCACCCAAAAAAAGTATTTTACGTTCAAAGTGAGCTTTCCTATAATCTCATATTTTAAGTTTACTGTTTCAAACATAATTCTCTTTTAATAAAGTGAAAAATACTTTTTTTTCTCTTAAATACTCTTGTTCATACTATTTTTCTCTTAATTTCTGAGGAATTCTTTTGAGGCCAATATAAGAATAAAATTCTTTAAGATTTAGAGGATTCCACGTCTATCAAAATAATTTTTGTTTGTGTATGCCCCTGTATGAAAAGCAGTTCCTAGCTTTAATCTTTCATAGCATGACTATAAAATAACATATCGAAATTTAAAAAAATTATACAGGAGATGAACAATACATTCATGATATCTGATCAAAATTTCCAGATAACTTTTTTACACAACACAAATATCTCAAATATCACAAAAAAGCTATTTTTTACATATTAAAATCAATTATTTTGGTAACCTAACGTGCTGATGAAATTTACGGTAAAATTACGGTATCGTTTTCAGCACTCAAAAATCTATAAGAAAAACATTTTGGCTGGTTTTAAATAATAAAAAAAAAACAATGTTTTTTTTTTTAAACAAGTATAATGAATGTCGAATTTTGAGGTGCCATTGCAGAGGATTTAAAAGATCAAGTCCGTCAAAATTTTTTCCCCATCGGCAATCACATCGTTCCGAGCGGGTCGCGCGATACGTTCATGAAGCCGAGAAGTTGCAGCGTTCAAAGTTCATACGCGAACGCGATCGTTCATCTTGTACTCCGGTGCAAGAAGTCTCGCGCCAGGCTGTTACTCCAGGCTGTATACCCGGGGACGGCTACAGACTGTCTCCCAAGTAATCGCGAGCGTGAAAGCGGGCCCGCATATTATATTTACATCATCCGCCATCGAATTTAACTCGGGACAAGCGCACGTTGTTTGATCTACGGGATAGCTTCGATAGCAGCTGAGAGATATAAACCCCTCCCGTATATTTCTTGCACCGTGAAAGTCGCGATATGCGTCATGAAGTAATATATGGCAGAAGAGAAGAGACGCGGCGGCGTACTCGGAAATGCATCGTCAGCTCGTACAATATCATCGTTATCTTTTTTTTTATGCTGATACGTATGTGATGTTTATATCAGGTGACGAGCATAAAAAAACTACAATTTTAATGTTTTATTTAGCTAATTTGGGATTAACTTTTCCTAAAATCTCGAAATAACAACATACTTTTTTGAGTGAATAGAATGATTAAAAATTTTTTCAGAGTTTCAATTTAATTCTAGATTAGTTTATTGTTAATCAAGATTCAAGTATCGAAAGATAAAATAAATCATTGGAAATAGGAAGATTTGAATTATATAAATGATTGATAAAAACGAGTTTTTTCTTTAATTCTAAAATCTTGCTTCTAAAGAATTTTTGCGAGAAAGAGTTTTTATGAAATATATTACTATAAAATTTGTTATCAGTTTATTTCATGTTAACATATTTAGTGTAAATTAAGTATCTTAAAGTGTCGTTATAATTAAAATTTATTATGAGAAAAGATTGACGTGAAAATTCATTATTAATTAAACTAAAAAAAAAGGATAAAATCAGGTCTCGTTCGAAAAAAAGCTATGACAGCAGTAAGGTAACGGAGTAGGTGAATTAGTTAGTGAATAAATTTTATCCGATTGAGAGTAGGATATTCATCAATCACTCATCCATTACTGTTAAGATTCGACATAGCGCACTCGAGAATATATCGACTCACTCAAAACCTTCCCCGCAAATGCAGCCTCTTCGCAGATATTTCTTATTGAAAGCAAAGTCGGAATTTGATATTCGCATCTACATCGTAGTATAATGTCTTGATATTTTATGTTAGTGACTCATATCATGTTCTCAAAGGTGCGGTTACATCCTAAGACGATGTTTCATGTCGCAACCTAAATACTGGCATCGTTGCAGTCCGCCTCGAGCAGCGAATTGTTCGAGACCGACCCCGATGATGTTGAGGAACTTCGAGGAGACTCTCCGAAGAGGCGAAGTGGTAGTCATTTGTGTGAGGCAATATACAGGGTGTTTATTCGTTGCATATTACAACACTGAATCAGAGATATTTCTTTATCAAATGTCGAAAGATAAGATAAATCATCGGAAGGTAGATTTGACTTATATAAATGATTGTAAAAATGAGTTTTTTTTATGGAGAAAAATATACAATATTAAATTTATAAAATAAAATTCTTCATATATTTTTAATAATTTTAAAATCTTACTTTTATAGAATTTTTATAAGGCGTTTCTATCAAATATATTTTATTATAAATTTATATCTTGTTATAAATTTTAGTGATAAAAAAAGATCGCACACGATCAAGAAATGTTAAAATTTCTTACAAAATTAATTTTTGTAAAATTTTTGTAATTGATACTTTCATGAATTAATTTTTATTATCGATTGTGACCGCACAGTATTCAAGAAATAATCTTTGCTCAAAATTATCTTTATTTTTTATTATGTAAAAAATGAAATTTTTTATTATTTATTTACATTCCTCAATTAGTTTTTTATAATTGAAAGAGAAAATTTTTTTAAATACGCAGAGAAGTTGCAATATTTTTTTCTTATTTTTTGAATTTATAATGCACTTTTAAAGTTTGATCCCTTCATTCTGCTGCACTCTGTATAGCGCGGCACTCATCGCTGCTTCACTAACTGGTCGGCGTATAACACGAGGTCGATGAAGCAGAAAAAGGATCTGAACGGCATGATCGGGTTTGATGGCGAGCGGATGACAGGGCTCTTGAGCACATCCGGCACCCGGCTTGTTTTCCTACCTCGTGACTTCGAGCTGCCGGCCCGACATAAAACGTTTCATTGCGGCCGCTTTCGTTGGTGTAGTTGGAGGCGAGAAACTTTCCTACCCCTACCACAATTCCTCGATGTTCGTTCTTGAATCGGTAACGGCGGCGCGATGTATTCGCGAGATTTACCTCGCACTTTGTCTTAATTAAGCTGCCTCGTGTGTTTTCAGTAAATTAAAAGACGTTATCTCACGAGCGTTCTCTTCGGCGAACGCATCTCTTCGCGATAAACTACGATAATAACTGAGGAAAGAGTATGATTAACCCTCCCCTCCGCCCCCAGTCGACATGCGAGGTCTTTACAAGTTCGATGTTTAGTAAAACGCACCTTTTTTGTAATAAATACAAACTTCGCCGTTCGAATTTTGAAAGTTTGAATAAATTTATTTCCAAAAAATTAATTTTTTTTGTATTGGGCTGTTTGAAGACCTCACGCATCAACTCGTGTTAAGAAAAGTAGACAAAGAGGATATTGAGAATACGATTATTAGTGTGTAAGTTAACGTTGTAATCTTTAATTATTATTAATATTATACATCAGACGTTTCGATTTTGCGTTGAATCTTCAACGACGTCGAAAGAAGTAAAGTAGAATAATCTCACGCTCTTTGTTGAGAGTTATAAATGAGTGGTTCAAATAAAAGTAGTGTATTTTACATGAAGAGATCCGAATGAAATTTCGATTAATCATAATCTGTAATATGATCGAAACAGAAATAATTATTAGAAATAGAAAAACAAAATTAAGTCAATGAAATAATTCAAGGAACATGAGAGTGAAAAAATGAAATTTCGAGTGGTAAGTTGAAACTTAAGAGAAGTTAATCGATATATAATTGAAATAATATTATAGTTAAAAATAGTCATCATTTAAAATAAAAACTAAATCGTCCGGCTAACAAATAGTAGGCTAGAGTGTTATGTGTGTCTCGCTACTTTCGTTAGTTTTACGGTTTTCACTTTTAGAGAGTTAAGAGGCGTGTTCTTAGCATCCATTTGGTTGCGATAGAATAAAAAAGAATTGAAGTTTTACGAATTCTGTTGTACAATTTTTGAAGTGTATTATACATTATTCTATATCAAAAGGAGAGACAATTGACATTCAAAGCATTTGGCAAGGCATTAATTAAGGCATTAATTAAGGCATTAATTAAGCATATAGTACTTTACAATAAATATTAATGCTACGATATGGCACAAGTATGGCATCTATAATTTAAAATTTTAATTAAACCATGCATATGCTATTAGCGCAAAATTATTAACTCAAAATTACACACATGATATTCAGGTCATTAGAGAACTTGCTACTTATATACACAACTATACAGAGGACATAAATCTGTGTCATGTCAGACTGTCTTAACTTTAATGCTTTAACGATTAAGATATAAACTTCTTCCGCAAAGTCAACAACAGCTGAGTTTAAATTACGGTGTTAGAGATGCGAATCTTGTGCTTGTTGTCGAGAACATAAAGCACGATGCATTTTACATGCAAGCGCAGGAACACAACGGAAATCGATAATACTTACTCTAAATTAGCAAGTTTATAGTAATAGCACAATGCTCGCATTCGATATTAATTCAACTTTTGCATTAATAAAGATTAACGCAGGTACAGAAAGTCCTCTCTTTTTTTTTCACAGATAAGTAAAATTATCACTTTAAATAAAGAATTCTTATGTTTCTTAAGAGGTCGCCGCTAATAAATATGACGCTTGATTCAACTACAGCGGCTTATAGTTATCGCAATCGATTCGGAATACCGATCCGACGGAAGAGTATCCTTCGCGATACGGGATGTGCCATAATGGCACGCAATCACTCACACAAATCTTCCACGGGGCGAATCCTCGTGCCTTTGTCCATCGGACAATCCCGGACAGCTGTGCGCGACGGGTAATCAACTTGCATAAACACGCATGCATAGCTTATGCACGTAGACGAGAAGCGGAGTGTCATGAGGGATGCTTGCCGTTGCAACTGATGTGGATCGGCCGAACTGGATGCGGATCGGCGATGTGCATTCAGTTGCAGGAGTTATGATTCGATCGTCAAAATATAATGCATATCAAAATTGTTTTAGCAATTGGCTTTTGGCAGTATGAAATAGTCGTGAAGTAATACAGCGCTGAAAAGGAAAAGAATTTAATAAATCCAAAATGTATTATAGATAACTTTTGAAATGTTAAATAATTCTGTCAGTTATTTTTATTTGAGCCTAATAAATTAACCTTGAAGAATAAGAAATTATGAAATTGCACGCACCTTATTTATAAGGGGAGAATTCTAATCGAAATTATTTTATTGCACATTAATTTATTTAAATTTGACTTATCTAAGCTAATTCTGAATTGGATAGACGTGTGAATAGATATGGTTATCTATTGTAGTTTTACTAGACTATATTAAAACAGTGCGGTTAAATAGTTAATAAAACTTTATATCAATCAATTGAATTTGTATATTTTATATTTTATTCAGAAGATTGCTTTAGCACAGATAAATTTTGAAGAGTTTTTGAAAATAAATTGCCATATTTTTGCTAAAATATGAAAATTTTATTTCATATTTTGTATTTTATTTTTATTGCTTTGAACAACAATTCAATAATTTTATAATATAATGCCTAATAAATAATTGTAGTTTTGATATTATTGATTAAATTACTATTAATTAAATAATAATAAATGCGTTTCTGGAGCAGAGAGAATTTCTGAGATTTTCAATTGTAAATATTCCAATTGTGGATTTGAATGTGTTTCAAAGGCACATCTGTTCTTATTGAACAATACAATACAGTATAATGCGTATACGTATGTAATGGTGTGCACTGGCGAGTCATCAAATCTCATCATCTTCTCACTTTCTATAGTTTCTCATCGCTTTCTATAGCCCAATCTGTTTGCAATAAATTTTGAAATACAATACTCGTGCGATGAATCAGCGTGATATATGATCGATATATATGATAAGTTTCGATTTGCGGGATTAACAATTGCATTACCGCGGAGTGGAAATTAATCCGTCATGAAGCTTTAGCACGTTTCTACCACGGCGATGTATCGATACAGCAATGCACACCTTGTGCGATACCAAGTTTCCGTTACGTTCTGTAATTGCTGCCATTGCGTCACAATAAATGTAATTAAACTTTAATTGCGCAACATTGCCGTCACAAAGATACCGCAAACAGACCAGTGAAGATGATTTAGATCGGATTATTGCTCGCAATTAATTTCACGATTAACCGAGATCTAACGATACAGCGATTTTTTTGGAATATGATAATTTTCCAAATGATAAATGGCGGCTGTTATCTAATTATTGGCCAAGTATTGAAAGTTATTCTTTATGGATTTTTCCTTCGAGTTAAAATCAATTCTTTCTCAGCAAAATGGGACATGATCTTCTTTAAAGAAAGACTGATGCCAATTGTCATAACTTCTAAATATTGATTTTTAGTTAAAAATATAATATTTTAGTAAAAAGATATAATGTTTTTTTTTTTAAGTATTGTGTACATTATAATACAGCTACATTTTTTAGATGTTAAGAAAATATATTTGTATATGTGGAGTTGACTGTAATATTTTACCGAATGAGACTTGCCATTACGTAGCTTCTTCCATTTTTAAAAAATATCTTTAAATATGGTGTACTTAAGATAACACGTAAAGATATTTAAAAAAATATATAAAAAGGTTCGATTATTCGTCATTTAAAAAAATACCTTTAATTACAGTATACTTAAGGTAATTATTAGAGGTATTTAAAAGGCATATCGAATGATGATGTTTCATAACGGCTCTATATTTACTGCCAATTGATGAATTGCATCATGCATATTCTTGTTCAGTTTTTACCGTACTTTTGCTTATATTAGGCTGGTAAATTTTGCACGGTGTTTGGCATTAATTTGTTTTCATTTTATGAGCAGTAAGTTTTGCAAGCAAAATACAAGCTTAATGAGGACACAGATGGCACTTTCATGCAAAATTCTAATTGAATTTGTTGTCAATTTGCAAGCGTATTGTTATAATTTTGCTTAAGGGATATATTCGTAAACGTAATCTCTCTAGTATCTCTAACTAACTATTCAGAATGCATTGATTCGGAATCAAATGTCATTTATTATAACAATTAACAGCTCAGTTTATTTGGGTCAGTTTATTCCATATGACCATTTTTAATCGAACGATTACATTTCTTTGTAGTCACAGAAAATGGCATGTTTTAGATAATTTTTACTATTTTTAATTTAATCATTATCGTAACAAATTTTATAAATGTAATCGTTTGATTAAAAATAGTCATATGGAATAAACTAACCCAAATGAACTGAACTGTTAATTGTTATTAATAAATAACATTTGATTCCGAATCAATGCATTCTGAATAGTTAGTTAGAGATACTAGAGAGATTACGTTTACGAATATATCCCTTAAGCAAAATTATAACAATACGCTTGCAAATTGGCAACAAATTCAATTAGAATTTTGCATCAAAGTGCCATTTGTGTCACAAACAATAACGCCAGAAAGTAATAAAAAAATAAACAAAAAATAAGAAAAATTTTCTCACTATATTTATTTTCCAAAAAGTTATAAATATTATACATGATACTTTTGATGCAAACCATTTTATATAATAAATTATTATTATAGTAATTTACGTTAATAAAAAGAATACACTTTGTTATTTACTGAATGAGCTATAATGTATGTGATAATCAATCCATGTGACTTTCAGCCTCGGTCTTTCTTACATTTTTTTAAATTTTTTATTTGAATTATCTTGGTAATTGAACATTACAATAAAATTTTACTTATGTTAAATCTCTTTTGCTTTTACAAATATTTTTACTAATTTGCAGCACATTTTCGAAAAATTATTTTTACATATAATTTTTATTTTTTAAATATTTTTTGCTGATATTTTGTCTGATTATTATTTATATATATATTTTTAAACACGATCTAATATTTACGGTATTTGCGTATTCAAGTTGTAAATGTTGCTATATACATAAAGCACTACATCATCGCCCACCTATAAAAATAATCAAAGTAACATTTTGAGTCGCAAACTGCTAATGTAATGGGTATTGGTGTTGTTGTGTGCATTGTCAAGATATAACGCGAGTAGCATTTAGATAGACATTATACAATGGAAACATGTCGTAGGAAAATATACGATAACTATATTTGTGTTATTATTCGATATATAAATATATATATGCAAATTTACTGGATTGTGTCGGCCACAGATACGAATTTGAAGTAGATTTTTTACGACAGAAAATAGTCTAGATTATAATGTATTATTTTAGCGTTAAAAGTTAGGAGATAAACAATTTTCTCGAATTACAATTTAGAACTGTGATTAAATAACAAATTTGTGCTTTTCTTCATTTATTTTCTCAGAATTTTAATTGGATGTTTAAGTATACGCCACATTAATTTCGTATCGCGACCATTTCATTTTCATTGACATTCCAAAGATTTTCAAGTTTTGTATTTATTCGTAATTATATAATCGTTATTTATTGAATGTCTCCTGGCGCGTAGCGTAACAAAAGTGGCAAGTTTATTGTTTGGAAAATCTCACATAGCGAATCCCGCAATTGAGCGAAAGCAGGATTTACATTCTCTTAGTGACCAGCTACGTCTGTCAGAAACAATCTGCATAAGCGTAATCTCGTAATCACGCGCGGCGGTTGAGTCGAGAAAATAATGCAAGGACTACCATGCGCCTCGAACGCTCGCGGGGGCTGACCCCGTTTGTTCCTACAAACGGAATTAACCCCCAAAAGGGAATCTGCATATTTCTGCATCCGAGAGCTTCAGACGCGGGAAATTTGTTGGCGAAATCACTCGCCGGCATGTCTACCGGTTCTTGCACGGATGCTCGACTCCAGAAATCCAGAGTCTGATTTAATGCAAAGATGGAGGGTGGGGCACGCCGGACTTTTGTATGCCGAGTGTAGTACCGCGCTGCGAAAAAAAAACGAAAAAAATATGGAATAATTGCTTCTACAAACAAGAATAAAAATAAAACATCTAATTATTTATTCGGAGTTGAGTTACGTGAGACGGCATAAGCATGTTAAATGTAATTCTCCTCTTCGCATGCGGTTTGTGCGTCCTTTTAATATTCTTCAAAAAAATATGGTTACGTCTTTCAGTCTTAAAATTCAAGGGAAGCATTGCACATATATATTTTGATATAAAAACAGCTATTTCTTTTTGCAATTGTATTTAGATGCAAAAGAATAAAAAATTGCTCCATGCATAATATGATTTCTAATACTTTCGTTACATGAATCTTTTGGAAGACGACACTGGAAAAAAATTCTGGTTAAAAACGGACGAATCAGAAAAATCTTGTACGATTTATCAAATATTCTGGTTATTATAAGAGAAATTCTTATAATAGTTTATTATAATAGTTATAAAGTATTTACTTTTAAGAAAATTTAAGAGGAGTTATAAGAGTTCTATTATAATAACCAGAATATTTGATCAATCCCACAAGATTTTCTGTTTCGTCCGTTTTCGAGCAGAATTTTTTTCAGTGGAGCTACAGTGCTAAACTGTTTAGAAAGTAGTTAGACAATTTAGCAATTTGAATAATGTCTATATTCCGATAAATCAGCGAAAGGAAACAAGCGGAGCGTGACGAAGAGGTAAATTGTCATAAAGAGCATTGATTTGGTTTGTGACGGTACTATATTTCCCGGTCGGCGGAATATAGATGGTGATTTCAGGAATGTCAGTCGCGCGCGCAGCACAGTTGCAGTAAAACGTTCCGCCGAGTCGGAAGCGCATAAAAATGTTAATAAAGCCGGGCATAAAATATCTTAATATTCCGTACACCCGAGAAACTGGCGTGTATGCGAGAGAAAAATTATTAAAGTCACCGCGCGCGCGCGCACGTTGATGGTGCAACGGGATAAATAGATGAAGCGACGCGACGTATATTTATTCGTTCTTGCGCATCGAAATATCGATGAGAGAACCTCAGATTCTCCAGTTCGACAAGCCGCGAATCTGCATATTCGGAATGCGTTCGATTATATTCGACGCTGATTTCGTAGAATTTACAATTTCTCATATCGCGGAGTAGAATGTAAAACTCTGAATTCTCTCTTGAATGGAACTGAGGCGAAGTCTGTATTTCTTTCCGATTTTAGACTCTCCACTTTTGATTCTTTCAGCGAATCCCGTGTTCTTTATTTAAATTCTGCCTGATAACGAGTAGTACATAAAGCCTTTAGTTTCATCATCATTTAAAGTTTATACCGATATTTCATTTCCGCTTGTAAATATCACGTTAATATCGTAGCTATTCATTTCGATGGGTGAATGATAAAGCCGGATTATTCGCGAAAAAGGGGATTTTTTTCTGATTTTTCCATGTGTATCTACAGCACACATTTTCTCATAGAGATTTAATTAATTCTAGATAAAAAAATACTGCAAAAGATAAAAATCGATCGTAACACGTTGAACAAACTAATACTCAACCGTTGTAAAGCATAATTAAAAGTTTACCGCTTACAGACGATTTACTATTAATTAGTAGTAGCGTTTTGTATTGTGTAAAAGCGGTGCCTACGACTCTTTTTTTTCCTAGCTGTTAGTATCAAAAATAAGAAGAGTGGCGAGACAGAGAGAGAACTTGGAAAAGCAGATGTCCGTAAACTCTCCCTTTTGGTTGGGCACTTAAAAGTTACTTTGGACTTCCGCGGTCGGCACTTTGAATGCGAGTGCGAGAAAAAGAGTACGAGAATTCGCGCAATTTCTTATATAACTCTCTTAAGTGTCCAGAAACTATGCGGAACAATCAGAATGTTGCGCAGCAAAATTCTTGCGTATGAATACAGCGTGTTTTCTTGTATATGCGCGTTTTATGACGACATGTACGCAGAATGTTTCATTAAATCTCGTCGCAGAAAATTCTTATCAAATTTTATCGGGAGAGCACTTACTTCGATTTTACAGAAGATAAGATTGAAAAGGAGCCGACAATATTTGCGATTATGTGTATCGGAATATTCTCGTTCATATTGAATTCATAAGGATCGATTTCGAAGATTATAAAGAGTAATATTGCACGTTCCGCTTTTCGCTAATTCCGAGACGGTAAATCAACGACAATTACTACTACATGTTGTACATTTAACGTGAAATTATTTAAGTAGGTCGTAATTCACTGGGTTACATTTCTTAATGCGCACTTTGCGGAATCGGTGGAGAGTTATTTCTGCGAAACGCGTCGTTTCTATTTTAAAGGGGTGGAAGGAGAAGATGGAGATGGGTTTTTCGATCATCTCCATATCGACCTTATTACTTTTATCTCTCCCGTTGCCCGCGCCCCACTGCGGCAGCAAGGTGGACGGAGGCACCTTGTAATCAAACGAATGCAAGCTAATCGAGCCTCGCGGCAAATATTTGTCCCAACTGAATTCGACCACTTGCAGGAAATGCCGATTATGACTTAACGATAATCATGATTTCCCACGAGGTCGAGCTGCCGCGATCCGGTCGTCTCTGACGTTCAATATTGGCAATAGGGATATTTGCCATCAGGAGAAAGTTATTTCATAAAAATTTGTTATGGCACAACTACACTGAAAAAAAAGATTGGTTATAATAATAATAATAATAATTCAGTGTTGATAAAAGTTACCAACAATCTTGGTGAAATAGTTTCAACTAAACATATAAATTATTATGACAAAATAATGTTATAAAAATGAAATGTTTATAATTGTTATCAAATGTTGTTATTATATATTTAGTAATACTGACTAAATATTCCAAAAATTGCATTACTAAATACATCTTATAAGTTTTATCTAGAATTCTTTTTTTCAGTGTATTAGACGGAAAGAAACTCGCTCACTAAAATTTACGATGATTTTATACAAAAAATCTAATAAATTCAGCATTTTGGATTTGACATCCTCCATTTATTCCAGTTTTCTGGCTGTTATTTGAATAGAAAAAAAAAATGAATTTTTTACTCTTTTTTTCTTACCGTTTTTTACTCTTAGCTACTCTGTGACATAGAAATTTGGAGAAATTAACTTCAATAATAATTGAGACTTATGTTTAAAAAAATAATATATATATATTTTCTATTGAAAATGAGATAGGATATAATGCATCATTAAGAGTTAATCTTTTCATTAGCGGCACATGTAACATGTGATTTACAGATGTGATTAATTAACATGTAGTTTGCATGTACGCCCGAGAAATTGAGGCCACAAATGACGATGCGTATTTTGTGGTGAATTATTTTGCGCATTATTTAAAATAAAGAAGGCGATACATTATAACGAATAATAATTAATAGCAAGAATCAATGATATGCCAATAAAATGCACAGGGATAAGCGTATTGATTGTATTGTCCATAACAGTTCGTCCATTAATTTATGGTATTATGCGTCATTGCATAAGCATACACGGAAAACATTAATTAACATTAAAAGATGGAACAGGTAAATAGATATATAATAGTATATTGTAATAAACATTTTAAAAATATTTGAAGTGTAATTCAGTAACTTTTTACCACAAGAAAATGTTATTTTTGTCATATACATATTTATTATTTATGTATTAGTTATAAATTTTCTGCTAACTTTATGCGAAAAGCGTAATTTTTAATTTATAAATTGTAAGAGACTGTATATTTTATTTCACCGTATAAACCTTTTGGATAAAGAATTATTGTTAACAAATAATATTAATAAATAAAATGTACTGTTGCTAACGAACAATAACAAGAAGAGACGTAAACGAAAATTTGTAGAAAGCGCATGCAATTAATAATCTGTGTAATTTATATTTACGAATAAGAAATTGTTATCTTTTACATTAAATTTTTTTAATTCTTGCGAAACGTTCAAAACTACTGTTTGTTATTTGCGGTTACTTGTATTCTTCTTGTTCCGATTAGTGAAGAAAATAGGCAATGATTTGTGAGTATAATAGCTTTATTTAGGGCCTTATCACAACCTGACAACGTGCGACGTATTGTCTCATCCAATACTCAAGTCCTATTGCCTTACAATCCGTACACTCGCAATCATGAGCTACATGTAAGAGTACTATTCTGTCGCTCGATAGAATCACTTAATGATTGATCGATTGATAATTGATTCAAACGAAATCTGCAAATAGCTATTATCTTTTAAATATATGAAAATAATTTGTTTAAGTTTTGCCGCAAATTCGATTTAGAGAAACAAGTTTTTAGCATAAATACACTAAAAAAAGTACTTTACGTTCAAAATAATTTTTCCTATAATCTCATATTCTAAGCTCACTGTTTTACAGTAAACATATTAATTCCTCTTTCAATAAAGTGAAAAATATTTTTTTCTATCTTAAATATTCTTGTTTATAATATTTGTCTTTTGATTTCAGAGGAATCCTCTTGAAGTCAAAATAAGAATAAAATCCTCTAAGATTTAAAGGATTCCACGTATATCAAAATTATTTTTTTTTTAGTGTATAACAAATATTAATTAATTAATAATTTGATAAATTGTTACAGATATTTTAAAGTACTGGCAATTAAATAATAAAAATAAAATTTTATTTTTCTACTATAAAATTTTTTTATGTATAATTGCATAAATTTTATTATATATAATTATATAAAATGTGTGTTATACAGTAAATTCACAAAATAATGCAATCATATTTTCGCACTCTTTTACAATACAAGACATATTAAATATCAAAAAACTAGAAAAGAAATTAATTGTTGTTTATTATTGCATTTATACTTTATTCAAACGATATTGCTTTACATTGTTCGAAATGTTCATATGATTATATAGATTCTCTGTGGATTTGGACGCAAGTACTTATTATATTATACATACGATCGATACATCGTTAGATTTTATTATGCTGCGACAAACCCTTCCTCAAAGAAGGTATTCAGCAGATATGCTCGAATGGGATGCAATAAGGCGTAGAAGTATATATACATATATACAGCGGAATAAAAACGAAATAACCATGACGATGCATACATTTCTGCTTACAATTAGAAGAAAATACCGTCGCATTCTAGATAATTAAGGAGTATAGAGAAAGATAAAATATTTTGGATACATAAATAAAATACGTTTGCGAATTTTTTAGCGTGATTGGCTTCGAATGTTAGTAATAAATACAGTTGTCATAAATACACTTGTTCTTGTTATTGCAAAATCATAGTATTGAAGAAAGTGTGCAGCAAGTATTGATTGTACAATATAGAAAATGTAAATATTAAATATTTTTCTTTATGTATTTATTTTAATTTTAGAGAATACTTTCTAACGAATAAATTATATCTATTTAATAAATTTCGATTTATTAAATCGAATATATCTTGATTGCGTTGACAAACCGGATCAAGTTACGCTCATAAAATTACATAAATCAGAACTACTTACTAATTTAATTTTGGTTAAGCTGTGTGGATTATCATTAACAAAGAGAGTACCGTCACCTTACATTTAATTTTCAAATAATTTAATAGCTATATGGATATCACATATATTTATAAATGATAATTATTTTGTAAAATTAATAAAATCTAATAATTACTGAATTTAGTGAAAATTACGAGATAACAGGAGATATATATTAATATATTATTAAATTGTAAAATTTATTGTACATTGAAAGTATACACGAAAGTATACAGATGAAGAAGACTTATTTAAATGTAATTTTGCTGATTTTTATTTTTAAATTTGAAAATCGCATAATTTCTATAAAGTGCACATGCAGCGAATCTCAAACAAATAAGCATATTTTAACAAAGTTTCTGTTGCTACTAATAACAAAATCATTGCATACATTTAAACTTTTAGAAATCCTCTTTTACATTATTTTCCATCGAAAACCAACTTCATGTAAATAAGTTCACAGTGTAAAATGAGATATGTATAGCGCAATTACGATTAATTGACTAATGTTTATTGAGAGAAATGTATTACGAGAATTAATTTCATGACTTCACAAAAATAAAATTTCGGTAATTTTTTACATTTAGAATGAAATAATCTGCATTCTTTTGCGAAGGAGTTCTAAACGATATAAAAAATATAAATATAAAAATAAATATTTCTGAACGAAAATACTTTTCTTTGTTTTTTGCATATTTGCTCAAAAAAATTGTTGTTTTTATGTTATATTTCCATTATTTGAAAAAAACTAAATTAAGAAATTGTGTTGGTGTCAATTAGTAATATCGTATATTGTTATTGCCAAATAGTAAATTAAGAAATAATGTTTAAATAGCCGTTTGAGCTAGAATTTATTATTATTTTATTTATTGATTTACGTTCAGTTATCGAAAATTCGGATTTCAATATAATCGCCATCGAATTCTCGGAGAAAACTTTGATAGCCGATATTAATATTGCGCGCCAGATTCTTACTTGCGTAAATGTTACAATAATTAATAAAGCCTAACAACTTTGTCCGATAAATCGATATCCGTGCAATAACCTGCAGCTGGCTTTATTGAAGCCTTCGATATGTTGTCGTGATCGTGTCGTACAGAAAATTGATATACTCGTGTATCAATTCGATCACATATTAATATTCTCTTTAGATACGATATCATAGTTTCAAACATTCATTTCGTTTAATGATTACTAACAATTCCATACGTCGACAACGTCGAGAGCCGGTATTTGATGGATTCATTGGACCTGCCGTATTTTACGAGTGATGTATAAACGCGATATTTATGTATTTGACGATTGTTAACATACACCGCAGTTAGTAAGATTTACTGTGCTACGTAAACGCTTTCCTCCTCACGTCTCTCTCTTGCTTTCCGAGTCGTGCGTTACAAGATTTAGGTCACAGTGGAATAACTTCGATTACATATATTACTCGCGCGCCTGCACATACACATGAAATATACAGGACAACTGCAAATAGCAACGAAAATTCGGCCACAGACGGATTACCACAAATTGAAAATACCAGTAAAAATTGAAAAAAAAAGATCACCATTGCGTTTGCGTTTTATCTAGCGTGGTTTTTCGTTTTTTTCTTTTAAAGACGGGACGTATCGATTTTTATTTTTTATATGAATGAAATGTGTCATTCATGTCATTATAAATAGAATATAGTTTATAAAAAAATATACATACCTATAGAGTAGATATATTAAATTTCTGAATTTTTATATATTTATATACATATTTGTCATGTACTATTTAATACAGAAATTAAATAAGAAAACTGTTAAAATGAAAGAGAGAGAGAGAGAGAGAGAGAGGGAGAGAGAGAAATTGATGATCCACGATAGGGAGAACCTAATTAAGATCTTTATATATTGTTATTTAAAAATTATTTTAAGAGAAATAATAATTGATAATTTTTAAATATAAAATTGAATTCAAATCAAAATGTAGAATAATTAGGGCTTTAATGAATTATAGGTTAATTTAATAATTGATTTAAATTTTGAGTATTTTAATGAAACAGGATGTAAAAGTAAGTTTAAATGAATTATTTAAATTGAAGGTTAAAATTAT
Organism: Tetramorium bicarinatum; assembly: GCA_928718305.1. NCBI lineage: Eukaryota > Metazoa > Arthropoda > Insecta > Hymenoptera > Formicidae > Tetramorium > Tetramorium bicarinatum. The sequence goes on from OV788325.1 coordinate 22,877,943, forward strand.
ATATGTATAAATTGCCCGTTATTTTTTTGAAAAAGTAAGAGAAAAAAGTCGTAACACAGTAAATTTATTAGAATATGTATTTAGATTAAAATAAAAATTAATTTATATAAAAAATGAGTATAAGATAATTTTTATTTTAAATAAATTTATTTTTAAAAGGGAGGGGGTTTGTAGTAAATAACTGTCAGTAATGAAGGAATATTTATTCGATGCTATGTTTGCTCGAATATAAACTTTATGTTTTACTTATTGTTTATCAAAATGACTAAGAATAATTTATTAGATGATTTTTTAATTTACTTCAATAATTGTAATATTTTATTCTATTCGAATCTTATTTTCGACTCTTTCGCTAAACGAGTATTGCACATGTCGCAGAGCGCATGCTTTATCAAACTGCAAATCGTTACAAGCTGCTGTGGAGAATTTAACTCGCGGACTACACCTCAAAGGTTTCGACGAACTTTTAAAAGTAGTTCTTTCATTTCGCGAAAGCTGATTTCCGATACGGTCCTACGAGCGGAGTGCAACTGCCTTGTGAAACAACCAGGGACGAAAACAGGCATATAGGACGAAAGCTCGAGTAAGCTGCACCCGTGTTCTTAGCAAAGTTGTGCAGGAAGTTCCGGTCACCTTCTCGCTTAGGAGTTACGCGGAATCAGTACTAGGTACAATCTGGAGTTGCGCAAAGACATTTTGGCTGTAGCTGGACACTTGGTGGCATTCCAAGTTGTACGTCGGTTGGAATTACGTAATTCCCAAAATTTTTTTCTTACCTTTCTATATCGTGCGATTTTCTAGATCGTAGATATTAATAAACGAGTTCATGAGCTTTTGTTACTCGTTGCAGGAATGGCACTCGAAACTGTGAAATTTTACGATAAATTTTTGATAGTGCAATGCCGTAATATAAGCAAACTTTCGCGAATAACTTTAATATGTTTCGTAACAAAGCGAAATTATGATCGACTGAAATCGTATAGTATAGCTAGTATAACAATTAATTATATATATATAACTAGTATAACAATTAATTCTCTAATAACTTGAAATCATGATGATGTATAATTCTTAGCGATAACCATTTAAAGGAATGCATTTAATATTGCTTGCTTTTTTTATATGTCTGATTAAGCGTGAATATTTTCATAAAAAGAGGCGTTTCGAGGAAAAAACAACGCAATATACATGTTTTCGTTTATTTTAAATGTTCATTAAAAACTTTGTTTCTGCAAATTTGAACTGCAATAGTCGTCGAGAATCTTATTATTAGTTTATTTAATTTCATACAATTTGCTTACTTGCACCGAGCTTGTTCAATGCATTCACAGTTCATTATTACTGCTGGTTACGTTCCATCGCGATCTCGATGCATTGAAACTCTCGGCAGCGTACGCGTGACGCATGTATTGATATGCGATAGTCAGTCGACCAACCATAATGTGTATTACGATGTGGTGGCCACTTGTGCCAAACTAGATGAGCGATCTATTACACGGAAGAGAACGCAAATTCAATACAATCAGCTATCCAAGAAAGTTTCATACTCTATCTACTATACAAATAAGTTCATTTTAACAAACGCTTGCAATTCTAAATACACATTGGAAAACATTTTTCAGCAACATTTATTTTAATTAATTTATCTATCATTTTGTTAAGAAGACGCTCTATTTAAAATGGCTTGGAACTCGACATTCAGGCGTGTCGTTTACTTTTTTTTTTACACAATATTAATTATCATGATAGTTTCTCCAGTTTTTCTTTTGAAATGAATATAGAATATTATTTTGAGGAGGACATTGCAATAATTGCCGCAATTGCGAATATTGCGCTGCACCGTTGATCGTTAATCGCAAATGTACACCTTCTATGGGCTGCAAAGTACAAACAATCGCGAAGAGACGGCGTCCCATGCTAAAATATTCATGAACAGGCATGCTCGGTCGCGTCCGTAAAAGTAAGCAAGATCTACCACAGGTCCGCCACAAAGGCTGTTAAAATGTTCGCTTGTAAAGCGATGCATAAAGCCTTGCGCAGCGACTCGATAGGTACGTATTTGCCTTACAAATGAAATTGATATGATTTTCATGTAAATTTTACGTTGTTTCAATATTTTCCATGATGTTTACGAAAAATTGTAAAAAAAAATAACAAGGTACGCAAGAATTTCTAAAGTTGCAAGATTAAAGACAAATAATATTAGCTAAACGGCTCGTTGTGCAGCAAAGTTAATTCCTACCGATACTATTTTTAGGAAGCTTTTTTACGGTATTCTCACATCCGTTTTTATTCAAATCGAATTATAAAGCTACAATTCTACTTTTTGCATATATTAATATTTAAAATACTGCTATTTGAGGAGAAATTTTTCGAATATTAAACAATAATACTCGAGAAAACGCATTACAATGGCTTTTGGAAGTGTCAATTTCGAATTAATAACGCAGTCATACATATTAATGGATTGTTATGAAAGGCATTTTTAAGCACTTTATCAATTCTCATGGTTAGTAATTTGGGAAATATTACCGTTATGTATTAATTAATTAGTAAAACATTTTCAAGTTATTTAATCAAGTGTATTTGACCATAATGCGATTAATATTGAATGTTCATCGCTTCGACGAGAAATATATCAATTCACATATTAATGACTCGTTAAATACAAATATGTGCAAACTTGCGTGTTTAATTTACACGGTAGAAATATCAAATCATGTGAATTTGCACGAATTACAGACGCAAAAAATAAAAGGAATAGGTTTTCCGCCCGATATGCCATAGGCGTAGAACTATACTCAAAGAAGAGTCTCGGTATTAGAACTCGTGATTCTAATTGGAACTTGATTGCGCCGTTTCGCCAGATTCATTTGAAAGCTCTCGCCGAGATCGAAGAAAAGGTAGACAGAGAGGAGGTCAGTGACGGAATAGTGAAACGGCAAAATGGAAGTGCGGGAGGTCGGTATTCCAGGAAGAGTGGTTATGGACGGGAACCTGATGAAGTGAGAAAGTAGACATCGATTCTTCAGAAAATCCAATCGTCACTGGAAGTGGCTATTTATTGCCGTCGATCTTGCGAAGGGAGCTCTGAATTCATTTGCCCGTAGGTTATTTTCAGTAACAAGTGCTATTCTGTTTTTTAAGGTTGCCGAAGGTCCAAAGAGGATATAAAACTTTTTTGTCAGAAGAACGCATTTTCGTGAACTCGAAATAAAATGGTGATGTACTAGTGCATTTACAGATGTACTTTCAAAAAATTTGCTGGATTAATTCAATTTTAAAGTATAAACCAATAATTCCCGTTAATTACTAACAAGTACATATGTGTAATAATAATAATAATAATAATAATAATAATAATAGGTGCATTATTATGCACTTCGAGTGTTAGTCTATTAATTATTGATACACTTATTGGTTTAATTTAATTAATTCAGTGTAATGCATAATTTCCAGTAAATACAATCCGCGCAAGCGAGAGCGAACTTCCGATTTCCGTTTTCATAATTCATGGAGATCTATTCTTATTGGTTTAGTAGTGACTGAACGTCTCAATCGTATGTTACTTTTTCGCAAGGTCTTTAACGCATACGGCGTTACAGTGTTTAACTTTTTTAAAACACAACGTCGGCGTTTTGCACACGCAAAAAATGATTAGCCAAAGAAGTTAAAATATAGTTGTGGCAGTTAAGATGTTTTATTAAAATAAAGATAGCTAATGTTGTCCCTACGAAAGTTCAATTTTTTAGCTGTTAAAATTTTGGTGCTACGATAAAAAATATTCGCTGCTAGAACCTCCCAAATAACGTTTAGATAAATCCATTATGCTAATTTCTCTTCGCAATAATAACTAAATCGAATTGAGCGTTCAGTAAAATAATGAGAAACAGATGCTAACCTTCTTAACTATTCATATTAAAGAATATTTTTAATTTCAGCTAATAAAATTGTATTTCATAGCAAATATATTTTATTTCTAACAGCTAATTTTTAACAATAACAGCAAAAACTCTAAACTAGTTAATAACGTTTAGCTAATATTACTAACAATAAATTATTTTTTTGCGTGCACTAACGGCACTCGGCTTTACGTGATGATAACTCGGGGAAAGAGGGGTAGGGGGAAGGCGAAAATCTTCGCGCGGGCATGCGACGCGCGGCAGACTATACGATCTTATCGCGAGCTTCGCGCAAGCTTCGCGCAAGCTTCGCGCCCCCGAGATGAGACAGGTGGATGTGGGTGATTAGACGCTCACGGGCAGTAATGCAACGCGACGGGAACTTAACGAGGAACAATATTGCATTTATCGGCGTGTGATGAAAGGTGGATGGAAACGGCGGTAACCCAGCGGCTTGCGGACGGGGGGATGGGGAATTTAACAACTGTCGAACGTGCTCCACGGTAACCGGTTAAGATTCCAGAAGCCGTGTTCGCGCGCCGGTTGCACGGCGGTGGTAGTGCTCTACGAAGCGCCCGAGGAATCAATTAGTCGACTGGAGTCGGCTGACGCTCCGAGCACCAAACATTGACTTTATTTGCATACTATGGCGGAATTGCAAATTTATACTTATTGCGGAGTTATCAGTTAACCGGTCTCTTCACTGAGCGAGCACTGTCTGACCGACGGGAACTTGCTGAAGAATACGTAATACAGCGAAAACGCGATGCTTAGTATTGCTTTGGAAATCGTTTGTCATTCGTCATTTTAACTTTCTCTCGAATGTATAATGCTTCTCGATAGATATATCTACATTTACTTATTTATTTTTATAGCGAAAAATTTATTTTTAGTACACGCAAAAAAATGATTAGCCAAGGAAGCTAAAATCTGGCTGTGGCAGTTGAGATGCTTCATTAAAATAGGGACAACTAATGTTTTCATTACCAAAGCTCAACTCTTTAGCTGTTAAAATTTTGGTGCTACAATCAAAAATATTTGTTGTTAGAACTAAATAACGTTTAGATAAATCTATTATGCTAATTTCTCTTCGCAATAGTAACTAAATCGGATTAAATGTTCAGTATCATGTAAAATAATGAGAAACAGCTGCTACTTTCTTAGCCATTCATATTAAACAACATTTTTAATTTTAGCTAATAAAATTGTATTTCATAGTTAATGACATTTAATCAATATTACTAAGTTATTTTTTACATTTGTTTGATCACATATTAAAGCGTCATATATTCATGAAAAATATTGTATTCGCAATTTATTTTGAAGAAATTGTTTGAAGAGAAATTTTGGAAACATTTTAATATTAGCAATTATTTTTGAAATATACCTAATATTAAATATTATAAGAATATTTTATATTGGTGGCTAGAAGGATGGATTGTGATACATAAGAACATCGATATCTTCGAGGAAGAAAGGTGACGTTATTTGCCGGAGAATATAAGCTTGGATGCGCTTATTGCAGTTTATATATAACGTGAGAAATAACGTGGACGGCCATTTTCACGGCTCCCGGATTATAGAACATGCCGGCATGAAATCGTGACACGCGACTGAATCTTCCGACGTCTTCGTCGTTAAGCCACAGCAGCTTCAATCCGACGCGACGACAAACAGCGAAAAGTTACGAGAGCCAAATCTCTTGGAGCCAAATCGAGAATTTTATTTACCTCAGATACTTTTGAAAGTTGGAATATTACTTTTTGAGCTTTGGATAAAGTTTAGGTTAAGAGTAAATTTTATCCTTTCGCGTAAAAGTTGCTACTTTAAAGAAATGAGGAATTCTTTTTGTTACAATGGATTATTTTCTTAATTTATTTAGAGAAAACAGTCATACCCATTTTCACCCCTTTTTGTGAACGAGAAATTTAAACGCTTTTAATGCTGAACTAAAAAGTTTATCCAATTATTATATACCAAGTGTAAAATCCAGAGTGTATTCCAGAAATAATCAACACAAAAGAAAAAGCACATCAACTGATGTAAGTGTTTAATTTAATTAAAGTACTACAAAGTGCACATTGTTACTCGGAATTCTCATCTCTTTTTTGAATATGAATTGATACATTCAATATAGCTTCGTTTGGAATGCTTTTATAGAGTTGTAAAATAGTAGATGGTATACTGAAATTATAGTGAATGATGGCGATAAAATAATTGAAGATAGGAAGGGTAATGATGTAGCACGAAATGAACGAGTATAAACTGAAAGAGGCAAAAATGGAAGACGAATAAAGAATTGCAAACAAAGCAATTAACCAGATCCAATGAACCAAAGAACACGAAATTATAGTAAAGAAATAGTCGATTACAAGGTGTTAAAATATCACGTAAATGCAACGGGGCAAAAAATGTAAATCGATAGAAGAACAGTTAACAATTAACTACAAGAAACACTGCTACCGCAATTTGCATATGCCACGTGCTTTAGTCGTAACCGCACTAAATAAAGCCGATAAGAATCTTGCTGGTATACTCGAAACCTATCGCGAGCACTCAATACTGATTGATATTCTGTGAATGTGCCCATTTTTTTCTGATTTTTTTAAATATGTGACGTCATCCATTGACAATAACTTTTTGAAATAGAATATTTCTGAAACGGTTAGAGGGTCCACTTTGCAATTCAATATACATATGTATACATATATAGTTTAGACTTAAATAATAAAAACTTTATTTTGAGATAACAAAATTTTAATATTTTAATTATCACAAAAGAGGGGTGAATTTTTAACAGGAATTGAATATCACTCTTTTTTTTTATTTCGAAAGAATTTTAAATAATTATATATTATTATTTTTTATATATTATAATATATTATTAATTTATATATTATAATATAAATTTTATATATTATAATTATAAATTTTATTTTTTAAATATATTTTTTAAATAAATAATATTTATCTATTATACAAAGATTTGATTAGTAAACCTACTAAATTTTTTAATACGAACAAAAAATGCATTTACACTTATTTTACATTGTATATAACTGGGAGAAACGGGAAACTTTAATAACGAAATTGCTTTTATTTTTATTAACAGTTATAATAATAATAAATGTAAATGGCATCATTTTTATAACTTTCAAAACAGATTTTTGTTTTTTATCATAACTTAACATAAACCGGACTTATGGGTTTCTTGTATCAGCATCTTAGCATGAAGTTAATTAAATATTCAAATAATGAGAGATACTGACGAAAAGTTTATTTTGAATATTTGAGTTTTAGTATTTTTTGAGAAATAATCGTATGATTAGTGAGAAGTAACTAATTTTTCATCATAATAATATCACTTTTCATACCTAATGTACCTATATGTATAGTGAGTTAGATTTTATCGAGTTCGATTGCATTATTTCCATTTGTGGATCCCAGGGAACTAAGATCTCTCTACTCTCTCTACTCAATTATTTATAACATCAGTTAACGAAGATTACGAACATTATACTTAATGACGAGCAACTCATTAACTGTCATTACTTGTTCAGTTACTTTTGTCGTGGAAAGTTTGGTCGCCTCGTTATGCAAAATAATTAAGGGACGTTTTCTGTGCTCTGGAAAACGTTGAAAATGCATTTTGAGAAACGACCACCCGGCGATGTCAAATTAGGAGATTAAATAACGTTCGCAATTAGTTCCGCTTAGAATGGAGTTCTTCCCTTGCGTTTTCTTCGCTCACCGGTGACTCTTCGTTGTAAACAATGTAAACTAACGATCTCTTTAAGGTACATGTGTCTGGAAGCAACATTTCTGCGATTTTTTTCTTAGTTTAACTATAATTCGGTATTTTTTCGTTTTAAAGAACGAATGAAAAAGTTTGTATTATAATACAGTCGGATACATAGAAGGAATTTTTCAACAATATCTTCTAATTATGCTTTGCGAATGCTTTTTCGATAAAGAAATATTGCGATTTAAAAATTTTTACTTATTCCTTTATACATATTTCGGAATTGGACATAAGAGAAATATAAATGAGCGTAGGCAGAGATAAAAAAGTTAAATTAAAAATGGAAATAAAGTGGAAAAATATAATTTCTACTTCTTCTTTTGTATCGATATCAATTTCTTCTTTTCATATCAATTAATTATTGGAATACTTTCGATATACATTACTCGATAATACATTTGTTTGAATTAACAATGAATAAATGTTATAATGTAAACAGCGTATCTCGTTTCTGTTTTTTGTCCTGTAAATTAAAACAAGAATCACAGCGTAAGAATATTCCCCTTTTGCATGCTAATTACGTTTGTTATCAAACTCGAAAAAGAACTTGTTTTTCCACGATCTCAAATTATTATTCCAGGTAAATACATAAATAAGCTATATTGAACAAAAAACTAACAATTTTTCTTGTACATATTATCTTATTATTATATTATTTTTTTTATAATGATGAATTTATCTGGATAATTAATTTATATGGATGCGTTTTATTGCGAGAGTTATAGAACAGCCTTACAACGCGAGAATAGAGATAAAAAGAGAATCTAAAGAATTCTCGTAAGTTTTAATATTCATTTTTTTCGTTTGAGAGCGTCTCTTTTCGACAAAACGCGAACAAAGCATTCGTTAACGTTATGTTAAGTCTCTTACGTGTCACAATATGTACATTCGGCGGGATGGAGCGACACAGTCAATAGGAATTTTTGTTGCTCCTTGACTCTGTAGATTGAAGGGGTTCTGGAACAAAACTCTTTCGCGCGCTGTGACCAGTTCCATCGTATAAAGCGCTGGGCAAACGTAGTTTATTCGGTTAGAGCGCTGGTTTCGATTCACAATGAAACATTGTGCGATATGGTTTTTGAGGGAAAATGATTGTTTCTCTGCATGTAGAGAAAGTTATTTCAGAAGCTTGTTTCGGCGAAATGATTTCGGCACGATCTCACGCTAATCTGCTTTCGTTCTTTCCTCGTCAAAAAATTACAAAATATAAATAATATTAAAATATTAAATTCTCAATTGAAAACATCTTGCTAACAAATCTAAAACATTCTACAATTTTACTTTATTATTATTATGTAGCTATCTTATTTTACGAAAATATTTATATTAATAGTACAACTATAAATTAATATTTTATTGACAATCTAGTCATAATTAAAAATACAAAAAGAAACACATTAAATAGTCTATATTGATTTTGACATACGTAATAAATGTAATGTTAAAGTTAACAGGGATTAATTATTTATTTTCAAAACTATTGAATTATTATCCTTTACAGAAACAAGTACATTTTCACAAGTACGTCTCTGTAGCTTTCGATCCATAATACAAACGCCGTAATTTTTTGCTTTCGGTCGCGAACTGCCTGATATCGTGGAATGCACGCCATACGTTACGTTATTCGTCCGTACATCCGCGTTGTAAAACTCGCAGCAATGTTTTTCCTCCCCTCGTCCGTTTCGAGTAATGAATTCCATCTGCCGCAAAAATAACAAAAAAATCCCTTTTCCGTTCCAACAATTACCTACGCGATCTCGAGAAACTGCGTGCGCCGATCTCGCGCCGAAATTCTTCTTTTTTTTTCTCAATGGCGCGTATTTGCGGAAATGTGTGCAAATTCTATACGGCACACTGGCTGTAAAATCTCCATACGATCCCCTCTATGCGCGAAGGAAGTCGGACACCTGGTGCCTTACATCGTCCCTCCGAGGACGATATGTATGGTAATCCAAAGTGTTGCCGAGAAACATCTAGGTCGTTGTGGAGGTCAAGGAGGCGATTTTTTGGGAAGGCAGGGAAAAAAACTCCTCGTGTGCCACTTGCTGAGCTGTGGGAGCGAGGAGGATTGCGAATGGTCGCAAACAAATGAATATTAGCATCACTTTACACTTTAGATATATACAGGGTGTCCTATTGTAAGTAACCACTCCCTTTATCTTAATTAAAAGAGACAGCCCATAATAAATGTACATATATCAAATTAAATGTGTAAAGACTCGCATTTATTATACACATGTTTGCGAAATCCGTCGCAACAGGAAGTTATCCTAACAGGAATATTAGAATAATCGGCAATGCGACACTACGGCTTTTATTATTCAGATTACTGCAAAGCGCTCCTGCACAGCGTACGGATTGCTCCTAATCGGCTTATTTCGTGCACAGCTTAATAAAAATATAGTGACCTTAAAAGAAAATAAATCGATTTCGTACAAAAAGGTCCTCGCGGATAGGAAAGCCGCTTTGCCGAAGATACCCATATTTTATCGGAGCGTTATACCACGAAGTAATTCTCTTGTACGCGTTGCTGCAATTAATACAGATTTATGGATGAAGAATGATTGTATTTTCAATTTTGTTGCCGCTGTGAGCAGTGAGAGCAGGGTTTCACTCATCTTTTCTACCGTAATTTCTGTGCGTTAGATGTGAATCTTCAAGTAAAACCTTTTTTATTATCACGCTAGAAATACAAGGTGCTTAAAGAATATTAACACTTATATAAAAATATATAGCTTTCTTTTAGAGAAATAGGACATTGGACTGATAACACATGATATAATAAATGTATTTTGTCTTGAAAGAATATCCATTTGTTCATCATCATTGTCAACATATTTTTGGAATTTGGAATTTAGGAATTTTCTTTAGGTGCAGATCTTCTCCAGAGCCAAGAGGAGGGCTTCTATATGGCCAGCACGTTCGCCAGACCTTACGCCATGTGATTTCTGGCTATGGGGGATGGTAAAAGAACGAGTTTATGCTATGAAGTCACGTAATATGCAAGACAGAAAATGTGATTGCAATAATACTCAAATAAATGTGCCTTAGGGCTCTGGGGATTCTTGGGAAAGATTCAAAGAATGTGTCGACAATGATAGTGAACAAGTGAAGAATTTTTGAAGATAAAATATATTTTTTACGATGAAATTTTGCTATCAGTTTTGTTTCTATAAAAAAGTATACTTTCATCTATATAAATAGTAACATTTTTTTAAAACACTCTGTAAAAGATAGTTAATATTACTAAAATTTCTTTCATACTGCGTGCTACTATACGGCCACATGAAAAGTACATGCTTTATTGATACGGTGACCGTCCGTCCTATATTACAGAGAATAGTCCTTATTTATTTTAGGTCTGTGTCCTTTAGATTTATTTTTTTCTTGAAAACCTCTTTTGTCTTTTATTTTTGAAAAGTCCTATAAAATGTCCCATATTTCAATCTTTATCACCTTTGTATATTTTGTATAATGTTTAAATAAAGATGTATTTCTTTTTTTATATAAAGTTGTTTTTTAGTTTACGTCCTTTATTTTTCTCAAAGAAATATGGTCACCATATTTATTGATTAAAATCTTTTTATTACCTTATCACTGTACTATCTTTATAAAATACAGCTAATTTTACTCTTACGTTTCGCAGATGAAGCATTCATTGCGTACCATTTGATCAGAACACATGATCGATCATCGTAAAGCTTTATCGAATTTCGTCGAAAGTAAGCGCGTAATTTCGCCAAAGCATCTCCTCGTAACCAATCGCGATGATATCATATTCAATATTCGAACTATATGATTGTAACGGACAATAAAAAAGAAACGAAGCTCATTTCTGCGCGATGTTTCGTTACTCGTTAAAACAACTGTTCGTTCGAGCATTGATCTTTCCAGTGAAAAATTTTACGCACCTAAAACAATCTGCATGCAGGTGTTTTAAACAAATGTGCACGTTGATTTTCGTATTGGTGACATGGATTAATTTTTGACACTGGCATGTCTAATTTTCCAATAACGGGATTTTTCGCACGATTTTTTCTGTTTACAATTGTAATCCTTATTTTTTTTAGTAAAAAACATGTATATATATTTTCTGAAATATATATAGACACGTATATTGATTTTTTCATGCAATTTGGAGTTAGTTTTTTTTAATCCTATTGGACGCGAACGATCAACGTCAAAAAAAAATTTATAGCACGCGTGGACCGAGTTCCTGAACCGGTTCTAATGACGTTATGTACGCATCCGTTACGTAAACGTATTGGAAAAATGGGAGTATCGCTGTTGCAGAAATTGCGGTGGCGGGATTGCCGGTATGAGTAGCCATATGGGACATTTCCTGGGATATCCTGTAAGCGCAGTGATGAATAATGGTTTCTTGGGGATCGTTGGTAAAATTCGTTAATTTTCCAAAATCTAAACTTTGATCATAGTCTGCTTTTGTTCATGGAAATGTGTATACTATCGATTATCTCATCTACGATATTTTATTGTCCATTATAATAATAATGCGTCTTTAAAAAAGATACTCGTATATTGTAGTTGGTTTTTTTATATAAAAAATATTTCAATACTAAAATTATATGTATAATAAGTTTGAAGATATCGCAGTGTCTGCCAAAATTGTAAATAAAATGGAATGCATATTTCGGTCAAGTTCATAATAATTTTTAACGGAAAACATTTTTTGTTTTAACGAGTCTTTTTAGTTTTGCAATTTATTTTATTGTCAAATTGTTATCGGAGTTTTTAAAAATTAATTTTGTTAGAATAATTAGTTCTGCGTGTTTTGCGGATGGGCTTGGATAGTAAGTTAGTTCACGTGAGTATTGCGTGCGAGTCTTCAGGAATTCGGACATACGACCAAATCTAATTGGTCAACACGCGCGAGTGCTTGAGCAGAGTCACGCTATACGACACTTCTGTTCTATTACGAGAAGCGCTTGCATGTAACTTTTGGTGTTCAACCGATTATGAGTAATAAGGAGTATTCTAGAAATCTTGTATCCACTACACTTATTTGCAACAAATTTTAACACACGTCCACTTATGAGATTTATATATTTAAATCTACACAAATAAACAGACATGACAAACAAATATTTACTTCTCATCTGCTCTCAACGAGTAAAAGTAATAAATCAGAATAAATTAATTTTTATTACACTTTATTAATGAAAGACTTTATAAATAATTTATTACTGGATCACGCAGTTCTGTTTTTGAAATATGGATTATAAAATTATACAATAATGTAATATAATGTAATATAAAATGCAATAAACGTAATCAGATTAAAATCTTGTTTTTCAACGTTGAAATCAATTTATAATCGATTCTCTACGTGTGACTTTTATTTCATAATAAACGACAAATACGAGTTAACACTGTCTACTCTCAGAATCAGTGAGAAAAGATTTTAAAAAGGAGAGGACATCTTTGATTGTGTAATTTCTCGTGTTGAACAGCACGGCAACTTTTGGAAAAGTGAAGGTTTTCCGGAAAACGTGCGCGACATAAAAGGTATTTGTTTGCCGCGAGCGGACGGTATATATATCGTGGCTATAGATTTTTAGTGGTGAGCCTTCTTTCGAAAGGCAGCACGTGTTGCGAAGGGCTTTTTCCTCTCTTCAGCTTGCTCTGCTCTCGCCGATCGAAACGGCATGATTTTTTATCACGAGCTGCGGAAATGACTATATGCTGCCATGCTTCGGCCATTCGATTCTGCGAAAAAGAGAGCTTTCCGAACAAAATCGAGAAGGGAACTGCTTCTTTCGTTCATCGCTTTTTCAACCACAAATACGATATCTAGTGTGTAATATTCTCTATAATGCAGAACCATTATAGAAAATATTGATCTGTCGAAAGTAATTGAATGTTGTAAGGAGATGCAGTGGTTATATTTTAAACGAGTATGAAAAAGGAAATACTTAGGATAAATTATTATTTCAAAATTGTACAAAACATTTAAAGTCAATGTATATTCAGATCTCTTTGTTTGTTTTATCTATTTTTATTTATCTATTTACTACACTGAGAGAAGAATATAAGTTATTTTTTAATTCAATCAAATTTTATAATGTTTCTAACACGAAATATGATTAACTTAACTACGCATTATTATATACATATATAATCAACAACAATTATCACTAGAAATATAAAATTGTGGTCCAAAAGTAACTATATTTTTCTCTCAGTGTACATTTCTTTTTTTATATGAGTTGTCGTTTTAATGTTTAATTATTACACATGGTTTAATTATTACAACATGGTTTAATTATTACAAAACATGTACTTTAGATTATGTTATAATAAATTTTTAAACCTCACAAACGTGAGGTTCGGAAATGTCTACGACATCAGTTAGAGCGGTTTAAACTGCAATTTTTTATTATTATAAGATTACCAGAATAGCTTATCCTTGAGTTTTTACTTATTTTTATATATATGACAAAATAGCCACCGAAAATCTTGATAGCAGTAACACTGCTATTACATTTAATACTCGGTTGTTTTTCCTAAATAGTATAATTTAATAGCAGACGATTTCGAAGATATGACCTTCATTTAATGACGCTTTTTTGGTAATTAAAGAGTTTACTACATTTCGAGTAAATTAAAAACTAATAATAATTTGTCAAATTATTAAAAATTGGTTATTAAAAATGCGAGCAATAAAATAATTATACAATTATCATGTACAAATACATTCATAAAAATTTTAATATTTTGACAAATTATGTCTATTATATTAATATCATATTCTATTGATATTTTTTATTATACATATGTGCATATTTTAATTTCTTTTACTAGAAAATATAATTTAATATTATTTTAATTAATGTTGTATTTTGTTAACATTACTAGATAATCGATTGCATATTTTGTTAGAATAAAAAGATAATCTACCTTCCATAAGGCAAGTTGATACTTTTTCGCGAACAGGATTTATCACCGGAAAGCAAAATGTAGCGTTGATAACGGTATCATTATTTACACATTTCGCTAGAATTTTCGCTAGAATTTTACTACGAGAAAATCTAATAGACTACAACACACACATATTCGTCGGCGGTAAATATTCTTTGCTGTCTCCGTCGAAGGCACTTTTTCACTTGTTCAACAACCTCGTCGGCCTCGGTGAATTTTTAAACGTGAATGGGATTTCTTAAGGCCGGCTTCCGCTTTTTGTATCCCGCGGAAAAATTCCATCTGCGCTCGGAAAATTCTCAGCGTTCCGCCGCGCTCGACAAAAATTCAACAAATAATTCACGATGCATACGCGTTCGGTAAATAAGTTTTCCTCCTCACTGCGTATGCATATATCGTCATTATACACCTATACCTTGGTTGCGCGTGCTGATTTTCAGCTCAGATACGAAATATGCGATAATACTTGAGAAATATAACTCAATAAATATATCGTTTTATTTATTAAAATATAGAAAATTATTTTTCTTCATTGATTTCTGATTGTCATTAACGATTTGAAGAGAATAGGAATGAACGCATTTCTCGTTAATAGAAATTTTTTACATTGGAATTTTTTACGCGTTTGACAATTTTTATACATTTTTGAATAGAGGCATAATTTTGCAAAATTGCTGTTTACTGAAATCTTGAAAAATTCCAATCTCGAAATGAAATATTTCTGAAAGGTGAACTGTGTGTTTTTGAATATAGCCTTTTTTCTATATGCGATATTATCATATGTATATGTTTTTTAACAATATACTTTTTAAACAATTAAAATTTGGATTGTAAAATAGATTGCGTGAAAGAAATTATTATATTGAATTATGAATTACCAAATTAATATTAATTAATTATATCATATCAATTTATGCAGATTATAATTATTTCCATGATTAATTAACATAATTTTTAATATTATTTGAATTAAATTAGTTACACTTCATCAGTTAGTACTTTAACATGCAATTTTATTTTTGATTATTCCTGTCTTTGTATTTTTCTGTTGCATACACAACAGAAATAATAATAAAATGAGAGTGCATAATGCATGTAGTTGCATCCATTTTTTACTTTCCACATTTAATGTGGAAGTGTTTTATACCAGAATTTATCGACATCGTTTTATGGCCTCGGGAATTTAAGTAATATCATCGTTAACGAGAGATTTTATTCAGTTAAATCGCTGCCAGCACCAAAATAAAAACGACGTTTATACATGATTTAACGCAGCGTCATTGAATATTTGGCTCGCGCAGTTTCGCGCATATCTACGCGCATCGGATATATTAATCATAGTCTTAATAACGCGAGCAATCTCACGAAATTTACGGTCCCATCACCGACGCACAAGTGCATACTGCTGCCAGCAGGCAAGCGTGACGCGTTATCATGGCGCGGAATATGAAGCAGTTATGCGTCCCCGGGTAGATTTTGTTCGGCAGCCCCTGCGAATGCTCCACGCCAAGAGATATCTACGCGATATTTATCGGCGGCGAAGAAATTCAGTAAGAATCTAGAAAATTGTGCTCGTCACCTCAGCTGTGCGCGAGAGAAAGGGGCAGGTGGCGTTTATGCGAGTTGTGCGCGCGCGTGTGTGTGCGTGCGTGCGCATGTGAATGTGTGTGCGCATCAATTTCGTGAAAGCTTTTAAGGGCATCGTCTCCAGCGTGCCGTATTCCCCACGCGGCACTTTCGTGGATCGACGCGCACTTTTCGATATTCACGATAAAACGGGCTTGTCATCGTGGCTTCGATGCAAAAGAGCGCAATTACATGGATCACTTTGACGGCAGAAAAAAAAGGAAGAGAAGAAGGAGGGGAAAAAAAGGGAAGAAGGAAAACGTAGCCGGGACGGGATGACCGGGAAACGCGTTGGGTGCTCTCGCTCGTGGATGGTGATTTTCCGCGAGAAGCGTGACGATTAAATAAATTGCGCCGCAGTTCATTAGCAGGTCTCCTTCCTTTTTCTCTCCGCTGAATTACACACAAACGAATACAGATTAGTAAGCCTGCCGATTCGCAGGTCCAGCTGGAAAATATTCATTGCCTCATTTACATGAACAAATCTATCTTATTTCATAATGCCTGAATCACACTAGCGATTCACGATCGTGATTGCCATTGCGTTTGCATCTCTTAACTAATTAGAAAAGAGCTTGTGGCCAGCAGCTCTTTTCTAATTGGCGAAGAGACGCAAACGCAAGCGCAACCGCGATCACGAGTCGCTAGTGTGATTCGGGCCTAAGGCAGAGTTTTATAACTCTACAGTGTTTACGATACGATTGAATTACAATATATTATCGGGCAGTAATTGTCGTGTTTCCGACGCTGCTATTAGAACTTTTTAATTACTGATAATCGGCGAGGAATTATTGCACGGACTTATTTAGTTTGTGAAAAATGGTAATTTGTATCGAAGGTTGACTTACTTTCCAAATAGAAACGCATGCAGAAAAATTTTAACATCATTTTAATTTTAAAATATAATATATAATAAATTGTGTAATAAGTCTAAATCTCATTTTTAAAATCATTAATTCTTAATTTAATTATTATTAACATATAGCAATCTTTAAAAAATTGACACGTAAAATAAATTCTTATATAATTGTAATATTAGAGCGAATTATTTTAGCACAATTATTACTAAATACATTTCAAAAATTAATTTTGTAATTATTGTAAAAATCGTTACAGCATAAAATTGTACAATTATTATTCAAGTAATAGTAAGAAATTTTTTATTTTTTAAGTAATCTTGTTTCATAATTTTCTCAATATTTATAATTTATAATTATAAAATCCTTTTTTAACAAAAAAATATGCGTTTTGCAGAATCACTTTATGACAATTATTGTGAAATGCTGTGAATGGAAAGAAGCAAAATTGTGTGTTTATTATAAAAGTTTCCTATCTGGTTTCAAATAGTCCCTGTAGAGAGTGTAATTTAAATTAAAAACATATCGAGGAATTATAAAACGTTGAAGCTTTGTTTAAAAGTACACTGTGCAAATAAAGTTACGAATTTTGCGATGACGCAAAAATCGTTAAATAAACAATTTATATAATATTTTAATAACATGTACACTTGCGATCAAAATTATCGCATAGGTAATTCCATGCCAAAATTTCGCATGATTTCAAATAAACGTAACTCCGTCAAAAGTGATTGTATCCTAAAAAATTTTTTTTGTTTTGAAGCTTAAAATCTCTACTTTAAAAAGCATTCAGGACGTTTTGACTTTATTTTTCTCCCTTCGAGCCATCTCTTTCCAAGTAAGGACGTGTTTTATTTCTCAAAAAATTACATAGTTTGACGTACTCCACGTTGTTGGAATAAATTTTTTTCACAAATGTTATTACAACTATTGAATAATTTGGACCTTTTCTCGTAAATAAAAAAAAATTGAATGTCGTACAATTTTTTTTTATGGAGTTATGGCGTTTTAAAGTTACAGTAATATTTTTGTGCAATTACCGCCAGCATTACCTGATGTGCACCACGAAAAGGTTACTGGTCGGATTTGGCACAGCGTGTGCGTGTGTGTGTGTGTGTGTGGAAACCTTTACATTTAAAAATGTGTATTCCCGTCCTGTCTTTGAATGATCTTTTGTAGACGATCACACATATTAATGCTCTAATGGTGTTCTGAGGAATTTTATGCCAGGTTTGTTACAGCGCTGCCTCTAGTTGTTGAAGATTGGTTGGCAGTCTCTCTAAATTTTGTAATCTCCTACTCATTATGTCCCATACATGTTCAATCACAATCACATCAATCACATGTTAAAAATTACAAGAGAGCTACAAAACTTTGTAGGACACATTTTGTGGAACGCGGCCATTCAAAGACGAGTCGGGAATATGCATTTTTAAATGTAATAAAAGATTTCCACACACACACACGCATACGATGTGCCAAATCCGACCAAATCCAACCTTTTCGTGGTGCGCATCAGGTAATGCTGGCGGTAATTGCACAAAAATATTACTGTAACTTTAAAACACCATAACTCTGTGAAGAAAATCGTACGATATTCAATTTTTTTTAATTTACGCGGAAAAGTCCAAATTGTTCGATAGGTGTAATAACATTTGCCAAAAAAATTTATTCCAACACGTGAAGTGCTTCAAACTACGCAATTTTTTGAGAAACAAAACACGTTCTTACTTGTGAAGAGATAACTCGAAGGGAGAAAGATAAAGTCAAAATGTCCTGAATGCTTTTTAAAGTAGAGACTTTAAGCTTCAAAACAAAAAAAAATTTTAGGCTACGATCACTTTTGACGGAGTTACGCTTATTTGAAATTATGCGAAATTTTGGCATGGAATTACCTATGCAATAATTTTGATCGCGAGTGTATTAAGGGATGCGAATTTTATTCTTCTTTTCATCGGCTTTAAAAATCCTTTCTGTCGCTATCCTCACATTTTTATTGCACGCTCTTACACTTGGCGCTACCGATGGTTATCGAGGCGGCAGCCATTTGGCATGAATTCATGTTATACGTGGAATTTCGTGCTATACGAAATTGCGGAACAATTAAATAAATTGCACAGCGCTTTCGGCGCGTTCTCTCAGACGTCCGGGATTGCGAGCGGGAATATCGCGTCTCTCGACGGCATTAAAAGCCGTGCGTGACGTATTCGACTTCCTTGTATTACGAAGCTCTCAATCATCCCCTTTTCCCTTTTCGTCCTTCCCGCGCCGTTTTGCGTGTCGACAGACTTCCCGCACGTATCCTCGGTGCGAGTGCAACTCACGTACACCCTGCACGTGAGTATATAGAGTGTAACTGGATTAGTGGGTCAAAATGCTAGCAAACGTACTTTTCGGCCAATCTGTGCCGTCGATTTTTCTTTAACGAGAATTTAGCAACCGCCTTATTTCTCCGCAATTGTCCCAGCGTTCGATTTATTCAACATTACATGTAGTTTTAATTTTAAGTCTTACCAAGCTAAAAAGAGCAAATTTTAAATTACAATAAAGAAAAATCTAAAAGAAAGAATAAAATGAATAACCAACGAATGTGATAAAAAATTTTAAACTTTTCTCTCCTACGCGAAAAGAAATTTTGCTAGAGAATTCTTTGTTCTAACTTTTTTTTTCTCAACAAGTAAAGACTTATTTATAAGAAGAGGTATCTGCGAAAAATGCGACGGGTTAATAACGCCGTCGGGTTTCTCGTAAAAACGGTATTGTCGTACGAACGATATCGCCGTACGCACGGCGAGAATCAACGTCGACTTCCTAGCGATTTGTATGCCGTGTTGGCGGCGCCGCGCTTGAAGCGCGAACAGGTTCGATTTTGCACGATGCGCCTCCAACTAATCCATACATCGTCAACATGCTCATCCGACAGCCTCTGTCGCGCAAATTGTGGAGGATGAAGTATAAACCGCTTTAGGCGAGCTTCCGGGCAAAACCACTTGCCGAGCAACGCTCTAGCACTCTACGCTCATTCGCATCGAATCGCCGTGAAAGCCGTTTGCATAACGGAATTATCTCCCATTAAATGCTTTCCATTAGTTAAATATATATATATATATATATATATATATATATATATATATATCTAATAGGCTATTTATTAAATGTTTTATAACCGTTTGATAAATTCGACATTTTGATTTAGATAACTTAAATGTTAATTTTCTTTTAATAATATAATAATATATTTGTATATTCTTGTTTGTTTTAAATTTACTCACCTTTTATCATCTTTATAAAGGGTGTTTTGAAGAAGCCACCCTCGAGATCATGTGTAATGCCCTCAAATGACATATTTAGAGGGCATTATGTCATTACAAATGACATAATTACCAGGTGATAGTAGAGAAAAAATAAAATGAGAGATAAGTTCATGATTATATAAATTTTTACATGCGCTTATTTGTATGTTACGATTGGTATTTCCATGCATATCAATTTCTTTAACCGTTGTCCCATCAAGTATATTCAAATGCGCTGAATACAAAGCTATCACAGATGTGCGTTTTGAAACGTTGATATTGACACTGGATATACCGTAAAAGATATTCTTTTATAACAGCGACACAGATAATGAGATGATTATTATAAATAGAATAAGCTAGCGAGTATTATAAAATTAGAACATTTATTTTAAATCGTTGGGAACAAATCACAAAAATGTATTATACTATACATATAGATAAATTATAAGAATGAAATAAGAGAAACGATAATATTAATATGAAAAAAACTAAGTTTCTAACATAGAAGAGTACAAATTAATTTAAATATTAGTCTGTATGTAATGCAATAAAATAAAAATGTTAATAATATAATAATAATTATATTATATGTATACATGTTATAATTACTCTCAATATCTTATATGTATATATTTGTAAAAATTATTACACCTAAATAAAAGATCGTACGTACATTTTAAATTTAGTTTACAGTAAATAAGTAATATACAAATTTGAATAAATAATGAAGTACATGAAAATTCCTTAAAAATATTCGAAAAAAATCTTTTTAAGAATATATAACATTATTGCTTAACTTTACACTTTTACAAAATGAATACACTA
Source organism: Tetramorium bicarinatum (assembly GCA_928718305.1). NCBI lineage: Eukaryota > Metazoa > Arthropoda > Insecta > Hymenoptera > Formicidae > Tetramorium > Tetramorium bicarinatum. The sequence goes on from OV788325.1 coordinate 22,899,190, forward strand.
CGATGTCAAGCGTTGCATTCTTTTAATTTTCGGTCAGTTTGATTCGAAACAGTGAAGAGAAATAGATGTTTGATTCTTGATTTCAAGTAAACATATATCAGTCTTGTTTTTAATATACGGAATTAATATTGTAATAATATTTCTAATAGATTAAAACATAATTTCAAATTATTAATATGTAATGAACAAATTTATAACTTTTTCTACATGTTGTTAATACATAAATTTTAACATTGTAATAAACAATATTCTCACACGTGTGATTTAGCCATAAAAAATTAATTACGTATGTATTTATACACGTTCGTACATATACATACATATGTGTGACCGGACATTTGTCTTTGTAAGTTCATAGTTACATTAAATTTGAAATAATATTTATATTGCATCGATATTGCGAGAATATTGTACAAAGTATTACATGTACGTTATACGTGCGTGTTTAATAGAATATGTATAACTGATGTTGTGTTTAATAGAATATGTATAACTGATAGAGTTGCTCAAGATAATGAAATTAATAATGAAATAATGATACTATATTTTCCTAAAGGCAATCATATTTTTAAATTTATATAGAAATATTTATCCTGTTACATGAATCTGTATACAGATCAGATAATTTTACTTTCGTTATATACCCTCTTACAAATGGTCTTATTTGAAACAAATTTTTTTATATTATTTTAATATTGTTTTATTAATATTAATTTAATAAGTATTATATATTTTATAAGTAATATTAAAATCTCATAAACTAGCTAATTTTTTAGTTATTTTCTTATGTAACCTATTTTCTAAATATAATTAATCATACCGAGGCTATATAAAATTACATAATTTATAATGAGAAGATAATATATAAATAATAAATAATAACGTTTGTAAAATTTGTACCTTTTCGGTTTGTTCCTTAGAATATACGTGGTTTATAATATTATTCAATGCTACAATTGTATTGATTTCTCCGTGAAAACAAAACACATTTTTTATATGTATATGTATAGTGTACTTATACAAGTATGCGAAATGTATTTATATAAGAAAATTTATATACTTTGGTTTTACTATATTCCAATTGAATAATATATGATCAAGTACTAAATTGTCCTTTCTTGCATGTTTCGCAACAATATAATGAAAAAAGTTAATATTACTAATGCTATCTTCTCTTATTTCTTTCAAATGGCTTATGTTAAAATTTTTTGATGTTGCGTTAATGGGATATATATCAGAATATTTAAAACATCCCGATAAGAGTTTATAACGGTTGAAAGATCAAAATAAGAAAATATATACTTTGGTTTATACGATCTTATACATACTTTATAAAATATTTTATCAAGCATTGCATATATATCAAGTATATTATATAGAAGTAATTTTATAAAAGAATATCGAAGGTAAATTACAAAGGATTTTTTAGATGCAAAGTTAGTTTATCCATGGTTGTAGCCTTGCACATGAGATGCTTGAAAATACATGTCCATTTTAGGGCTTCTAGTCTCAAACATTTTATAAAATAATGGTCATTTGATATTTCATTATATCCTATTGCCTGAAGAAGCGAATCTAACTGGTTGAGTATAGGTATCTAATACAAAATATCTATTACAAAATTAAAAAATTTTTTATTGGTGTATTCACGTATAATTAAGAATACTTTTTTCATATACGACATAATTAGAGAATATTTCGATTCTTTTTTAGATACATGCATACACTATAAAAGTAACCATCTGACGCGAATATTATTGTAATATATAAATAATATTGTTGTATATTATTGTAATATATAAATAATAATATTGTAATATATAGGATAGACCGAGGCGAATCGGATCAAAGTAAGAATTGAGATCGTATTTGTTACCTTCATCAATATATCTAACTATGTAAAATACAAATAATAATTATTAGTAGATATTTAAATCTTTTAAATATGCTTTTAGATTTGGATTTCAATAATTTTTGATTATGTTACAACCGGTTGAAAATTTTGTCTATTTTTTGAAGAAATACAAGTATTACCTTAATTGTTTCATATGGTATACAATAATATAATGAATAATTAACAAAAACAAATTAATAAACCATAAAATTTGAGTAAAATTATATAAAACTGGATCTTATAAACTTAATCTTGACATATTTGATTAGATTTATATTATACATTTTGTCTTATTGTTTTTCTAATTCTTGATTAAAAATAACAAAAATATAATAAAATATTTACCAGCTTGTTGCAAGTTCAATAATATCCAATCATCTTCTAAATTTGAACCAAGTGGAATATGTGTCTCTCTAGATTTAATTAAAGTTACTAAGTGTAGTATTACGCTCCATGTTCGATGCCACAACAAATGTTGTAGAAATTGATCAAGAAGTATTAGATGTACTTTCTTTCACTATAGTAAAACAGTTTCTCATAAGAATGCGTTACGCTGCGTTACCTTTACAACGGTATAATCATTTTGTTACATCCAAGGATATATTATTTTTGTTAGGTTAGGTTTTACTAGCGCAGAGCATATAATTGCATAGCTGCCAAAAAGTTTTTCAGATTAGCTGACCTAAAAGAAGTTGGAGAAATTTATTCTCATTAGTACAACATTTTATAGCAAAAATTGTATTAAAGAAGTAATATTTATTCCTTAATATATGCATATATGTTTGTATTTAATGTCAGTTTTTTAATATAAATTTTTTATATTGAAATGTAAAAAATATTGGGAAAGAGATAGAAAGAATTTATATGATACAATCTAATTAGACATATTTAAGAATAAATTAATGAGACCAATAAATATTCATTTAGAGACGTAGAAGATAAATGAACACTAATTATTAGTATTTTGCATGAAAATATAATTAGATGTGAAGAAGAGAGGACGAGTTATCAGAAAATATTTCAAGTAAGTTGAGAATAGAAAGAAAATTAATGAGAAAAGAATTGATGAAAAATAGCAAAATTAATGTTAAAGTAATTCAGAGATGAATGAACTGTAAGACATTAAAAATGAAATGTAATGAAATGTAAGATATTAGAAAATGTAATGTAAAAACCTAAAAAGAGAAATTTTGAAAAATAAAAGATATTTTTGATCAAATATTATTAATTAAAATGGGAAGACTTAATCTGAATAAATCATAAAAAATCGTTTAAGACTAAATAGAAAAAGTAAAAATTATATGGAAATTACAGATACGTGGAAAACAAAGAAAAGTTAAGAAGTCACGAAAGAAGAGAAGATAAATAATCTATTAAAGACGTACACCGACTAATTAAATTTCTATATATTTATTTGAAATTTGGCTCATATATTCCTAACAGTATTACACATACATCCGCTTAATTATAAGAACCGTGCCGGTTCCAAAGTGAAGATATTTACTGTCAAAGTTACGAGTACTTAACACATAAAGCTTGTGCTAGAGGGACATTTTAATTCACAGAGACTAAAATTCTTTATATTTTTTGCTAAAAAATTAAAATATAATACATTATAATATTGCGACTGATATATTACAAGATAGGGATGCCTAGCCGTGCCGTTTATTCATAATTGTAATTTGAAGTTCTTTATCTGACACTATTTTCAAAGATATCGTAGTATAAAAGGAGAGCGGCCATAGAGACGTGGCAACTCTGCAATACGACAGAGGCTGTGTTCCGATATCCACTGCCAGTACTGGCAGTACTGAAAATTCGTTCCGTTATTAGTACGCAGTGTGCTGCGGACAGCATCTAGTTCCATCAATGACGTCATAAATGGTAGCCATATTGCTACTGCGACTGCTGTAGCTTTCGAGGTGAGGCAGTTGCAGTGCAATATGGCGTCGGGATTCCTCCAATACGAGCCACACATCTCCTCACATCCTGCAGTGCACTGCAATGTTGTTCCGAAATATGACGTCACAATTCTGCTGGCAGCATTGAAGTAATTTTGGAACGGCTGTGACAGTGTACTGTGATGATGTCATTTTTGTAGCACTGCTAGTAAAAACGGAACACAGCCAGAGTGAGAAGTAAGAGGCGGAAAGTATAGTGCGTGAGAATAAGAGAGAAGAGCGCATAATCCACTTTCTTTGTCATTCTCACGGGTTTGAATACACGTTCAGACTTCGTAATTTGACAACCAAGATACAAATGCAAAAAGAAAAGGTTATATATTTGCGCTTTTACTTTCACACATATGCGACACAATAACAACGGTGTCAGATCTCTATTTCTCTTAAAACGAGCTTGTATGAGTGTATACAGAAACAGCGTTATTTGTATTGGTACATATAATCTATTCTAAAAGTTATGGAGTTGAAAAAGGGATGGCGCTCTACAGAGAGACCGCCAAATGTACGCCGAATTTTTGGTTACGATTGTAGCCGGTGAACCTCCTTAAGGGGATGCTGGAGATAGGTCTATTTTATCGATTGAACGCTGTAATTTTTGTCACAAGATTTCGTACATATTACTTTTATAGATTAGGAAATCCATTTCCAGAATTAAAGTATTTGTATTAATACCAGTCTACAAAGTGGAATTTATGTCTAAAACAAAACAAATTTTTAATTTACATTTTCTTTACCATTTATTAGTCCAATAATGGCGTCTGGAGCTGTCACGTTGTAACAATATTTGCTTGATATAAAATCTGTACCATTTATACTCATGAAATTCTAGTTTACAGACACATAGATGACACAAACAAACACTATCAAGCTCCTAAAACTTAACTTTGGTATCTAATTCGACACGAAATCTTGTGACGAAAATTTGTGTACATTATAACCTTACATTAGTTATTTTTTCACAATATTCTGATAAAGAAGCTGTCTTCGTGGTTATTTTTGCGTGTACTTTAATCCTGCAAAAGGATTTTGTATTCTGTAAAGCCAATTTGATAGTATTATTATTATAATATTATAGCTTAGAATTCTGGCCTACATTATCGACCTCAATCAAGTTCGAGCGTCACTCCAGCATCCCCTTAAATCTAGAAACAAAACAATTTTTTAAAAATATTAATAGAAACGGATATAAATAAATACACATTTGGTAGAAAATTAAGGATAATGTGGAACAAAAGCAATAAGAACAGAAGTATATACTCATTGTTCTTTTAAATATAGTATGTAGATGCCATTTCGAAACACTTTATCGCTCAAGATATGTTGCAACATCCGCAGTATAGCATGCTATGACAAATGATATTATGAAATGATTATTAGATGTAATTGAATGAATCAATTAATAATAGACAGATATGCGTGAAAGCAATTAATTTTATAAAGAATTCTTAATTTTGCATTTATTTCGGAATTTTCTTTTCTATTATTTGTGAAATTAACATTTTACTGAACTGATGACAGATTTGGTTAGCATCAGCTATTTCATTATTTTTTTGTAAGATTTACGTTTATGTATTTTCTGAATATTATTTGTATAATTATAATATCGATTTTTTTATGGTGTCTTTAATATAACAATAGAAAAAGGAAGATTTTATAGACAACATTAATACTAAGAAAAAATTCTTACAGTCTTTTCCTGTATCTTTTATGAAAAGTAAACTTTTCTTTTAAGTGAAATAATACCCAAGATGTATAAGAAATTAACCTTATTAATGATATCCGATGCAAAAAGAACTGTAGCAATACTCTCATTCAACCAGAAGCAGGATAATGAACTGATAGAACTTAACATTTGTCATCCTATTTTACGACCGATTAAACATGCTACTTCCATTTTACGCACAATAGGATGTAATTTTTCATTATAAGTAATATCTTCATTTCTGAAAATCATTTATAATTATTGCATTATCATTAGTAGTTATAGAATACGTGTATATGAAAAATATATAAATTGCCGTTCAATTTATTGTTTTCATAATATTTTATATTTACTTTTATTCTAATATTAATTAGACAACATATATGAGAATGAATCTTTTAGAAAAGTTATAGTATGTTTCAATTGATACGAGAAAAAGTTATAATATATTTTTATTAAAAAAATACAAGTTTTCTTTATAATTTTATTAAAAATATGTATCAATTTAAACATGTAAATTTATATGGAAATTATAATTAAAATCTTATATTCGCCATGTTCTATTTTTAACCTTCAATACTATACTTGTATTTGAGTCTATCACATTATTTAGAGCATTGTAGCAAAAAAAGTCAAATATATCTAAAAAAATTTTAAATGATCAAAATCTGTTATTGCAGTACTCAAAAATCATATACAAGAAGTTATTTAAATAAATTGCTAAATTATAATAAAAAATGACCCTAATTAATAAAAAAAGATTCTATATATATTTACGGATATATCGGAGGTACAATCTTATATAAGAGTATGTGAAATTTTTGAAATATTTGAATATCTATTTACTACGCCTTACGCATAGTAAATCTAGATGTAAAAAACTCGACAATAGTTGGAATTTTATTTTTATTTCTAGAAAGGTATTTTTCACATTACAAGTGTTTTCTCCAACATTATTTGCGGTTTTTTTCAGATATATATCGTGTCGATAACACAATTTTGACAGTTTGTAATTTATTTTTTTAAAACGATGTAATGAAGACAATTGAAACTTGGCAGATATTTTCATCCATTTATATGCTAGATGTATGTACAAAAAATTGAAAACATTGGTACTAATTCGTCAACACATTTTCAGTTCTTTTATCCGTCAAAACTGTTTCGTTCCGTAAGAATAAGTATAAAATCAGTGAAAATTAAAATCGTTATAATTCAGCAACCGCTTTAGTGTATTTGTTAAAAATTATTTTGTAGCATATTAGGAAGACTTAAAGAAGAATTTTTGTTGACTTGATACTATTTTGAAGATAGCTCCGATACATCCTTAAAATTTTTATTGTCATTACATCAAATAATTGAACTATTCATCATGATATGCATGACATCAATGAATGTATCGACATTGGTATGTTTGACAAATTAGCATTCAAGGCCTCGATGCTGAACGAGACTCAAAATTCGCACGTGTCTCTAAATTTAATATAGTGTCTTAAAATTTAAAGGGGGGGGAGACAAGAAGAAAACATTTTTAATAATCATGGGTAGTTTTATATTGTAATTCTGTGATTGAATAAATCTAGTTTATATTTTATATCTATTTTACTCTCCGCGTCTTTCTCATCATAGTCGTTATATACCTACTGAGATTTATTTAATAATGACAATGTAGATTACTGAATTAATTAAGTTTTAAAGTATGAAAGTAATTCTGTTTTTTAATGAAATATGCACCAATTCTTAATAGCAAGTGAAAAATATTTGTATTTAATCATTTGTTTTATCAGTAGAATACAAAACCCAAATTTTCTAAACCGTCGTCTATCAAGCCTGGAATCGCGAAATGTTGCATTGGAAGTTCACTGGGTATGAGTTGTCACTGATATAGGAAGTAATTCGTGACGTTTGCCATAACGTGACCAGCGAATTCTAGATCATATCTCAATTGCAGTTTGCTTCTCAAGTTTATCTTTCCAATAGCAATTACATTGCTGTGTATGGACCGATTGTATAGGACCATAGCTATGAGATAAGTGAGCATTGGTGGACTTTTGATATGAGTTTCTATAAGGTCATTAGGCTTATAGCTTATCTTTAACATCGATATACAACCATGTAGGTTCTATGATATTGTATGCTAATTTCAAATGTAGCGTTTACTTCCGGTATGTCCCAACATGGAAACGTTTGTCGTATTCCAGTAGGCCAGTTGTGTGTTGCGACAAACCATCTAGAAGTTTTAATAATATTTTAAATAACGATAAATTTTTAGTCTTTACTAGTATTAAAATATTGCATATAGAGGACAACGGAATACGTACTATTGTCTATATCGAGTAAGAAATAATATTTCTTTCTGTATATTTTTCATTTTACTTTATATTGTTATATTCGATTACGACATACTATGCTACAATATGTAATATGTCTAATATTTATATAGTATGCACATGTAGTATAACATAATACACATTATTTTCTTAAAGTATGAAATTATACTTATACATATACTTATACAAACGAACGCGCGCATGCGGACGCCAACACGCACACGCACACGCACACACGATTAGCACGCCTTTTAAAATCTAATACGTTTATATTTTATGCTTTTCTTTCTAATTTGAAATTTACTGAAATATTATATTATATTATATTATAATATATTTACTGAAATAAATTAATATTTTTTATATTAAACATAGATGTAAAGATACGATTTGGATTAAGGTATCGATAAGTTTGTTGTTAATTGATTTATACATATTAAAATATGCATTCATGTATATTTGCGATTCAATTGTAAAGCAAAAAGAAATGTTGTAAAAAATTGCACTATATTATTTATTATTATCTATATTTCTTATTTGTGTTAAATACATAAGAGAATAAAATTTCTATTGACAATAAAATGACGTGTAGTAAGGAAACAAATAAAGAAAAAGAAGTCAAATATAAGATTCAATATCTGCCAAATAATTCGAATTACGTATTTTCTTCCTCCAACTGAAGTCGTTAGGCTGTCGTTCATAACTTTGCAAAATATTCAATGCTATTCTCATGCATATCTAATAGCCTATTTATTAAATGTCTTATGATTGTTAAGTTCTCGACATTTTGATATTGATAACATAATTATTAATTTTTTTTAATAATATACGTATATATGTTCTTGTTTGTTTTAAATTTATTCATCCTCTATCATCTTCCTTGTTTATAAATAATGCTTTAAAGAAGCCACTCTCGTGATCAAATATAATGCCTTCAAATTCCATTTTTTGAGTATAATTACCAGGTGATAGTGAAGAATGAAAAAATAAGAGATAAGTTCAAGATCATGTAAATCTTTATATGCGTTTATCTGTATATTGCTCTTGGAATTTCCATGCACATCAATTTCTGTAATTGTGGTCGCATAAAGTACTTTCAAATGCGTCGAGTGTAAAGTTATCTTATGAGTGTCTTTGTAAATGCTGATATTGATGCCGTAGAAGGAATTCTTTTCAATGTTCGCTTTCAACTGAATGTCATAATGCTTCGGTGTTATATCAGGGAAATTCAGCAAACGGTTCTTAATTTCGATTATAATTATAATAACAATTAATAAATCCATTAGTGCCGAACTATTTTTAGTGCAAAATATTTCTTTAGGAAAGGAAATTGTAATGAATATTATACTATATATTAATTTTAATAAATCCACTTCAATTTTCCAAAAGGTTCAGTAATGTTTATGAAAACCACACAGTCTATGTTAGGAGAAAAAGATATTTGAAAAATATAAAGTACATACTTAATACTTATTTATAAAAAAAAAGAATTTTTTATAATAATTTTGTAGGTATATTCCATTACATAATTTTTTCATATACAAAATAAGTTCATAATCGTGAGGAATTTCTGAAATTTGTATGCATTAATGGTAATATTTGTAATTTGTGTTTGGCTAATCGCCAAAAATTAAACTTAAAGTTGATAGTTTAATACGTAAGATTTGAGCAACAAGTATCAAATAACATGATAAATATGATTATTTTTTTTTTTCAAATATTGGGTACTGTTACTGATTTAATAACTGGACGGAACTTTTATACACTGGCGATCAAAATTAACGCATAGGTAATTCCATGCCAAAATTTCGCATGATTTCAAATAAGCGTAACTCCGTCAAAAGTGGTCGTATCTTAAAAAAATTTTTTTTGTTTTGAAGCTTAAAGTCTCTAGTTTAAAAAGCAATTAAGACATTTTGATTTTATCTTTCTCTCTTCGAACCATCTCTTCATAAGTAAGGATGTGTTTTATTTCCCAAAATTTGCATAGTTTGACTCACTCCACGTGCTCGAATAAATTTTTTTTGCAAATGTTATTACAACTATCGAAAAATTTGGACTTCTCTGCGTAAATTAAAAAAAAATTGAATGTCGTACGATTTTTTTTCATGGAGTTATGTTGTTTTGAAGTTACCCATACATTTTTGTGTAATTACCGTCAGCATGATCATTATCCGATGCGCACCACAAGGAGATTGGTCGGATTTGGCGCATCGTGTGTATAAAAAACTTTGCATTTGAAAATGCGTATTCCTGTCTTGTCTTTGAATGATCTCTTGTAGACGATCACGCATATTAATGCAGGCTCTAATAGTGTCCTGAGCAATTTCATGCCATATTTGTTACAGCACTGCCTCTAATTGTTGAAAATTAGTTGCCAGTCTCTCTAAATTTTGTAATCTCCTCATTATGTCCCACACATGTTCAATCACAAACACATCAATCACATGTTAAAAATTACAAGAAGGCTATAAAACTTTGTAGGACACACTTTGTGAGACGCGGTCATTCAAAGACGACTCGAGAATACGCATTTTTTAATGTAAAGGTTTTCACGTACACGCACACGACGTGCCAAATCCGATCAGCAACCTTTTGTTGCGCGCATCAGGTAATGGTAATGCTGCCGATAATTGCACAAAAATGTTACTGTAACTTTAAAACGCCATAACTCCGTGAAAAAAAATCGTACGACATTCAATTTTTTTTAATTTACGCGGAAAAGTCCAAATTTTTCGATAGTTGTAATAACATTTGCGAAAAAAATTTATTCGAGCACGTGGAGTGAGTCAAACTATGCAAATTTTGGGAAATAAAACACGTCCTTACTTATGAAGAGATGGTTCAAAGGGAGAAAGATAAAGTCAAAATGTCTTAATTTCTGCTTTCTGCTGTGCTTTTTAAAGTAGAGACTTTAAGCTTCAAAACAAAAAAAAATTTTTTAAGATACGACCACTTTTGACGGAGTTACGCTTATTTGAAATCATGCGAAATTTTGACATGGGATTACCTATGCGTTAATTTTGATCGCCAGTGTATTTTGCATATTATACGATCACTGTCTCAGAATCATTTAAAATGTATCATATTTTATAGAAAGATCTTAAAAGGATTTGATACTTAAAATTTACAATAATACAGGTGAATTTGAAATTAACTCTAAGTGAAAATTAACTCTAACCTTACAACTTACAAATTTACCGATGCCTTAGATTTGTCTATAGAATTGTCTATAGTCGCGACCTTTTCGCTTCGAGAAATCACTGAAAACTGACGACGATGTTTATAAACATCATAATAAATACATCATAAATGTTAAAATCGTTAAAAGTGTTATTACTCGATAAATTCGAATATCATTATGTTGTTACTGAAGTGTCACCTCTGTTTTTCTTATTGTATACGTTTGAAATATATATTTATATATTTATACATATACGTATATGGATCTATTTAAATTTTACGAATTTTATAATTATTTTGCTTCATATCAAGAGGCACGGATCTCGTCTCGCGTCAAGTATAGCGAAACCTACTAGGCCTCTTTGACGCGCGATGCCGTTTAAAGAGACTATCGTATTATCATATCTCAATAACGACTGATCCGATTGAATTCTAAGTAGTCTCAAAGTATAGCTCGGGATCAATTTATATTAGAATAGTGTTTTTATTTTTCTTGTACGTACCCTACAAGCAGAGATACAGTATTCAAAATACTTGGCGTTGCTAACCCGAATATGTTAATTGCCTCATTAACAAATCCTTAGACTCTAAATTACGTACTAAAAATGTTTATAAAAACTACAATGATGTCTTTACAATCTAAATTATATAATTAAACTCGTCAGAACACATGCATATATTACAAATGTAATTAAACTTATTCTTTAAACTTATTATTGTTATTTTTTCAATTTAGCAGCGTCAAGTATTTTGAATACTGTACAGAATCATATTAATCGTTGCATGGCATATTAAAGAGTAATAATGAAATAATAGCTTTTCTAGTTGATATAAATACACGTTTCTATAGTTAGCGCAATTTGAAGATATATCATTACTTTTTTTTTAGAACATTTTTTGCAGGCGTCTTTTTTTATCTTTTTTTAAAAAGGTAATTGATTATATACTTAATTCTACAAACGGCAAAAAGACAGAGGTGTAAAGATAATCATAGCTTAGAGTAGAGGTCCAGTGCCACGCGCCTCTCTTGTGTGTAGGCATTGCCGTTTTTGTAAGAAACAACTCCCCACGTGCCGAGCAACGACCAGATAGGAGCGTATGTAGAAAAATTTTAGCATCATTTTAATGTAAAAATGTAATGTATAATATATTGTGTAATAAGTTTAAATCTAACTTTTAAAATCATTAATTCTAAATTTAATTATTGTAACATATTGTAACACAATCTTTAAAAAAAATGATACCTAAAATAAATTCTTATATAATTGTAATATTAGAGCGAATGATCTTACTGTTAGCACGATTATTACTGATGAATACATTTCAGAAATGAATTTTGTAATTATTGTAAAAATTGTTACAGCATAAAATTGTACAATTATTATTCAAGTAATAGTATGATATTTTTTATTTTTCAAGTAATTTTACTTTATAATTTTCTCAATATTTATAACTTATAAAATTCTTTTTCAGCCAAAGATATGTGTTTTGCAGAATCCTCTTGTGACACGTATTGAGAAATACTGTGAATAGAAAGAAGCAATAATTGTGCATTTCTTACTAAAGTTTCCTATCTGGGTACGTTGGGCGATCGTATCTCGCCATGCGCTTGCATTCGGCAGTTAACCCATTCCGAGCGATTTTTAATCATTAATAACTCGTTAACTATTGCAAAATGGTGCAGGACTTTTCGACTCAGTTTAGTTCGCTCTACCTGCACTCGAGCATTGTCCCAAGTAGTCTAGGACACCCTACATTGTATACATATATGTATGTATGCATGCATGCAGATTAATTGCAATCCTTCTTTTCTTGGAATATTAGAAATTATTTATTCATCGTACTCATGATAAATTCTATGCTGCTAGCTGTAATAACACTGGTGTTGTACACCCGGCGAGAGACAGAAATAAATTTCAATTTTCCGATGTTAATGAGCAAACTTTCATTTTATTCTAGGAAAAGTGGATTGTCCGACGAAGAACGAAACCGCGAAGTGTTATTACTGCTGAGCTAATTAACGCACATTCTTTATTTCTTCATTTTCCATTATAATAATTATCGATTAACATTCTGACCTGTGGACAGATAGATTCTTCAAATTAGTTTCTCGGATTAGTTCTATTGCGATTCGAAATGTGTATCAAAATTTTTAATCAATCCACATCGAAATATTTTTATATCAGCTGAATGAATTGTGACGTGACAGGGTCCGTCACAAGGGCTCGCCTGACCGAACAGGGTCCGAAAAGGGATCGGAGTCGCTTCCGCGGGGCGGGAGCGCGGCGATTCCCTTTGTTTGGCGTAATTTGGTCGCGTTGCGGCGCGTAATCCGCACGTCTCATGTTTGTGGTTCCGCTTGCGGAATTAATTTCAGTATACTCATGATTTTTCGATTCGGCAGGAAAATTAAATATGACTGGAGTGGTGGTTCGCGCAACTGTGGTAAATGTATTGTAATGGAGAGGACGAGTGGAGGAGCAGTGGAGTCGGCGGAACAAGGGCAAAGGCGAAGGAAAGGCAGAAAAGAGGAGGCGAGTGAGAGTCGGAGTGGAGACATACGGGACGAGGCGTAGGGCGAGGGCCTCTCCCTGAGCGACTGGCGAGCATCGAGGATCCCGAGACAAGGGCGAGTGGAGGGTCGCCAGCCGGAGGACGCTTCGGTGGGACCCCACTGCTAAAGAGCAAGCCCGCCGACGAGACGAGGAGGCGATGGAGAGGCGAGCCCTGGCCCGGCCAGCCGGGGAGCTCGCGCAAGGAAACGCGCCTGATAAGCGGCAAACAGGACACACGGGCGTATACGGACGAGTCAACGAACTTTACGGATAACAGTTATCGATCGTCATGATCGACCGCCCTTATCGACTGCCCGGGATCGAAGGGTAATAATCGATGAGAAATGCTAGGCGCTGGATGGCGCGGAAGCAAAGGGAGGGCCCGACGTTGCGCCGGAAGCGTCCCGGCGGCACTGTCTTGTGGGATGCCGCGGCGTCAAGAGCGAATCCGAGACCGTGTGCCGCATCGCCCGAGCCGACAAGAAGGCCAGCCAAGACCGAGGACGAGCCTGCGAGAAACCCGTCGGCGAAGTTTGTAAGGTCACCACTCCAGTGCGTCGCGACAAATCGAGACCGGGAGCGACAGCCTCGTGGTAAAATCCACGGGAAAGGACGTCGAGCCGTAATCGCGCGACGGCCAAGGTCACCGGACCGGACGCCGTTGCGATAGTCCCGCGAGGAGGTTTGCTGCCCCGGGCTCGTCGAACGTTTCGTGTTTCTTTGCATTATTAGGGGAAATCTCTCGCTGTCGCATCTCACACGCAGTCAAAAAAAGGCGTTCGCGAATTCGCGGTATAGCTGCATGGTCATTGTCTCGCGGTCGAATCGTGGGTATCGCGAGTTCGCGCACGCTTCCGATCATCGTACGTTCGTTTCGCGCGTCGTGACTTTTGCCAATTTGCGATTGCGTCGAGGGCTTAATACGTTTATGTCTCGCGTTTAACTCTTGTAAATTCGTATCGGCATGAGGCATTCGAGTCATAAGTCCATTCGTATATTCGCGTTATAATTCTGCTAATGTATTAGCGTTATGAGTCTATTCGTATATTCGCGTTATAATTCTGCTAATGTATTATCGTTACGAGTCCGTTCGTGTATTCGCCTTATAATTCTATTGCTTTATTCGAGTTATAATTCCGTCCTCATAGTCGCGTTATGATTTCGTAATGTATGTAAGGCGTAATTCTGTTCTTACTCACGCTGTAATTCGTTTTTTTTTGGTATTCGAGTCATAATTCCGTTAGTGCATTCACGTTATACTATTAGTCACTGTCTCCGCATCGCAAACGCGCCCTTCTATTCAAGCGTCCGTTTGTGGACGCATTCCTGGAATTCTTTATGTTTCCAAAATACATATTCGTTGATAAGCTTGTAAAATGACACGCTGATTATTTGCGACACGCTAACCTCTACCCTCGTCCCTGATTGCGTATTCGTCGACTAATCTGAGTTATTGAAATAGTATTGTGTGGCACGAGAGTCGTGCTTGGCGCCCAATTTTGGACTATCTGGTGAGCAGTATCGTTGGCGGTATCGTGTCGAAGAAATTATATTAAATCTGGTCAGACTCCCGCGGGGTCAGGCGGACCCGCGGAAATTACTGTCGCAGAATATACAGATTTTCTGATATAGAATTAAACTGTTTAATGTAATATGAACAACATTCCAATTAATTTGTATGATCATCTCCAATCATCTTTCTAAATATTTTTTTTTTAATGCTGTGAGAGAATCTAAAGTTCAATTAGACATGGCATAATTACGGTGACCGTTCGTCCTATATTACAGAGGACAGTCCTTTATTTTAGGTCTGTGTCCTTTAGATTTATTTTTTTCTTGAAAATCTTATTTGTCTTTTATTTCTATAGGACTATAAAATGTTCTATATTTCAATCTTTATCACCTTTGTATATTTTGTGTAATGTTTAAATAAAGATGTATTTCTTTTTTTATATATAATTGTTTTTTAGTTTACAAAATTTTACTTTTTTTTCATGTAAATATAATATATATTAGATTCTCTCACAGCATTAAAAAAAAAATATTTAGAAAGGTGATTGGAGATGATCATACGAATTAATTGGAATGTTGTTCATATCACATTAAACAGTTTAACTCTATATTAGAAAATCTGTATATTCAGGGAAAAAATATTAATGATAATAATAAATTTGCATTGCACTTGTTTGTGGAAGAAGGGTAGGTGGCGGTGTCCTTTATTTTTCTCATAGAAATATGGTGACCGTAGATATAATCGTCATTTCGAAAGTGGTGCCACTGATTGACTCGGGATTAGAGGAAGATCGTATTAAATCTCCCGGCTCGCGTGCGCGCGATCCGAATTGCAAATCGCACGCGGGAACGCAGGTGCGTTTTTTTTCCGCATTGCGTGAATTATTATTCCAGTATGCGTCCCGTCAGTCTCGGTAATTCCATCGTCCGGCACACCGCCGATGCGACGCGACACGACGCGACGCGTCCTACATCCGCGCGCGCGTTATACATGTATTGTCGTCTATGCAGATGCATCTCTCCACCTAATAGTCCACGCCACATGAAATTGTCGCTGCGCCAGCAGGAATTTTGATTTCGCCGTGAATCGCCGTCCGTCCGCCTCGGGCGAAACCGCTTATGCGCGGATTAGAAAGTCAATGGGACATTTTGTTTCTTCTTTCGCGTGATACTTGAAGCGCCCTGATCGTCGATGGACAGAGCATAAATTGAGCTCCATCGAGATATTATCGAGGGCGATCGCGTTATCCGGTAGAATTAATCGCCCAACCTTATGGAGCGTCGAATTGATAAGAGACTTCACGGAAATATACTGACAATGAGAGATTAATCGATCAGCCGAGTAATCAGAGTTATCGCAGGACGTAAATCGAGCTCACGTGTATGTAATCTTGTATGTCAATTGAGATTATTCGCGCTGCTGTTTTCATGCGCGCGGAATTGTTGGATTGTAAACAGGTTGCGCGACGCAATATTCGTTGATTCGAAAGAGTACATCGTATTTACGAGCGATGTTGTTTTGCAGTATCATATTGTCTGTCAGATCAAGTGACGCAAATTAAAGCATATAGCACGAGTACCTCGCCAACGGTTGCAGGGATAATTAATTGGGGTCAATTAGAATAATTGCGATGCAGAGGCAAACGTAATGTCGAAATATACTTCTGTATTATGACAAAAATATATTTATTAGCAATTATAAAATTATAAAAGTGACAATTCGAGAGATACCAATTAGATAAAATTTTCTCGAAATGAACATTATCACTTGAAAATATTTACATAGCTGCAATATTTTTAATATTTCCTATTACACCGAGAGAAAAATATAATTACTTTTGGTCTCAACTACAATTTTATTGTATAATATTTCTAACGATAATTGTGATTAACATAATGATGCATATAGTTGAGTTAATCATATTTCATGTTAGAAATATAAAAATATTATGGTTAAGGCCAAAAGTGACTCTATTTTTCTCTCAGTGTATATATACTTCATACATTTTCGTTTTTTTTTTATACACATATACGCATATTTGTATAAATTATGTAAATTATGAAACTAAATTATACAGAGAAAATAGAGAAAGACTGATTACGTTTTATCTATATTTTCCGTGTCTCCCATTACGTTTGATATTCGTCAATATTTTATTCTTTGACAAACATATTCTATTTTTGTTTCAATTTAAAAATACGCACAGAAGTCTCGTGAAAGATTAAAAGTTATACCAAAGTTGATTTATATGACGATTTATGTAGCGATTAATCTATCGGCGACACGGGCAAAACGACGACGGTTCGCCACATTGGCTTCTCTGTTGCAGAAGAGATGAATACCGCGTGTCAAACGATATTCTCTTTGTCTTTCACGGGTAACCGATTATTCGAGGTGAACAGAGGCGTGATTTTTCGAAGCAACGGATTGGCTCGAAAAATATATTGTTTCAATAACGTTGTTACGCCTGCAGTAACTGTTGCATTGCACGACGCATTGATGACAGCACAAATTATGGTTTTTCGTGTTTGCCCTTGTAATTGAACATTCTGTTAGGAAACTACTTCAATTTTTCAATCAAACAGTGAAATCTGGTATAACCTGGTAGCCTTTGAAATATTTCAGTACGGTGAATGACATTGTGTCGTCGAACGAAACATTCAAGAAAAATTGCAACGATAATTAATCCTCTGCAAATGTTTTTGACTCGAATTAAATTGCTGATTCGCTTTATGGAGAGAGCCATTGATTACAAAAACTAATGTTATTTGCTTTAATTTGTTAAATATTTTTGTATTACGTTTTCTTTTGTGTAGATTATTATTAGTTTATGAATAATTTGTTAAAATTGATATAGAAATATGTCAATATAGGTACATGTGATACCATTTATGAATCCTAAATCTCGATAAATAGCTAGAAACTATTTTTTGTCTTAAAATTAACAGTAAGATTATTATTCTTCTTATTAGAAATGAAAAATATTTTTAATCGTCTCCCTCTATAAATAGTTTAAATTTTATTATTCCGCAAAATTTAGATAACAAGTTCAAATTACTGGCTGCCTCTCTTTATTATTCCCTTATAGTTTTATTACGCGCTTTATTTAATTAGTATAGCTTCATTCTTTGTTATTTTTTATCACAATGTTTAATAAAAAATTATTTTTTCATTAAAGAAATCACACATATATTAAAAAACATTAATTAAATCATTAGCATTTTTTGCTAAGAAAACTGTGGTTTAAATGACAAGTATTTTCGCGGATGCAAGTTCTCAGTAACTCAATAAACTGCAGGAACACAATTACGTGTATATAATAATAATAATGCGTTGAATTTCATTTACTTTACTATCGCTTGAACAATTGAAATGTAATTCAAGTATTCGGGAACTTCTTCAATCGTGAACGGCCAGAAATATTTGGTGTGCGATTGAAATTGAAAATTGAAAATTGAGTCGATGCCGAAATCCATGGCAATGTCTAAGTCCTTTATTAGCCGGTGTTTGAGTGAAACTTAAGTTGATCCTTGAAATACAGGTCGAAGAGTGCTGAGTTGGCGCGGCACTGAAGAACAGAGGGGCTTAGCGGACCCTTGAAAGCCGCGTTGCTGTCTGGCTTGTCGAAGCTTCGACCACAACTTGAGTTTCTTTGGAACGACCGAATTAGCGATATCCGAGGAATCCGTAGTAATAAGCTGCACCTCGGCAAAACTTTTGTTTAAGGCTTTACCGCACAGTTTATTCACTTTTCGACAAATATTGAAAAATATTTTTATAAGAGAAATGATTATAAGGTCAGAACACTCCTTTTATTCACAAATGGCGAATAAAAGAAATTTTCTAAAAAATTGTACCCGTAAAATCGACTGAGATTCTACTATAGTTTTCCAGACAAAATACAAGTGACAGAAACCGAGTGAGACAACTTTAAATTTTAAATAGGAGCATAAGTCGAATGTGGTATCGGACATCCGCCATCGAATAGGCTTGTTTAAATATCAATAGAAAGTAATTCGAACATGTAATCTGAAAAACTATTATAACAAAGATAAATGTTAATCTATTTTCTGTTTTCTCAAGTTTTCTTAAGATTAATATTATTCGATGGTATCATTTGATAGGTTTCTTCGAAATAAACAAATGAAATTTACTGAAATTATTTTTTGATTATTCCAACTATTAACTTTAAGAAAACTTGAAAAAACAAAAAATAGGTTAACATTTATCTTTGATACAATAGTTTTTCAGATTATATGTTCGAATTATTTTTTGTTGATATTTAAACAAGCCTATATTCGATGGCGGATGTTGTCCGATGCTCGTAGTATTTCCTCAACAAACAGAGGTCGACATTATTGAATGTATTGAACTGCATTACGTAATTGATATTTGCTGATAAGATGTTGATTGTGAATAGTAAACTTTTTTTTTTCAAAACTATACCGCTGCAGTTTTTCTGCGTATTTTTCCAGCATTAAAATTAACTCAGCATTTGTCGTAAAAATACATTGAAATAACTCCCATCTGATCTCATTGTCAGTATATAACTGTATATCGAGGAAATAAAACACGAATACATTTCGCAGCAAGAGTTCGTGACGTAGATAATGGCAATGACGTACATCTTGAAACTGGAAGGTGGTAAGGCTGATAACGCGTTGATCATTTTCCGATTTCCGCCCGTTACATAGTTCCATTGGTCCGTGTTATATATGACTCCTCGCCGCATCGTCTTGCTGATGCACTTCATTACTCTAAGTGTTCTCTCTCAAAGCTATTATCGAGATAGTTGAGTAAAATATTTCAAATTGCAACGGTTGCGTTTGTGATCACTTAACCGAGAGAAATCAGCAATTTCGATTGCGGTCGTATCGTCGGTCATTATTGATAGATAATTCAACAGAAATAACTATGTGATAAAATTTAATCATTTAATTATTTACAATTTAATCATCATTATTTTGATTTAATACAAGGAGATTTATATCAATTAAAATTTCTAATTATGTCAATTAAAATCTGTTTTGAAACGTGATGAGAAGAATTCTCCACTTTATGAGCAGTTCCCATTAAAAAAATTGTCTTTCACTCTTCTCCGTGATGAAAATTCTCCTCCCCTTCTTGTTGCTCTTTCCGTCGTGGACGTCAGTAGTCTTACCAGCGGCGAGACATGCCGTGATTTGTGTAGTAGCGATCGTAATAAATAACCACTGCAAACAAGGTCCGCGATGTCTTGCCTGATAAATTATTCGCTTCCAACTTAACTTTTGCCGTGAGCTTAGTTTGCACGAAATCGGCCATTAGTCAGTGTCTCCCCGGTGCTATTGTCGCGCATCGGGTAGGCGCGTAAAACGAGACAAACTAAAATCGACCATTTATTATGCAGCAGCTGGACCGAGCTCTACAGCGAATGGGAAGCTGGTCTCTTTTTCCATTGCAAATGGCTGGATTGGGTTTCATTATAGCGCGACAGCGAAGCCGCAGTCCTTATTCCGCGCTCGCACAATCTTTTCGCTGCGAAAAAAATAAACGTCTTGATCAAAGTAACAATAATGAAGGCGTGGCAGCAGAGAGTAAATTAAAATAGACGCTGCGCTGTCGCGTCACGTGAACGGCGCTTTTATGAAATTAAATTATTATTTTTGCAGAATATTTTGCAAATGCTTTGCCTCTGTGATTAAATCTAAAACGTTATTAGTGTGAATCATTGCATGATTACGAGTGCTAAACACATTATATTCTGTGCATTTGAAAGCAAATATATGTTTCGTAATATTTCATCTGTACATTTCAGTTCCATATTAAATAAACCTTTGTTGGAATGTAATATTAAAAACGTACATATTTTTATAAATATTTATTACGCACTTTACAGCAGCACGGTGTAGTACAATTTGAATTTGCGTTATTTACTTCGTGTTTGGTATCTGTTTATAACTTGCGCAATCCAAAGCACATTCCTTGCATTATTCAAAATGCAGTAGTTGAATAATTAAATTTAATATTTGTAAAAATGACATTTTTCGTTCCTACTTACATTTCTGCTACAATAGAAATTAAATTCTGCTAAAAATTACTGGCATAAAATTAAGTGAGTAATTATTATAGATTTTATTATCTCATTGTGTTTCAAATGCGCGCCGAAGTAATTTTGATTTTTGATCTTTCAATTTTTGTTTCTTTAATCGATCGATCACAGCTCGAAAGTACTATTTACATATGTCTCAATATTTTCATTAAGAAAGAAATACTTTATTTTTTATTAAGAACATCGCTTGTTAATTAGTAAAAGAAATTCCTATTATATTCACGAAGAAAGTCGAATGTAAAATAATTAAAGAAAGGTATCTTGCTCGGCGAATGTCGCGCGTCCCGTTAAGCATCAAGGAAATTCGTTACGTTCCTTTAATCAGAGTTTTAGTGATAATGTGCTCTTTAACACAACCTAGATGGTTGGCGCGCCAACCCAGATTCATAGCGTTCAACTCGCTGTAGCATCGTGCAACTTTGGGCCGAGCTCACTTTGAACCATTATCCTCAGCGAACAATCTACAGGCGAATAAGTTTGAGAAGAGCTTTTGCGCGTCACGGCCGGGTGCAAAGCCAAAGAGCAGAAACCTGGAGTGTTCGAGTGAAACTTTCGGCAATTAATGCTGGCGATCCCTTCCTAGAATAGCAGATTTCAATAAGACTGCTTCGACATATAATATGTAGTCGATTGACCGGAATTAGCTAGATTGAAAGAAGATTATAACCAAAGGTTATAATCCAAAATTCTTAGGAATAACATGTCTAAGTTTATTATTTTTGTATTACAAAATAAATAAAGTTTTGAAAAGTCTTTTGACTTTTTTGTACTAAATTTTTTTGCATTGCTATTTCGAAGAATGAAAATAATTTAGATAAAGATACATCTATTTTTACAATTAAATTTTTAAATACTTATTTATAGGACGAAATTTGACTATCATCCCAACTTCAAAACAGAAAGACGCGTTTATAAAAGATAAAAAAGATAATCTCTTTATTTGATTGCCAATAACGGAAATAAAATCATGAATTAATAGAAAATGAATAATACCCTTTTTTATTTGTGCTTTATAAATAATAGAAAATTTGTTATTAATAGATCAATAATAATAGAAACTAAAAACATTCTTTATCTGCTCAAAGTATAAATATACGTATATACGTGAAAATTAAATATGTTAATAGATAAGCAACTTCAAATGGATAATTTTGCCTTACAGTTTTATTTGAAATAATAATTAATTTGTACATTATTTACTTTTAGTTGCATAACTTATGTATATAGGATACATATATTTAAAAAATTATATTCTTATAAAAAATAATAATAAAATAATAAAAAACATTTAAAATTATTTATTTTTTAAAGTTATAAATTTTTTGATAAATCGAAATTCTTTCTACTACAGAAAATTCAGTCAAAAATCTTAAAAATCATTACTCTTTAGTTATAAATAATCATGTTAATGATCTCGTTTTGGATTGAAATTTTGTTAAAATAAAGTTTACTTAATTACGTGAAATTGGTAGACGAGTTCCAATTTTTAGTATTTAAGTATTTACATTCAAGTAAAAGCTTGCGTTAAATTTTTGCTAGGAAAAAAAGATAAAAAGTGTTTAAAACATCAAGAATTACGAAGAATGCACAATTTTTTTATGCTCTGAACATTTACAAAAGTATATGTTGCATTTTTATCTCTCTCTCTCTCTCTCTCTCTCTCTCTCTCTCTTTCTCTTTCGGTTTTTACATTATGGCGTTATCTTCAAAATTCTTCAAGTCTTATGATGCACTCTTCTATATTGAGAAGAGAGAAATCTTCCTTCTTTCAAATGAAATATATTGCGACTGGATAGATGTCGACGTTGCTTACTGATAGCGCAACATTTTGAAATTTCTCAAGTGGAAATTTTTACGTATCGCGAAATATTCTCCATATGGAAAGTCTTGTTTGCGTGTGTCAAAAAGATAGGCAAGGAGAAAATTTTTTAAAGCGAATTACATCATGTAAATATTCACGATTGACATAATTAGTCGTTAATCCGTTTGCTCTCGCTTAATTACTTTACTGATTTTTCGTCGAAATCGAAATATCATTTGATTTTTGTCGAGCTAAAAAATGTTTTACGATAATGTGCATGAGTAAAATTTTGATTTCAAAAAATACAAACGATATAAATTATTTGTTAAACATTTATAAATTTTTACTTAAAAATTAATAAGTCTTTGGAAATAAAAATAAATAAAAATTTTTTTATCCCTGTTAATAGCCACCGTATTTTAATTTTTTATTGTTCTTGCATTTGTTATTCCTGTACTTAGTCAGCTTTATTATTTTTATTTTCTACATTTTAAAAGTAGTTACAAAAGTAGTTACAAAAGTTCGTAGGTAGTTATATTTTTTCTATTTATTAAAGTTTATATTCTTAGGGAATATGTGTCAAAATCAGGGATCCGGACCGAAATGAAATTTTAGTCCGGTTACGGTTACGGTCTAGGCATACATTTCAAATTTCAGTTTCAGTTTCAGTTCCGGTCCTTTTACCGATAACGGTGACCGTAACCGTATGAATTTCGGTCATCTTACCGGTCTTTTTCGGTTACGGGAATATCAAATAATACAATTGGTATATTAAGTTGCACACTGTAAAAAATTCATGTTTATTATTGTAAATGAAAAGTGACACATTATTTATAAGGTGTTCCAGGTTTCAGGTTTTGTAAATAAATCTTTTTTCTGTTTTTCCTTCGTTTCATCGACGGCAACTTGCAGTTGGTTGTTTGGTCGTTTCAAGCTTGTTACTAGCAGTTTTCTATAAAAATATTAATTTTACAAAAATTATTATAGTACAAGCAAGACAGACTTCAAACAATTTCGTCGGCGAGTTGTTTTCGACTTTTCGGCTCGCGATACAATAGATCTAACAAGATCCGCGAGCCGATCTAACCGCTAGCGGCGCGCTTTTGATATTAGATCTTAAGACAAAACGCCGGTATTTATGCGGAAAGCGATAGAAATCGACATTCGACTCCTACAATAATATATGGCTAATAAAATAGTTTTGTGCAATACAGTGTCCGTAGTTAAAAAACGTTCAAACATTAAGAATAGAGCAACCTGATGGCAGATTAACTTAAATAAAACAACGTTAAAAAAACGGCCTAAAAACCAAAATAAAATTTTCGGTCCGGTTCCGGTTCCGGTCCATTAGCTTGCATAATAATTCGGTCCGGTTTTCGGTTTCGGTCCGATTAAAATAACGGTTACGGTCCGGTTATCGGTTTCGATTTCGGTCCGATCCGAGTCCCTGGTCAAAATACATATAAGTTTAGTTATTCATCTGTTTTTACCATTGTTCGCGTAATGTAAAACGAGTTTAATATTAATTTTAGGTTGTAGATGAAGGTAAAGTGTACTTTCGGTGAAATACAAATTTATTCGCCACTCGCCGCGCTGTTTCCTCGGTCGTTCCAAAACGTTTGATAGATAGCAAGAATTTCCGAGCGGCCCGTGGGATGGGCAGCACGTGTGTGTCTCCTCCCAGCGGAAGGTACAACTGGAAAGAAGCACGTGAGCATTGAAGTCGAGCTCACAACCTGAAGTGCCCTTAAAATTCAAATTCCACCGGCGAGTCCCCGACCGAGATGGGAGTTACTGTTCTCATCCTGGATCGGCACGTCTGAATAAATGACGAACAAATTTCGTTGAAATGAAATTCATTGGAATTTAAATAAACGCTTCGACGTAGAACGGCAGAATTGTTTCTTTTTGCTACGGGGATGCTTTTATCCTGCGTATCTTTTTGCAACTCGAATTTCAAATCTTGGTGTCACACTGCGCAAATATTTTTACGCATGCAAAATGTGATACGCGCGCGATTTACAATGTCGAGAAGACAAGAGAATGAAATGTAAATGAAAGGGTTCGGAATTAACATGAGAGTTTTATAGAAATCGTCGAGCAGCGATTTATGATATCGGTAAAACGAATTTTTCTTTATGTTATCGCGCGGAATTGTAGAATTCGGTGAATCGCGGTAAATTATCGCGGCAATTGCACGATTTGTTCATTGTCTAGCTCGCCGCGATCAAGAAATTGCACGCTTTGTGCACGGGTCCCATCCGTGTGATGTGCAGGTTTTCACATGCCAATAATTACTCAGATCATCGCGTATCGGAATTAAGAGAGATGAAAAAAAACCGCGCGGGAGCATTCTCGTTTTGTTCCTGTTCGTATATTATTCCCCTTTATTCGTGTTCACGCAGTAGCGCAGGATTAAAGCTGACGGTTCAAGATGGAGGATTCCTGCGAGACTACTATATTCGCCACGAATATATTTTTTTGCCGGCGTTCAGCACAACGTGAGCTTATCGTCGTTAGTTCAGTTTTGTCTGTGCTGTGCAAATGTTCGCGGACATCATTTGCATTTATCGTGCTGAGCTCTCTACATTTTCTCTATATCGGGTTTATTGCGCTATTTTTATGGATTTTTTGTTCTAATTAAACTATTTCATGACATATTGTGTCGTAATATCTATAGCTTTTGGCTTATCAATGACGGAATAAAGACTTTTTCACGAATTAATTCTGCGGATATGCAAATTTTTACCAAAAATAACGAAAGATGTGTTGTCTTACAAAAAAAATCTTTTTTTGTATCCGGATTTTGTGTAATGTCGGATAATTGTGTGGTGAATTCTTTGTCGCATACAAATCGTTTAATTAAATTTTACACGAGACAACTTAATCATTAAGGCTGTGATTTGCAATAGAGAAAAAGTAATTTCTTTCCCAGATGTTAATTTATTATTATGGAAAAAATAAGAAAAAATTGTTCCTACCATTATTAATTATTCTTCTTGAATTGGGGTGAGATTTTACCCGAGGTTATTTCAAATTGCATATTTTATACTTTCACTCTGCGTAGCTGCAGCATCTAAGATGCAAGTTTTCGTTTGATATGGTCATTTGATATTGACCGGGGAATGAAACTAAATTTTTCACAGTCGCCTCCTTTCTCAACGTTGTAGCGTGATATGATATAAAAGGCATACACTCGGCATGCTACATGTGTGAAAAGCACTTTCGAAATATTTAATGTGACTATAATATTGATAAAATTGTAAAACACTCCAAATGTATGCGTAATGCGCGATGGAAAATTTTTCGGTCTGCTTTGATACAACAGATTACATTTCAGTATCAATATTTTTGAAAATAAGTTGTATTCTGCCATTTGTATTTGTTATTATTAATTGACCAGCGAGGAAAAAACAACGAGAAGCAAAATCAATTACTTATAAAATTTCTCTCTAAATCACTTTATCATATGTGTATTTATATTTGACGGAAAGATTTATATTAGATTTTTCTTAATGTTTTTTTTAGAAATTTAAGCGATTTATTATTTAATTCGCAAAATAATTGTAATAATTATTTCCCGCTTAATAACATTCAACAATAAAACAGTATAAAATTGGACAAAGATAATGTGCCACAAAATTTTTGGACAATTTAGAAAATGTCACGTAAACCAAACGGATTTTAATTAACCCAATAAATATGTTCGCAAGATCCGTACCATTCACTCATTGTTATCCCTCGAAAATTTGTGACAATACATACCTATAGATCTACGTTATATTAATATAGTGGACCGCGTGACATATGAGAAACAGTGGATAAAGACAGATTTCGCAAACACTCCAATCCCGAGGACGATTTCACGAGCGAGGGATAATCTCATGGGGTAGCTCGCAGCTTGACATATCTCTCTGTTAAAACGGATGAGTCGCAGTAATTCCTAATTGTAGGAAATCCTTTTAGTCTTTTAAGTATGCATTTTTATATAATTCACAATTAAAAATCGGATTATGCGAACTTAAATATATCGATATTTAATATTTGCATATACATACATTTAATATGTATTAAATATTAATATAAATTTGTATATGTTTAATATTTAATATTCACCACTAAGCGTATTTTACATGATTTTTCGTTCACCTCAATTGAATTATTTTTTATTAAAAAGTATTACACAATGAAATGTTTTATTTATAGTGGTAAATTTATAATATTGAATTGCTCAAAAATATAATATAACGTGTTTGTTTCACTATCGCTTTATGATGGTCACTAATGATCAATAAGATAAACGAAAATTCAATGTCGGTGTCGGTCATGAATGTGTTAGGCATATGTATATGTATACATGTATGCATTAAATTTTTCAATAAATATGAATAGATAGTATAAATATAAATAAATGGATTATAGAGTATAATAAAAATAGATATATCGTCTTCGCAATCGATATACTTAAATGCGTTTACACATACATATTTTTTAAACAAAAAACAATAACAACTATTATAAAGACAGACTATAACTTTTTGAGTAACTTTGCAACAACAACTTAATCTTTCGGCGAATTTCTTTGAACTATTTTCGCAACTGTTGCAAAATTCTTACATTGAGTTTGCTTTCGAAATCGTCTACATTCGCTATTTCTTCAAATATTGATGTATATATATGTGTGAGTGTATCCGCCATCATCAAAGACATTTCTACCGACCGCGGGCAATTGCGTTTCTTCCAAAGGAAAATGTCAAGCAATTCCCCGATAAACGTTAACATTCCCTCGTAAAGCCCCTCTTTCCTATTCCTGATTTGTGATGAGACTCTAAATAATAGCTTAAAAGGTTTCTAAAAAACTTCAATTGCAAAAATCTTTGAAGCGAAGTGGTTAAAATGAATTTAATTTCTTAATTGCTTTTTTATGTTTTCCTTAATTTATGTGTGCGTGCATATGGGAATTTTACTTTGACATCACTTTGACATTGTAGTTTCTGTATATTGTACGTACGTAAAC
The DNA here is from genome assembly GCA_928718305.1 of Tetramorium bicarinatum. Lineage (NCBI taxonomy): Eukaryota > Metazoa > Arthropoda > Insecta > Hymenoptera > Formicidae > Tetramorium > Tetramorium bicarinatum. Next base: position 22,927,234 of record OV788325.1, read on the forward strand.
GCTTAATTTCTTTTTATACTTATTTATATCATATAAGAGAATGTGTTGTTTTTTTTTTTGTGAAACTTCAATACTTATATGTATACCAAAAGCTTAACATATTTATAGTATTTTTTATTTAATAATGATCAATGATTAATAATAGGTAGGAGATTACAAAATTGTAGTCCAGGAATATTACGTAGGAAAATGTGATTCATTTGGAGAATAGGCAGATTGAAGGAAAATAAAAGAAAATTAGATCAATGAAATAAAACATTTATCGTCTATTTTGAGATCTTGCTACGATATTACCAATATAAGAAATAAATTCGCCTAGGAAGCGTAAATGATTGTCGTATATATTTATACAAAATTTATTACTCTTTATTTCACTCTAATGAATAGATTGACTTTCCTTTTTTTCTAGTGTGTAATATAATTTGGGAAGTGCAAATTAAAATCCTGAAACCTGTAAGTCTGTCTGCCAAGATTCGTCAACACTCTTCGCCGTATGAAACGCGATATAAGAAATTATTTATTGACCGTAGGATACGCCTTCAACAAGTCAAATCGAAATCTTCTGGAAATCGCACACATTCGAATAATTAAATATTATATTAAAATTTTTTAGATATATTTATTAATATCTAAATATATGTATATTTCCTGAATAAATCCTGCATTAATAAATTCTTTAAAACATTGTTTCGCCGACATAGAAGAAATATAACTTTTACATAAAAGTCACAGGACAATTTAAATATTTTAAGTAGGCATGCGGCTTTCTCGATTATCGCGTTACACCTCGTAACGCGGATAACATCACAAAACTTTCCAAGTTTACGCGTATTGTTGCTCAAATCACCCTTTTGGTGCACCTGCGAGTCGTTTATCACCTGGTCTAATAAATGCAATATTCACGCCTTAGAAACGCCGCTTTGCCCGTAATACTTTATAGTCGTCTGTTTGTTTCGAAAATTGTACCGATTCTTCGCGTGAAATAACGGAACAGCCGCTATAAAGAATTAATCGCATATTTCCTCTTGTCTCCATTCGTGCTTGCCACCCCTTTTTCTTTCTTCCAGCCATCTTCTTTCTCCTTGTTCTCTTTATTTCGCGTAGCTATTTAAAAATCTCTTTGTTCCCTTCCGCATTTCGAGAAACCCTCTTCGCTCTTCTCTTTCGAAATAAATCTCTCAGACAATATAGTGCTTGTATTTTCGCAACCTTGTATACTTAACCAAAATATCACGTTTCTAATTATATTAATGTAGGGAAAGTAATGTTTGAATACTCTCTGTCATTTTTCAGTTATTTTTTCCTTTCTTTGGTTATAAAATATGTTATCGGGACAGAGTTCCTGTTTTTTACAAGATATTACTTTTCAAAAATATATTGCTTATATTTTCGCAAGTCTTTGCCGTATATTTAACCAAAATATCATGTTTCTATTTATATTAATAAGATAATGTTTGAATATACAATATTCTCAGCCATTTCTCAGTTATCCTTTACTTTTTTGCTTATATGATATATTAACGGGACAGAATTCCTATTTTTTTTTTTAAAAGATTACTCGTAGAATATTACTCTTTTAGCGTAAAAAAATAACAACAAATACAATGTATAATACTAATGCTGAGCTGTTAACGTAAAATATGTCTATCATTAAGTAATACAGAGAAAATTATAGGTTTCATATTCTTGACTTTTAATTCTTTCTCCTTTTTACATATTTGATATCAAAATATAAACAAGGACAGAAATTAAATATTTAATATTTGAGCTAAAATGTTCCCGTGCTTTATCTTATTGTTCATTGATTCTTTTGCATTGTTCTGCCCGTATACGTTTTACATGATTGTATGTACATACATTGGATTGAGAACTTGATCACGTGTTGCGTTTCAAGTATTTCTTTCTCCGATCATTTGCCTCCATCTGTAGACGAGCCTAGAGAATCGTGTCGCGAATTTCACTGCGTCCGGTCACAAATGCACGTAATCCAAATCCAATGTGATTTCCGGAAAGTAGAAAGTTTTTCCTTTGATCCTCTCTGTTTACCTGCACGAGTCAGATCTCATACTGATTGCAAGGTCCAATCTACGTTAGGTCCTGCAGTATCAAATAATGCTACACAGTAGAATCGAGTTATTGTGCTAAAATGGTTGAAACTTTCGTAATGGCACGATGTTATCTGCATTTAAAGAAGTTATACAGAGAGAAATGTTTATAACGCATTGAGATCGTTGCACTCTGAAAGTCCCTTAAAATTTTCATAATGTCACAAACGTGACTAACTAGTTATTGTAATAATGTGTATCTAGAAGAATGAAAATAATGCGTAATCTGAGATTTCAATAATAACACTGAGAGAAAAATATAGTTACTTTTAATCTCAACCATAACTTTATAATATTTCTAACACGAAATATGATTAATTTAACTATATCCATCATTATGTTAACCATAATTATCGTTGGAAATATTATAAAATTGTGATTGAGACCAAAAGTAACTATATTTTTTTCTCAGTGAAGCAAAACGCTTAATATAGGGATCTTTATTACAACGATATAATTAATGGTTTATCAAAACTGTTCGAAACAGTCATTGCTGTATGCTTGCGCAGTACGGGCAAGTCCACGAGCGGGAACGCTTTAATTCAAGGAATTCTAAATTAGCACCCTCACTTTGAAATTCTAACTGTAACTTCGCGGAGCAGTGGCTAATTCACTATCGAAATGCGTCGAGGTGCGGAACGCGATTCCGGATAGGTAACGAGCGTGATAGGGATGCGTCGGAGTTAATTAGTTCGTAGCAAAACTCATGGCAGTATGTACACGGTGTACATCGAAATACGCGGTAGACATGTCGAGGGAAATGTGCGTTTGGTTGAAGCGCACTTAAGGGATCGTAGAAGATGTCTGACAGTAGAACGGTCCTATCACGCCCTCAGGATTCGCCGTCCGTGCAGTCGCGAGTATGACGGCTCATTTTCATCTTCTATTTGCAATGTAATATCACAGATTTCAATATATTTCATAGAATATTGCTGTTGGATATTTAGATAAGATATTATTTGAAGAGCTATTTACTTATATTAAGTAGAGTAGTATTTAATAGATTTTAATTTAAAATAAATAGCTTTTCAAGTAATATCTCTCCTAAATTTACTTACCAAATAATTTGCTTATTATTCGAAACGGTATATTGCATTTATGAATGCTATTATGAATGTTTGGAAAAGAAAATTAAATCTTTGTAAGATGAAAAGATTAAAAAATAAATGCAATTTACTAAAAGGTTTATTTTATTTTTCGGTCACAATTTAAAAAATATTTATATCTCAATAACACTGTTGAAAAATTTAATTTTTTACACAGAGAAAAACGTTTCTTTATATTTAGTATATGCGTTTGTTTGACTTATATTTGTTTCACTAAAAAAAAAAGATTTTATACAAAACATTGCTTCATTGAATATGAATTCGATTATTTTGTTGCATTAAATCACATTGTTGGACGAGAAAAATAACTATTATTTGAAGTAATACCTTAAATACGTTTGATTGAAATAAGAGCATTGTTTGTTTCAATTAATTTATTACTAGCAATGACCATTAAGCTCATGTTTGTTTAAATCGACGAAAAAGCGAAATTCTTTCGAGAAAATATTTTATGTAAAGTAAATATATTTTTTGAAAGTTAAACAATCGTGTTTGTTAATTTAAACATTAATTTGGTTAGACTATTCTAAATAATTAAATTTTTCTGACTTTATTCAAATTTATTAGATCCAAAGAGACATTTTTCTTTATAGAATAAAAAATTTTGCACTCAATGCGCATATTGAACATTTTATGCCACAGTTATTTGAATATAATTTATTTTTTTTTATTAAATCTTGATGTGCGAGACTTCGAAATGTGTATTTGCGGTAAGTAATATGATAGTAATCCTATTCCCAGCCGCGACAATCTCGTTCGCGTTACGACGACTCAGAAAACATGAATAACAATCTAGGATCCGTTCACGTCGGCGTCGTATCTCACATCTGGCACCCTTCTTTCTCTTCGTCGTCGCGCCGACGTAACGTTTCCCGTGTAAAAAGCGTGAAATCCAGGCGAGGGAGATTGGAATGATCGAAGTCGGTTATCTATTTGGTCCGATACGAACAGCGAACGCGACTGAGAGTGTAACGGCGGCAAAAGCGAGCCCGGCGAATTGGTTGAGATTTGCTGGCTACCCGAGAGAGAATCAATAACGACGGATTTTCTCCGATCATGCTGAAGTCGTAATCGTAAGTTATGGCATTTTCCTCATTGTAAAAATTCATAACAATAATGAAGCCCGTAATGATACTGCGGACGTGACTTCGACACTGCTGCGCTGTAACGTGATTCACATCAGCGAACACGCGAATTTTCTTATAACTGGTTACGTAAAAGTGCTAGTTTGCGCGTCACGATCGGCTGCTTTGTGTGCATCGCATGCGCTTGTCTCCTGTTTGCACGTTCGACGCGACGCGTGCAAATACGGGAAGCACACCACCATAAAATTTTAACGACGCACTTTTTCACGCACTCGCGACGCGAATGAAGTTTCCCCGATAAAAAAAAATTTTCGACGGGAGAACAAGTCTTACGCGTTGGAATTGTCGGTAAATGTTTTGTAAATGAATATGACCGGTCAGCTTGTCATGTTCCTCTCTATCCTGTCATACGCAATCGAAAACCTCAATGTAAAAAAAGGGGTAAATTGTGTTTTCCGGGAAAAATGACGTGAACGCATTTTGTATTACGTCTTGCAAAATTCAAACAATATACAAATAAAAGTGCTTCTTTTCTGCATCATAATAATGTGCTTTAATAATCAAATGCGTCAAAGATATGTGATATAACGTTTAATAATGATTTGATTAAAAATTTGATAAAAATTATTATTACATGGAAAGAATTATAATGAGATAAAAATGGATAAAGGATATTTATTGTACATTACGTCTTGCAAAATTCAAACAATATACAAATAAAAGTGCTTCATTTCTGCATCATAATAATGTGCTTTAATAATCAAACGTGTCAAAGATATGTGATATAACGTTTAATAATGATTTGATTAAAAAGTTTATTACTAAATGGAAAGAATTATAATGAGATAAAAATGGATGAAAAATATTTATTGTACGTTACGTCTCGCAAAATCCAAACAATATACAAATAAAAGTGCTTCTTCTCTGCATCATAACAATGTGCTTTAATAATCAAACGTGTTAAAGCTATGTGATATAACGTTTAATAAAGATTTCATTAAAAAGTTTATTATTAAATGGAAAGAATTATAATGAGATAAAAATGGATGAAGAATATTTATTGTACATTACGACTTGCAAAATCCAAACAACATACAGATAAAAGTGTTTCTACTCAACATCATAATAATATTCTTTAATAATCAAACATGTGAAAGATATGTAATATAATATTTGATAATGATTTCATTAAAAAATTTATTAAATTTATTAAATAGAAAGAATTATAATATGAGATAATGAGATAAAAATGGATGAAAAATATTTATTGTAAAATATGAGATAAACGAATGTCTTACGTAAATATATATATATATATATATATATATATAAGAAAAAATATTTCAGCTATCTTACACACAGAAAATAATCATTCTACAGACGAGAAAAGCAATAACTTATTTTATTTTATTTTGTTCAAGTAATAGTTTTCTTCAGCAAAGAATATTTTCTAAATAACTGTTTAAGATATAAGTCGTTACAAGTTCAGAATATGTTTTAAGTATATGTGATGCTTTATCATAGATTTGCGGATATATAAACTTATCAAATACTTAAAACAAGTATATTTACTTGTAGGTAGTACACATTTTTCTGTGTATGTACTTTCAAAGTTTTAAGTGAAGAATATACGATGATATACGTAGATGGTATTTGGATAAACGTAACGAAACGAAACGAAGGCGAGAAAAATATTGGCCGTGCGAATTCAAACAATTAACTTACTTTTAGCCGGGCAGAGAATCGCGAGTTACATGATTTTAATTAGTTGAATTGCAAGTCCAGGAGTTTAATGGGATAGCGCGTAACCGCGCTGATCATCCAAGAGACTGGGCAGTTAAACGACTTCGTCAGAGAGAGTTAATACGCAAGTTCACTTCCGCCGTTGTAAGTTTCACTCGCGCTCGCGCGTTTGCTAATTCATTTAGCAGGGACTTAATCATGCGCGAACTAGCTACCACCGCGCAGCAGTGTAATCACGATGCGCTTATTTTGACATTGTTCATTGTCATCAAAGCGGAATTTCGTTGCGGTTACGTGTGCTCATTAGATCGACCGATTTCAAACAATTGGCCCGCTTAAATCGGATATTAATTAAGCCGCAAGTTGAAATACTCGGAATATGGCAAAATTATATCGCAAATAATTATTCAGTTTTGTTTTCGTGATTGTTTGATCATTTTCACACAATCAGCATATGTACAAAATAAATATTTGTTGCTAATTAATGGGTTCGATATATTTAGAAAACGTATTCAGTGATATTCAATTATTATCATTATTATTATATCAATTTTCGTGGTCGCTTAATATGTTATCTAATATTTCTATCAATTGATCTAATAATTAGATTATATATTATACATTAATTGAAGATACTTTTAAATTTAATTTTCCGAAATAATTATAGCTCGAAAATTTGAATTAATATTACAATTCGATGGCTGCAATAATTAACTGTGAAATCACTCGAAAACCGCATGTAAACGTGAAAACTTTCGCTGTGATTATCTATATCGCTTATTTGATAAGTTCTCTTCGAAACTTAACTTAACTCCGTATGCATGTCGCGTTGGCGCATATTCATTTACATAACATTCGCATATATCGGCGGGCGACATCAGCCGTAATTAACTTTACGAATCGACGTTCGTATTCGGCGGCGTACAGTTTTCGCTCGTAATTAAATTAGGACTGGGACGGGGGCACTTACGCAACTTTTACTCAAGCCACGTAGCGTTGTATAAATTCAAATGTATTCGCGTGGTGCCCAGATTAGCTTCGGGGTTTAATGTACTCCGAGGTATACATACGTACGTATAACGGGGAAACGGTTCGAGCCGAGAGGAAATATTATATCTCCGATATGAAAGAGTTCTGAAGAGGAGTACGACTATGCACACAAAAATTTTTTCTTTTTCTTTTCCTTTTTTTTCGTATTAGTCTCTCTCTTTCTCTCTCTCTTTCTCAAATGTCGCCGGCAGAAAACGGGGACGGCTATGAAACAGTGATCCGGAGTGAAACATAAGCTTTGTTCTTGTCTTCGCTTGACAAAAGTATTACATGTCGCTGGAATAATGGAGATTATCAACATGATTTATGAAGGAGTAGCGGATATCACGTCCGCTTTTCAAAACATATTTAGTAATGCATGTAATATATTAGAAAGGACATATTTCATACATATGTATGTAACGCATAGAATGGGCTTTGTTGAGGAAAACGAAGCTTGAACTTTTATTTGTTTTATTGAAATGTTCTTTTTTTAAATTTGGCTTGCAGCTATATATTATATTATACATATATAATGTACATAAATTTATTTTTTCGTTTAATTAAACTTTTTATGTAGAATTTCATAAATCTAATTTATTTAAAAAAATAATTTTTACTGTGTGCAATATTCTTTTACGGAAAATTTAAGAGACATTGAAAGATAAGGATTAAATTCCTATAAAAATCTGGTTAAAAAGGGACGAATCAGAAAAATCTTGTAGCATTGATCAAATATTCTGATTATTATAAGTTATAAAATATTGAGTTCTATTATAATCATTTTCAGATATTTTACGACATTAGCAAAGGCTACCTGTTTCAACTATTTTAACATTATAAATTTATTATTATGAAAAGTTGTATATGAAATTCTGATCTAGTTATCCAAAGTATAATTCATGATATTCATCGCTTGCGCTTAAAGATTATCGATGCTCCGACTTTTTCGTGAATGTGAGATTATCTGCAAGCTGGTCAGAGAATTAACAGGCAAAGTGTAAGAACGTGTGTCCTATATTATAATTCAAGAGACTTCAAATGACCCTCGGAGAAGCAAAGACGCGCGCGGTATGCTTGAGTGTCCTCTTGACATCTCCGCCTCGGCGATCGCGGTCCGCGGTCGTAAATTTTTGAACGTGGTCGGTGCTCCCAGTGCTGACGATCGCCTTTTCTCGCGTGCGGGAGCGAAAAGTGCTATCCGCGGGCAGAAATTTACGGTGGACTATGAGGCTGCGTCGCGCCAGCGAAGACAAAGAAGAAGACCCCGACCACCGCGCCGTCATCGATAGATTCGAGAGAATTATTAGCGGGGGCCGGGTATGAGAGCGAGAATCTCGTCCGGAAAGCCGCTCACGTAGCCGATACATAGCACATTCGGGGTTGGGCTTATGAGCGATCTTCACTTCGCCGCTGTAAATTTGGCAGTAGCGAAAGGAAGCTGGCGAGAGAGAAAGAGAGAGAGAGAGAGAGAGAGAGAGAGAGAGAGAGAGAGAAAGAGAGAGCGAGAGAGAGAGAGAGGAAAGCAGCGGAGGAAAAAAAATGCTGCCTCACCTTTCGCACGCGCGTATTTCGCATTCGAGCATATTCCGCATAATTTATAAGGGACCGATCGATGGCCCGGCGGCTCTCGTTCCATCGCCGAAGCCGCGTGTGATACGCGGTATCGATGTCCGATATATCGAAGGTTTGATTAATGCACCGAATTTGTGCTATGTATCGTGCATAGCGCTCTCGCTCAGTCCCTCGGCAAATGCTGCCCGAGTCGAGATAGATTTAATGACAACAGCTGCCGGTGTTCCCTGCCTTGCCCGCGCTTTGTTACTGGATTATTTCGTAGTTAATGAACGTTTATAATTGATAAGTTTATCGTGACGCGACGTGGGAAACTGTAAAGAACATTAATTAACGATTTAGGGAACTTAAGCGATTATTGCTGGTACTCATTTGTACACCAACATCCAGTTTCAGCGATAATCTTCGATTTGCATAGAGTTTTTGCATCGGACAATTTCTTCTAATTTTCACATTAAATATTTACGATTAATGATTCACTCACGCAAATGTATGTTAAATAATAAAGTTTGAATAAAAATAATTCGAAAAGAGAAAAATTAAAGAAATTTATTAAACGCTACGTAATTCAGGGCGTATCGCTGACTTTTGAGTTTTTTTTTTTATAGACTTTTGAGTCTATTTACGGTTAATCGCCACCTTTCTTTTTGATGTTTAATGTAGCATATGATCGAAACAACAGGCCTGAAAAAAGTGCAGACGCAATCATTCGGCATCGGCGACCGATTTGCCGTAAAGCCTACGCGATTCCACCAGAGTGTAGAATATATAATTTATCGACAATTGAAGTCACCCGCGAAAAAAGCGAATAAATGTTTGCAATATCCATATTCAATATCAATAATATAAGCACGGTGCTCTAAATCGATTACTTTCCATTCATAATCGTTTAAAAGCTATTTCGAGAACTCGCGGAATTTTTAATATCTGGGTAACTTTTGAAAAGCGCTCACACAATCTGAGGAAGAAAAAAAATAAACTTTTCTAATTAGAGGGAAAAATGGATAAAAAGGGCTTTTCACGATATGTCTGCAAATATCATGAAAAGTGAAAAAGTGAAAGACCTTTCCATATGAAATCTATAATATATTTCAACTGTTTGAGGATCCTTTACATTTTTTTTACCGCAGGTGGCAATTCTATTACGTGACAATTTATCTCGAAAGAGTCGGCTGCTTTGAAGTTCTGGCTGCCCTGCCTTCATTTTTCAGTCGCTGACCGAATTTCTGAGCAAAGTTCGTTAGAATAAACTGAGTGCGGAGGCGGGATTCACCGTGCTTCATCATGACCCACACTCGGCCGCGTAACGGCCTTTAAATTCGCGTTTACACGTGTCATCGTTCCAAATCGGAACGCCCGAATAGAAATGGTCGCAGAGAGCGGTGTTCTCGTTCAGATTTTGCTCGACGTCGCCAAACTGGCGCGCTGATTCGCCACTCGTAATTCTTCGCAGAGTGAAATAAAATGCGAACTGCAAATGCCCGTCTTTTAAGTCGTGAACGTGCGAGCGTCTTCATTTTCCATATTTCTCCCGCATGAAATCAACGATGGTCCAAAAATATTGTATTGGTTGTTTTCCATCCTAATGAATTATAGAAATTATATTCAAAAAAACTTATTAGATTTAAAGAAGACAAGAAGAAGAAATAGTTTCCTTTATATATTTTACAGAAATAATCATATTTAATAATGACAAAATATAATATTAATGATATGTAATAAATATAATATACAAAATGTATAAAATATAATATAAATGACATATAATAATTAATATTGAAAAAATATAATATTGATTAATAAATTTTACTATATGTATATAAATGATTGTATTTTTATATTATTGATTCGCGCGATTATTTTTGTTGAAATTAAAAACTGGTTTTAAGTATAAAATTGAAAATTATTTTTTGTTTCAATAAAATGTAGAGTAATTATTTCTTGACTGTCGTTTTCTTAAATGCATACTTTGCAACGAAATAAGAACATTTTAATTTTTGTAAGTATGCGCAGATTTCTATAAACCTCTATAATGAGTGAATAATTATAGAGAATAAGCGAGATTGACGACACAAAAATATGTTCCTCACGAAGAATATTCTAATGATGATTGGCGTTGAAGTTACTTTCTTCCTGATGGAACCTGTGGAGAAAGTTGTAGCGAGAGAGTGGAAAAGAAAGCATTGAACAAATTTTTAATTTAAAATATGATTTATCTTTTATATTCGTGCATTATTAGAAAATTATTATTAAAATGTATTATACAATATTAGAAAATAATTTTCTTTTCAAGAAAGTTGATCGATTGCAAGATTCTTTTGAATAATGTAATAAAATAAGTATTATAACGTTGGCAAAATCTATTGTATACACCGAGAAGCAATTCAAACTATCATGTATTTGTTGCAACTATTGACAAGATCGTATTTCAGTATGCACCGTTCTACCATGTTTTCGAAGCAAGCACTGTTTATTGTCATATTGTCCCAAGCATGTAGACATTAAAATGAATTTACGCGATTCAATCGTGCTATTCTGTGTTATTTCGGAATTCAGATATTTAAGAATTGAATTTTATTACATTTCGGAATCTGTTAATTTTAAATAACACATATATGTATATGATATACGTTATATAAAAATTAATTTTATAAATAAATAACACGAAACCGTATTGAGAAATATAGTTTCTACTTTTCAAAAAGCACTCCATATTTTTATTTGTTTAAATCAATGTATTTCTTTTATTTTTGTAAGGTTCAATTTTCAAAAATTCAAATTTTAAAAAATTTCGATAACACAATAATTTGTCGAATAACTTGTCAAAATTATTGAAAACGTTAAAAATTTTTCTTACTGTTTTGTTTATTATTTTTATCGCATATAGAATTCTTTTTTTTTACAACAAAATAATTCCGTGGAGAATAAATACGTCTCGAAAACAAACTGCGTGGATTCTTTTTTAGCAAACGACGTCAAGCGAACGTTTGCTACCGAGCAAGAGCGAGTTTAGCATAACGGATGATCAGACCATCGCATCGTCCCTTTTCATGTAAGGCTAAAGTCTATTTGGGCATATCATTTTACCATATCTATCACCAATTTCTTTCAACTTTGACTAAACGACATTTTACATAAATGTGTTTTACATAAATGTGTTTTACATAAATTGTAAATTTTACATAAAGAGTTCCTAATTGACGAAATGCTCAAGTAAATTGGAAAGTAATTTGAAAGAAACATTATAAATTTATATAGATTATTCGGAATAAAAACCGAACAGTGCTATTAAATGAACGAAAATGAGAAATTAGACATGTTTTACGTCAATTTTATAAAATTTCCTTCTATTTTGCAAAACAAGGTATACGATATACATAATTATTTTGTTAATTAATCGGTGATTACTCGTCGATTAGTATGCTTAAAATAAAGCAAATGGACGTAGCAACCATGGTGACAGTCCCGTGGGAACATTTCCAGAAATACCGAGAGGGTAATATCCGCCGGCCAGTCCGGTGATACTTCTGTTCTGCGGGATAAAGTCATCCGGACGTTAACGCGCGGATGCACTTAAGACCAGGTGGCGGTGCCTGGCGTAAAAGGAACATTCGTCTTTACGGGGACGACTGTAATCGCGTTAGCCACTGACAGCTACGCTCTCGTAATTTCCTACGACCGTCACAGCGCGGTCAGGCGAGCTCTCTTGACGTTCGTTCGCGATCGCGCACAGCAGGTCGCTGCTCCTTGGCGGCGCGTTTCGCTTTCCCTCGACGATTTCAATCAATTACGCTGTCTATTACCGCGAATAGAAACTGTCAAATAAAAATAAGCGCGAGATATTAAAAGATTATTTCAAGATTTACGGTAAAATAGGTTTTACAATATATTTCATTACATAATACATCCTCTCGATGTAGATAGGATATACGATTTATTTGAAATCGATTTAATCGGGAATTCCGCAAATTAATTAATTGTCGTCCAACATTTCAATTGAATAACCAGATTGGAAATTTCTCCGAGCGATGCCTTCTAATGACGGATACAATCGGCAACAGTTACGTCTGCAATCGAATGGCTTCGTTCTTTCGGGCTGTATCCAATCAGGTACGTTAATTGCAGCCATATTCGAGAAGACTATTCCGAGTCGACACGCGATCGAATTACGGATTGTTCTTCCCTGATCACGCGAATATTCGATTACCCGGAAACCGCGTAGCGGCAACTAGTGCGCTGCCGTTTTAATGAATATCCTCCAGTTGATGAGAGCGTTCGCTGGCTTCATGGGGACCTTCAACGAACTCTTCTACTGCTCAACTTACCGCACAAAAGCGAATAAAGAAAGAACAGTATAACGAATTATGCCGACAATATTTTTTCAGACAAAACGCGTCCGCTGTAATGTCCATTTATCGCGACACGAAGATACGTGACAGCTTAAGAAATACGGATATATTTTAATGTTGAAATTAACATTTTACGTGATCACAATTAATTATTTAAAAAATCTAATTGTAATTGGAATTTTATACGGAAAAGTATAATTAAGATATAATAAATATTTGGATTGTAATTGATTTAATATCTTAATTTTCTTATTCTACATGTAAGAGTTGATTAACGTTTATGGTTGTAAATAGACAATTTAATTTGAAATTAAATAACGTTCAAATTCGTGAACATGATTTGAGGAATTTTAATAATTTTTAGCTTTGCGTGAAGTTAATTTTTACGTTTAAAAATTATAGAGAGTATATAAATTTTTAACTTCGCGTGAAATTAATTTTTACGTTTAAAAATTACAGAGAATATAACACATAGTTTTCTATGAATTCTATATACATGATTAGAATTAATCAGGATAAGAATGTAAGTTTATTGTGTTTAGAAGATTGTGATGTTTTATGCCATTCATTTTTTATCCATTTCGCATTTATTAAATTCCATTTTTGTGATAAACAATAGTGAGTGAAGTAGAATCGATATGAGAATATATACTTAAGTAATAAAAAAACTATTAGAGTAGTTATTACGATAAATAATACCACATGCATGAAAATGGTAACGACCCACACATATAGCTCCAAGTTTGAACTATGAGGTGAACTTTTTTGCAATAAATTCTTTACGGTGGACTTAAAATGATTATTTATTAACGTCAAAAAGCTAAATGGGTTTATAGATTTTTGTGGATTTTACCATTTCAATTAGGATTGTCTGTGTTTTCCAGATCAACAAATAATTTATTAACGGCGAGAAATAAATGAAATAGGTACAAAATATTATTAGATCCAGCCTGGACCGTAAGTAGCTTTTCTTTCTCTCTTGAACTGCATAGCATTTGTATATTTCTACGATACAAATATATCGATGGATAATCATAGTCTAATAATCACGCTCGCTTAAGTTACGTAGTTAAATCTCTGCGTCCCTCTCAGTTATCAGACTTGGCTATTGCAGGAGGATTATCCCGTCAACTTAGTTAACAATCCTCCAGTCAGTATGACACATAAGCGCAATTCCATATCTCATTATAATGCAGGCGCGCAAGACGTTCCTCGCATTTGGGAGAAAATCTTAAGCCCGGCGCGTCTCAGCGGGCGCGTAAAGTGGTACGTAGGGCCCACGCGCGTTTGGAATGGCTGTCATGCGCGCGTGAACGCTATCCGGGGTGTCATGTAGAACGACGCCATTGCCCGCGGGATAGGCACGCCGACGTCCCATGCTCTCGGAGCAGCGCCGCGCTGCCGCCGTCGCCGTCGTCGTCGTCGTCGTCGTCGTCGTCGTCGTCGCCGTCGGTCCTCCCTCAGAGAGCATGGGTTATGAGCTACGGAGCTTTTCAGATTATGTCCCGCGAAATCCCGCGTCTAAGTCTAGTCTTAGTTCGGGATAGACTCTACACCAGATTTAGATCTGGCTGTTGGGTCGCGCGGGTTAGCCGGGGGGATTCCCTCTTAAGCGCAGCCCGCAGTACTGGATTTCCGTCCCGAGTAATTTCGGAGTGGCTGCGTGAAGTTATTGGTTTCCTGCGGATGCAAGATTCACGCAAGTTCATGGATAATATTCGTCGGCAGAAGCGTAGGCATAATTAACAGACGCGGCTGACGAGACGATTCTTTTGTCGAAAGTTGTTGAAATGTAAAGTTGTCCTCCAACATTTGCTCTGTTTCAATTTATTTTAAAGACCGTGTACATTTGTTTATTTAAATTAAAAAGAAATTGAGTTATTTCATATAAAACGTAACAATTAAAATTGTTTCAAGAGTTATATAGGTTTTTGAAATTAAAACAATTTATGCATAATTGTTGCAAATGTGTTGTGATATTTTGTTTGCGTGTTTGCGTGTTTCTGGATCGCTAATTTGATATTTTTGCAAGATTACGTATAATCGTATAAGTTAATAATTTTACAAAACTTGGTGAGTAGATAAATGTAATTTTATTTTTAATATTCGAAGAGTTCAATTTAGCGTTGATTATTTTACATTCTTATAAAACTATTCAATTGTATCTTTAGTATAAATATATTGAAAAGAATTGCAAATGTAAGATATCTTAAAAGATCTTCGGATATATTACGGCACCGTTAATTTATCCGTTAACAATTTTTTTTTAGTCGTTGGACATTTGAGAAATTGAAGGCGATGAATAAAATACGTTTTGTAGCTTCTTTAAATGCGAAACGAATGATAAGCTTGGATGCGCTTAAGAAAAGCGAATGTTACGACGTCGTTGCTACTGCGAGAGAGAGAGAGAGAGAGAGAAAGAGAGAGAGAGAGAGAGAGAGAGAGAGAGAGAGAGAGGAGGGGGAACGGTACTCCCTTCATAGCTGGAAATTCTCGGTAAGATCTTAACTGTCGAAAAACCATTAAGTCGTTGAGCATTTTACGAAATTGAGATCTCAACGACAGTGATAACGATAACTGTTCGCGGAGACATATAAAAACAAACGTTTATGCACGAGAGTGCATTTCTACCGATTAAAAAGGACTTAATGAGTGAGTTCAGGCATACCTAGAGTGCCAAGACTTTACTCGACGAAATATTTATTTGAATAATTTCTCTACAAAGAAAATTATCTCGATCCAGGGGAGAGTTGCTAAATGCGTACCGCGGGTCTCCTATAAATCATACCTCTACAATATTTTATAATTTTATTTAATAAAAGCAACATTTATTAACCAAAATATGAAATAAATGAGAAATGAGCAATATAAATGAAAAATGTTACATCTTGTTTTGTGCTTGCTACCAGCATTTAAAAAAAAACAGCTGATGTAAATTTTTGATTACTTTATATAGCTGATAATAATGTAATCATGCCATTTTTTACTGAATTTTTATATTTCTTTGAAAGAAGGTTTATTTTAAAATATCTTATATCCATAGTATATACATATTTACAATTATTGTAAAGATTACATTGATATTTTTATAAAATCTATCTCGTTTCCTAACTCGTACCACTACAATAATATATCAATATAAAATTGAAAATGTATTAATTGGAAAAATAAATTCAAGCAAGTTTTATTTCGTTGTCCTAATCTTTTCATTATTTATTAATTTTTACTATTATTTATTAATTTTTAAATATTTCATCGATAAACTATAAATAAAATAGGTATTGATTCCTTTTATTGTTCTTATATTTTTAGTTATTTTGATCCATAAAAATACTTTTTTGAGGAGGTACGATTTAGGCGACCAGTTTGCTAAATCGTACCTTTTTTAGCATGTTACAGAAGAACTTAGAACACATTAATTTGTTATTAATGAAAGGTTTAATATGTAATAATAGGTGTCTTAAATATCAAGTTACAATTTCCAACGTTTGCATTCCAAAAGGTATCAAATGTAAAACCAAAAGTAGCTTAAGTGGTCCGCATTTGGCAACACTTCAACTGTATGGATCTATCTGAAACTCGACGGGATGAACACAACTTCGCGATTGTTATTTAATTTATTTTGCCAAGAAATCATTCTCGTTCTACTCCGATCGATTGCCTCATTACGGCTTAGAATGTTCGAAATTGACTTGATGCCCGGGAGCGTCGAAGTTATGAAGACATAGCGGAAGCCATTGGGGATGATCACCGCGGTTTTCTCGAGCCTCAGAGACACAGTGATTGCCGTTTCTCTAGTACGCTACGTTGAACACACTTGCATCAACTTGTGTGTGGCGTCTTCACAGTCGAGGCGCGCTCTTCTCCAAACCGCACATGCAGGTGCGAGGCGCCAGGTATACACAACGAGAGGAGCGAAGGGGCGAGGGAGCGGAGAGAAGACGAGTTTAGTTTGCCGGAGTGAAATTTATTGGGTCGGAAATGATTCCATTACCGCGCGCCAAAATGGGTTACGCCACTTCTCGGCGTAGATGAATCCGGCATGAACTGCTTCACGGATGCAATCGCGTAACCCTCTCGTCTTGTTCACTAAAATATCTTGAGACGAGAACTCTAAGTCCGGACGATTAGAGAAAGTGGCGGCATGTTGGGATTGAAACACGAGGGATGTACGTACCTAAAAGCAAAACTCGAGTCTTTTACTAAAATTGTGAAGTTGTGGATGTAAGAATTCTCTTATACGCATAATTTTAAATGTGATCTTCTTCTTTACGTATCCCGTCCGTTGTGGACGTTGGCTAACATGATTGCTATTTTCACTTGATCTACTATTGCTCGGAATAGGGATTTGGTACTTTTGTTGAACTATTGCCGCAAGTTTTTCATTCATGATATTCTGCATCTTCCTGGTTCTCTTTTACTCTCAATTCTGCCTTCCACGATGATTTTAAGAAGTCCTTTAAATATGATAGTGTTTTGAATTTTATTTTTAAATAGAAACATCGCCGCGCGGATTGTAGGGAGAGAGGATCCAGATTCGAATTCTGGTTGAGATAATATTTTCCGCAACATATTCTTTATTATTTCAATTTGGGGAGAGGAGTGGGAGATTTTTAAAAAAGATACTTATTAGTATCGATATTATTTAAATTGATTATCAATTTAATTATGCGATGGTATTATATTATTACGTCGTGTGACATGGTTAACACATGGCAAAATTAACACACTGACTGAATATAACATAATTAGGATAAATCATTAATCTCCTTGGATAATTAAAATATTACCGCGCGCGGCGTAAGCACAAGAATAATATATAATAAAGATAATAACGTAATTTATCAGATCAATCATTATATCATACATACACGTTCTAAATTTTAGATTAACTTTTATAATTACATATGAGTGCTCCTTTAATTATCAACATTTTATTTATTTTTTCGTTTATTTTAAAGAGAATATTACGTTACATAATTCTGTGTAAATTATCGCGTTGTCATATTATAACACAAAGATCATTATTAGTAGCAAAAAATAAATACCTTTTGATTCCAGGAAATTTTATTGTATTTTATTTTAATTTAAATTTTATTTTTAACATTTTATATTTAGTACATATCTATAATTTGTTGACATAAATTTATTAGGGCAATTTAGAGACAAAGACTCATGCAAACGCGGTACAGGCGAGTTGTTCTTTGTTTCTTCATTTTTTATCATGTTTTAGTGACACAATGAATTATCACAATTTTTGAACTGCTTGTCGGAAAATTACGAAATTCTCTGCATTTATTATGAAAGCTGATACAGCAGCTTTTGCAGTTAAAAACAAGTCGAAAATGCTGAAGAATCATGCCCGAATCTGAACGATTTTGAATTACAAGCTATTATAACTGTTTTCGTAAGAAAACATCAATTATAAAAGAATTATAAAAAGTAAATTATAAAAAAATATATTATATAAGAATTATAAAAAGTAAATGTCGTTTAATGTCCTTTATTCAGTTTCAAGTTTTATGAAAGGTGCTAAAAAATTCTTCCATCCACTATTGACACCCTTTCTAATACGACTATGACAAATAATGGCAGATAAAAGACATTAAATAACATTTACTTCCGAGCGTAGGTTTGGTCTAGTAAACAGCGCACTGATCTACTATGCTGAAGGTGCCGGATTCAATCGCCGGTAAACCTTCAAATTTTTCATACGCTCGGCTCCTCTCGGAAGGCAATGGCAAACCACCGAGAGTATCTTGCCATATTTAGGCAACAGAGTGGGGTAACCTGCTCCTGAAAAATTAAAAACTTCTCTAAAAATTGCCGTTCAGAATCGATATTAAACTGTAGGTCTCGTATGCCTGTGTATTGTCACGTTTTGTCAGTTTGTTTTTGGGTCAGAACATTTAAGTAATTTACCCGGGATTTAAAAAATAAATTGTGTGAATTCTATTCCTCGGTCCCAAAAAGATAACGTATCTTATAAGTGTGCTAACGAGGATCGGTTTTATTTATCCGTCGATAGTCGATTTAAAAATCTATAGGAATTAATTTGAAGGAAGAGGCTCGCCGATTTTCAGCTCGAGTATTTTCTTCCAATTGTTGGAGTTTTTGGAGCAGGGGGAAAGGACGAAGCAACAGCTCGTTTGATTGGAATCTGATCCGTTTAATCTGAACGCGGCTACCTCCTCTTTTGCGCATCTGTAAGTTGCCTTACTTCCCGAAAATGAGTTAAGTAGTCGATACTCTTCGGCAGCGACAGAAGTCATTCCGTTACATTCTTCGACAGCGTAAAGGCTAAGCCCACTTTCGGAAACGATAGATTGAAATTACGAGTAATGTCGATAGAGATTCGGATCAATTGTCAAATTATTGAACTCCTTTTAGCTCAAAATTTTGTTACCTTCATTTAATGTTGAATGAGTGGAGTTACAAACTGTAGACGTCGAAACGCGAGTGACAAATACGGATTTAGAAATATCGCAAGAGCGACAATTCGAGTGGGAATTCTAAGACAGAGTTAGACAGAGTGCCGGGAAAGAGTCCTAGGCGAGATTTAGTTGGAGTATTTAACCGAAGATGACTGGCCAAAAATGATGCTGTTCGGTGTTTTTCTATCTCATTTATGCCCAAATAGGTAGAACCTTCCCCGGGAGATTTTCACCACTTCATTTTTTTAAGTGAGAAGGGTTTTATTATACTGTGTTTAGATAAGATTTCTAAACTTTAGGACGGCAGAGCAGGCATCCCTTGCTCTGGAAATTATTTTTCCATATGCCTCTGTTAGGATAAGCATTTTATGACATTTTCCAGCTGTGTGCTTTTGAACCGAATTCTTTCGATAAGATAGCTAAGGAGATAGAAACTGAATATGTGATAGTATAATCAACCGGTGCGCATCACAGGTATACAAGAGATGTCAAAATACCTCGAAACCGCCAAAGAAGGGAAGCTATTTAATTTATTTTAATCTTTACATATTCTTATGTTTAAACGTATGCGTAGATGTAATAGATTTCGGCAAAATAAAATGAAAGGAAAAATTGATTTTTACTTTTAATTTTTAATTGTACTGGATGTTCCTAAATTGATGATACATATTTCAGTGAGCAGTGCTTCAACGCTTCAATACAAACGAGTCTAACACTGTTAACATGCCTCTTTTAAAAAGGAATTATTTTGTCATAATGACCTATATGTTTAGTTGAAATTATTTCACCAAAGTTCTTGGTAACTTTTATCAAGATTGTATTGTTGTAACTAATTATAATCAATCTTTTCTCAGTTTTTTCAAACTATAGTTTCGTCAAGTGAAGGATGTACATAAAATTCACACGATAATGTTAGGTATAAAGATCCAGCTTGACCGATTTGGAACTTCTCATATTTATTGATTTTATAACAAGATGGTTTTGATTTATCTGGTCTTGAATAAAAGAAGATTCCCTAGAGTTTCTTTCGTCTGGAAATTGAGCTGAAAATGTCGAAAGGTTTTAAAAATACTGAGTGCGCTATGCAATTCTACCTGAAAATGACACGCGGTGTATAATATACAGAGTAAAATTGTAGGTCCGTATTCTTGAAAAGGAAGAAAAATATGAGGGAATTCTGCCTTTATAAAGTGACGGTGACGCTGACGGCAATCTATAGGCACCGGCATAAATTTAGTGTGAAATTTTTATGTGCAGAATTGAGATATCAGTGGACATATTGAGAGTGCGGGAAGACGAATATCAGTTAAATCAAGTTTAAACCCGGCCGCAACCGGCCATCAGTCATTTTCAATTCTGCTCCATCTATCTACGCTGTCTGCGTGACCATAACCTTGGCCAGAACGCTCATTTGATTGACCGATCACTCGGGAATCATTCTTAGCTGACACGTACGCGGCGGGCGCTTTATTTCGTCGCCGTATACTTTATTGTTATTACCCTCCTTTATTATATTACTGCTATTTGTTGTGAGATTCGTTTAACTTACTTGCTCCCTGTATCAATATTAATACAATATATTGCAATTCGATAGACATTTATCAATGTAATATTGTTTATATTAATACTGTTCTTTTTTTCTATTACAGGTAAGTGTTCATCGCGTTATCGATTATATCGATTTTATCCCAAGGTTGGTGAGTAACAAATTTTACAGCGATTATTTTTGAAAATTACACAAATTATTCTTTTCTAATTGCATCTATAATATATAAAACATATAATCTTATAATATAATATATATAATATAATAATAAATATAATAAATATATAAATCTTGCTATTATTTACAATTAGTAGGTTTAAATTTTATTTGTCAATTAAATCTGATTGATTTCACTAAGTTGGAGTGACGCGACTTCAATTTCGCTTCTCTCCAAAGTTCTGCCGATAAACTTTTTGATGAACCGCGATATTTTGAGTGATTTGAATGCGGCAAATTCACCGTGTTACTATTTCATTGTGATCTAATTACCTGATCAATTACCAAAATGATCGTCGTAACGGACGTAATATTGCATAAAGACATACGTAGACGGGAAATACCGTCAAGTATGAGGAAAGGATATTGCGTACGATATAATTAGCGATCGATGGAATTTAAATAAAAATGCCTACGAATTCCGCATGTGGTATGAATGAAATTCTGCAGCGCCAAAGCGGGAACATTAAATAACCCCCCCCCCCCCGGACGGATCAATATTATTTCGTATCCTGGTATTCGGCCGCACGTGACGGTCGGTGGTAACGAAGAGGTTTAGCCAAGGTACTAAATCGTTGCGCGATTGCGAAGGGATGCTTGCCCTCTCCCCCCCCCCCCATATCGTTTGCGAATGATATTCTTTTTTACTGCGACCGGTCGAAGGGTCGAAGGGCATCGAGAAATGGGGACGTTTCCTGAATTACGCCGTTGAAAGATAGATTTTATTTTTCGCGTCGAGGTCGAGCCTCGTTCCCACGAACATAGAACCCGGCCCCGTCCTGCGGAGCGAGATATACGAGCACGCCGGAAATTCGGCGGGGACGTTGTATTCCCAGGCCGCGTGAAAAGTTATTTCAATTTTTCAAGTAGGCGAAAATGTCATTTATCAACGTCGCCTGTGCCCTTTTTAATAATGTTACGCCAAGATGATGAGAAGAAAATGAACTCGAGCCTCGTATCTTTCTTATCTTTCTCCGAGAAAATAAGCATGCCAGATGATTGTATCAGAAGTGATAAAATCATTAATGTCAAATTAGTCTCTCTTCGCACACTGAGAGAAAAATATAGTGACTTTTGGCCTCAACCATCAATTTTATAATATTTCTAACGATAATTATTTAACATAATGATGCATACAGTTAAGTTAATCATATTTATTGTTAGAAATATTATAAAATTTTGGCTGAGGCCAAAAGTAGCTATATCTTTCTCCCCGTATGTTAGAATGCAAAAAATATTTTTTTTATCTTTTGTCATGTAGACATTGTAGACAGTTCTCCCAAAATCACTATTTGCAATTTACAATTTAATCTGAAGCCAAAAGTAACTATATTTTTCTTTCAGTATGTTAGAATGCAAAAATATTTTTTTTTGTTTTTTGTCATGTAGACAGTATTCTCAAAATCACTATTTGCAATTTGCAATTTAATCTGAGGCCAAAAGTAACTATATTTTTCTTTCAGTATGTTAGAATGCAAAAAATATATTTTTTTGTTTTTTGTCATGGAGACAGTATTCCCAAAATCACTATTTGCAATTTGCAATTTAATCAGAGAATTGATTATACCGTCAACGTAGGTGAAGGAAACTTTCTAGAAATAAAACTGCAAAACTTTTTGAAATTAAGATTGATTGTAAGAGAGAGATCGCTGGAATTAAGGTTAAAGTTAACCGAGCTTGATAAAAACGGTTCAAGTTCTCATTTTTCTAAATGTCCACCGAAAAATAAAAGTACCGGAGAAATAACTGTGTTTGCGGATGTAGACCGCAAAAAGGTCCATCCGCGTTACTGTTTGCTTGGGCAAAAGTTTAAATGGATAAAGCGCGAAATAATATCCTTGCAAAAGGATGTAATAATATGCAAATCGTTCTACATACCTACATAAAAGCGTAATATTAAATCATTTTTATAACGTGATATTTTATTTTCTTTTCTCTGTAACCGAAATTAATTTTTCCACGTGTTTCTTTAAGCATTTACCCATATATATTCTATTATTTGAGAAAAAACCGCAACAGCGAGCTCAGTCGATAAATAACGATGAAGGTGTTAAATGGATGATGACGTATCGGAGCAATAAACGACATGACTGCGTTAAGTCGTTCTCTACCTCGTAATTAAATCTCTGTAGTAAATTGAATTAACGAGTAACCAAGTCCACGAAGTCGAATATAATGTACCAAAAGTGTGAAAATATTCTGCTTTTGATAGCCCTCGGCTTGAACTTCCATCTGGAATTGGAACTTTTGTAACATTTATCTGTAGTTTACAACTCATCATATATAAGTATTTGTAGTAATTGCATTATTAACAATTTAATAAAGAATTTATATAAGTTCTCATAATTGAAACGATCCTTACAAGTTACAGATTATTCTTTGTTTATTCTTTGCTTGCGATATCATTTGACACAATTTTTCCCTTCCAATGCCATGTGTTCAATGTAAAATAATTCATTACATTTTATTGCTATGCATATTTTATACACATTCGTTAGAAAGTGTTATTAATCGAAAACTAATGGCATGAATATCGATAAAATCTGCTCAACCACGACTTCACAAAGAGCGTAAAGAGAGATTGGATTATCCAGAAAGCGCGTATGTGTCGGTAATTCGATTGCACTGGCTCGCATCTCGACTCGGCACTTTATCGCCTAGCCAGTGACCTTGGCTCCTCATTACGCGCCGATCCTGACCGCGGCTTTCATCCGTGAAAAATAGCCGGCGAATGACGTTAAACGGCTAACATATTACGAGGTTAACCGCCGCGGGCGGTCGCTTCGGGCGTATCGCTCCGAGGAGCGCTGCTCCTCAATTAAATTCCCCCGGGAGAATTAAATCACGCGCAAGAGGATAGCGGCACTTCTACGGCCGACGGGAAGCTTTCCTCTCGGGTAGATGGTAGACAGGTGGCAAAACTGTGTGTGTGTGTGTGTGTGTGTGTGTGTGTGTGTGTGTGTGTGTGTGTGTGTGTGTGTGTGTGTGTGTGTGTGTGTGTGTGTGTGTGTGTGTGTGTGTGTGTGTGTGTGTGTGTGTGTGTGTGTGTGTGTGTGTGTGTGTGTGTGTGTGTGTGTGTGTGTGTGTGTGTGTGTGTGTGTGTGTGTGTGTGTGAGAGAGAGAGAGAGAGAGAGAGAGAGAGAGTGAGGAGGGCCGAGGAGACGGCAGGCGGTTGGAGTAGGAAGGTGCTCTGAAAATGATTTAATTAAATCGATATTAAAGGGGGCCGTCGCTCGTGATCCGCTCGAGAGCTACCCTCGTGGCGCGCGCACGTAAGCCGAGCGATATTATGCAAAATGATGCAAAACGATTTCGTAATCCTCGCGGTTGCGATGCCGCTTCACTTCGCTCCGACCAAGTAGTAAAAGTGCGTGTCGTGCCGGCCGCTTTACTGCCGCTCGTTGCGACTTGAGCGTCGCGCGTTTCAGTGGATTTCTCAAGGAGAAAAGGGTCTCGCTGAACTTGACGATGGCACTTATGGATGGTTAGTCTTAATTTACGATCATCCTCACAAATAAGAAGAATTAATTGCAAGATGAAACTTATCAACATCGGAATGATATGTCGTACTTTTAGTTGAAATATAGAAAGGATCGTATAAGTAATGTACTTAGGTTTTAAAACAATTTTTAAATTACACTTGCTTTGTTAGTGTTCTTGCAAAGTACACTGACAGGAAAATATGGTTATTTTTGGTCTCAATTATAATTTTATAATATTTCTAACAATAAATATGATTAACTTAACTATATGCATTATTATATTAATCATAATTATCGTTACAAATATTATGAAATTATGATTGAGGCCAAATGCAACTATATTTTTCTCTCAGTGTATATCAGTTTTCTATTCTTTTTTTAATTAGCTATATACGATAGAAACTTGAATATTGAGATGCCCATCTTGGACAAATTTACTGTACAGATTAGACAATTATATTGTTATCTAATTGCTTAAAATTTGCTATTTGTTTTTTAAAGATTTCTCATTATTGTCGCTTTAACATATACTTTTCTAGCTTTTATGTTTTTTAAAGTTTTCTAATTAGTCTCGAAATTAACTACTTTTTTTCCATTTTCGCGTTTATATACGTGCTTTGTCTTTTGTTATGGCACTGAATTTCGTTAGGGGCGCCTAATATCTCAAGACAATTCTGGCGAACGCAATCCCGACGGTTTAAACGAGGAATTAAGCCTCTCGAACGTGCGCGCGGAATGTTCGTCGGTACATGCATTTTAATGGGCTCCCGCACGGTTATAAAGTCTCTTTTTATAGGTCCGTCGAGGGTCGCGCTCTTCGAAATTCACCATTGGAGATTTGTTGCCCGACCCAACTCGAACGAGCTTTTGTTTGCACACGTAAAGCTTTCCGCACGTCGACAAGAGCACGCATTGCTCGCTGTTCCTCTGCAAATCACAATCACAATCGGTTTAAGTTCGGCTTGGTTCGATGTAGCTCCGATACGACAATGAAGTCCGATACTGTCGCTGCAGCGATACTTGACCAGTCATTGTTTCTTTACAACTGTACCAGATCGCTACTGTTTACGTGACGATTCGATGGAATTCCAATCTGCTAAAAGAAATGATAGATGATACTAATTTTTGTGCGGCGAAAATCTCTTATCACGCGAATGATTAATAGTGTTACTGAGATGTCTTTTCGAAATGCAGGGGATTATGAATATTATATTGTTTTAATAAATAAAATGGGAAATATTCACAATAATATAACAGAGAATCTTTTTCATATAATTTCTTTAAAAAAATTTAATTATTTTCGTTCTTTGCTCTTTTTTTGTAATACAAGTAAATTTTAAAAAGACTACAATGTCAGTAAAATCGTTAGCATTGTCAATGATTTTATAATTTTTTCATTTTATAATAATTCTTACAATTTGATAACTTTTATTTTGTAGAGTTGCGACAAAATTGCGTGTGTGTATACAAAATATAGACATGAAAGGTAATATTTTAAATAAAAATTTACACGAAACATGACTACGACGAAATCTAATTACTTTAAAAAATTTAACTTTACAATGCAATTTTGCTGGACTACGTTAAAAATCGCTGAAATACAGCGGACTTCTCTATACATATACACGAGGTCCGGTGACCAAGCTGACGTGGCACATGCTGATGGATCGCGTTATAATCTATGGTATAAAAGAGGAAACTGTTGAGTGGTTTCGTCTAAAGCTTCCTCTTCTCCTTCTTTCATTGATGTTTGCTCCTTTTGAAAGATAGTACTTACTGTTTCATCGTAGAAAAGTGCTTGGGCCACAAGAAAGAAAGATTGATTAATTCGAACGCCAATATATTTTAAAATCTATCAAAGCTTAAGGTTTGTGACATTTTCTTTATGTATTTGAAATAAATGTTACCATTTTCAAGCTTGGATTATTGCATCGTTTATTTTTAAACTTTATATCATAAAATCGAATAAATAATGGCGAAATCGTATCACGTGAGTGCATAAGTACCTACGTTAATATATTTAATATTATCACATTTTTGAAAAATTTTAAATGCATTCAATTTCAATATACGTAACATATATATGTGAGTTTACAAAATTTTTGAAAATTTAAAAGCAATTGACGAAAAGATTATCGTAGGTGAATAGCTTTTTCTCTTTGGAGTTTTTCTCTCATGATATTATTAGTATTATCGAATTAATACATGAGACAAATTTTTGTTTACTCGAGACACTGTCTTATTTAGAAAAATAATCTTGAATAGACGATGTTTATGGATGTTGATTCTACATCAAGAAGTTTATTTGTCATCTCTGTGTAGGAAGTTTCACTATCTTATCATTGCCCACTCTCTCACTATATAAAACTTCTTCTTACTTTCCAAACATTTAAGGATCTGTACTATGAGTCTCCAATAACGGAGGTAAAAACAAGTCGCGGAGGTCAGCGCGTCAGAAGTTAGTGGCGCACTGGGAGAAGTCGTGGTCGGATTTTCCATTGCGCCGTCAGTAACTTTCCTCATACCCGGCTGCATAAACGCTCGCGAACATTTATGGGGTAATGTTTGCCAGACAGCGAGGTTCAAAGTTCAAGGCGCGGCCTGGAAGTTTGATGAAACTGGAAGAAATCTCTCTCGCATGTTAAGCAGCCGCTCTTTGTTCGAATGGCATTTACTTCGGATGCGGTATTTGTTGAGATATGTGCCGACGATTGATTTGCGAATGTGCAACGGTAGATGTGCGCGTTCCAACGACTTCCTTCCAGCGACATGATATGCGGAGATTCTGGAGCACACCGTACTTTCTTTCTCGTGCACTGATTTATTATAAAATACCGAAATTTCTTTACGATAATCCATGTGAATAATAATAGGAATTATGAGATCTAAAATTACCGCGTTAAACGCTAATTCTATCTTTTTAATTACGCGAGTATGTTCTTTTAAGCGTAATTATGTTTAAAATGTGAAGAAAGATGTCTTTTCCTTATGATTATTAAAATTTTAGTCAAACATATTCACTCGCGTTAGTAATAACGTAGCAATGAATATTATTAGAACAAATATTTTTTTACGAAACACGTTATTTAACATTGCTGTTCACTATTTATATAAATTAATAGACGATTAGCATAAGATAGTTATTATTTTTTTCTTTTGTTTTTTAGAGTAGCTATTAAAATAGTTTAATAAATAACTAAAAGCAAATGCGCTATTGACAGAACTGAAAGCTTGTTTTACGTTTGCGAGGAAGATTATTTTATGTGTTCGCGTTTACTTTGGTTAGAGAAGCTTTTGTTAACTTGCACTGAAAGAGAAATGGTTTTTCTATGGTTTATCCTGCAGCTTTTTTAATTTAAGTAACTTGATGTATAATTAATCTCTCAAATTAATTAATGTAAAATAAATTATCTATTTCATATTACAATATTTGGATAAAGTATTTTTGAGAAAAAAATTATATATAAATTTAAACAGAGAACTTCTTGATTTTCTAAAATTTCATTTGAAAAAAAAAAGATCCTAAACGATTGTGCTCTAATAAGAAATAATACACTTTTATGAATAATTAATTTTATTTGTTCAATTGTTTTTTATTGTAAACGATTTTACGACACTGAAAAATTGATTATTATTGAGAATTATGGTATTTATGCACTTTTTCTCAAAGGCAGATCGTTTTAACAACAGATACTCGGTATATAAGAAATATGATTTAGTCGGTCGTAATTTCTACAATTTTATATTTTTTACATTTTTTTACGAATTGATCCTCTTTTCAATTTCTAGAAGTTTTACTTCCGTTGTTATTTTACGATATCCACGTTGTCAGATTAATGTCGCAAATGAAAAACACTTTCGGGAGACGTTTCCGCTTTGTATCGGCAGCACGGGATATTGCGAGGGTAACTCAACATCGCCGCTAGTTAAATTGCCTCGGCAATTACTCTTCTTATACGCTCTGTCCTTTTTGCCGCTTCTATCGGCAGATCCAATTTTCTATCAGGTAAAAGGCTTCCGCTCGTAATAAGATGCATAAATCCCGTTTGTGAGTGAAATCAACATTTTGTGACATTTTCAGCCCAAAAATGTCGCGAGTCCTGAACTTGAAAAAAATTTACCAAAGAATTTATATCGCGGATACGAATATCGTTGGAAAGGAGGAAAGAGAGAAAACGGGAGAGACTTTCGCAAATTAGATTTGTTAAATATTGCTTTGCCCTAGGCGATAAAATGTGTACTAGGCAAATGAAAATGGTACATTTCTGAATAAAGAATAAAATTTTGATAACAGAAAACATTCTGTTATCAATCTATCTAACGCAGTTTCATAATTTTAATAAATTTATTTAATTAAATGTTAGCTAAAATATGCTTGAAATTATAAATAATATCTGTTTACTGACATTCTTTAAATGTAATTTATAAATATGTTTTTAATTTTGTTAAATATCCAAATATGTAGAGACAAATATACATATACATATACATATTTGCTCGCGCAATTAATGAATGAATTAATTAATTTTTGTGACCAACTATTCATTAAGTAAGTATCAAGATTACGCATATATACATATAGTTATTTATCGAAGAGATATTTAATGTGATTTCTTTTTTTCGCGTAAAATTAATAGCGATAAAGGATAAGATTTGGAAATTGCGATATTCTTTATCAGGAACAAAATTATTTTTTTATTAAAGCAATAATGAGTATATTCGAAATCGTGTTTCAAATCGCCTCACTCTGATCTAAAAGTAATTTCATTATTTGACCGGATGAAACGGTTGTCATTTGGAATCAAGACTGTTTTTTTAAATGTATTATTATCTCAATTGCATCCTTTACAAATTATGTTACTTCTCGATTCTTTTCACCGCGGCTTCCATATTTATCTCTGAACAGGATGGGCAAACAGGATGTGTGGGACTTTAATTCTCTCTTTACATAACTTATGACTGTCATTTTGATTTCGATCATGTAATAAACTACACTGAGAGAAAAATATAGTCACTTTTGGACTCAATCATAATTTTATAATACTTTTAATGATAATTATGATAAACATAATGATGGATATAGTTGTGTAAATCATATTTATTGTTAGAAATATTGTAAAATTATGATTGAGTCCAAAAGTAGCTATATTCTTCTCTCAGTGTGTGATCACTATTAATGATTCATTAGCCAAGTTTAATAAACTTTCTCATGAAAATTACTCTATTTTTGTATCATCAAAATTAAAAATTTTTTTTCTCTTATTCTTTGGAGAAAACATGAGATTATTTTGATTTTAATTGTTACCGCATTGCTGGAAATTACTCAAAGCGGAGCTGAAATATTTATAATTATATATCGTACTAGTTAATCTGCGCAATTCATTTGCGTTGAATTCTCAAGGTTTTTCTTACTTGTTAAAACTCGCTTACTCTGCATTTTTGAATGTGCAAAACGTCGAATTACGCACCAAATGATTGACATAACAGGAAGATGTGACGCATCGTTGGTTCGTGAACGACTAATTTCTGACAGACAGGAATCCAAGGTAAAAAATGCACTAATAATACAATGATAGACGAGGGTACAGGGAACGAAATAGCGATAATTTATTTTATTAAAGCTCAAAATATTTCATCGTGATATCAAATCGGTTGGCGCGTGGTTTTGAGCGGTGATTTCGTTTTTCATACGCCATATTGTGTTTACTCGAGGTCATGAGCCGAATAGTGCTACCAATCTGGACGATTAATCGCAATTTGCGATTTGAAAAGCAACTTTTCGCTCTAAATTTTTATTGGATAATAGGCGTTCAATTTAGGTGATATTTTTTAAATAATTTTGCGGTTTAGGCGATACTTTAGTATTCATAAAAAGTAATAGTTGATAATGTATTTTTGTGAAATGATATTTGATTATTTATTTCTAAAATTTTTAATGTGGCAAAAAAGTTTATATTTTTATTACAGCTTTTTTAATTTTAATTTTTTATGTATATGCATTTTGCGTTTCAGTTTATGCGAGAAAAAAATTTTTTTTAAAAGTATGTTTATGTGGTTTTTATCTTAAATTATCATTGAATATATTCTAATTATGTGAATATTTATTTTAAAACTCTGCAGTTGAGACGAATTATGATTTTACACATCAGTGCAGCATTTTGTGAGCTTTTGCGTGCATCATTTAATAAAAATAACATCTCTCTTGTAAAGTTTAAACTCAAAAATATACAAATACTGAAAAAAATTTTTAAATTATTTTGAGTAAATTTACATTAACTACGTTTACACGGCATTGTTAATCGGGGATTAATAACATCCGTAATTTTTAAGCCGGCCAATCACAGTTATTTCATTCTTCTGAAAAATGGTTACGATTGATCTGCCTGACAACTACGGATGTTATTAAACCCGATTAACGGTGCTGTATAAACGTAGTCATAATCTTAAGTATTTCAGCTAACATAGCGTTCAAGTTGTGTGATTTAATTTTAAATTATGGGATTGGGCGATAATTTTAAAAGATGATTCTGGCGCTTTTCAATAACGAAGTAGTTGGTAACACTGAAGTCAAGCGGCAAGGTAATCCCACTCCGTTCGTCGCGTTATTACCCTTTGAAACGTGAACGTTCTCCAATAACAATTAACGATTAGCAGCCCGCGCGATAGATTAATCCACGAGGAGCAACGATTCGTGAGTACTTCGAACGGATAATCGAAGCGGATATGTCGCGCGACCTAACTTCTCGATGTATGAATCGTAGCGAATTGCGTCAGATAATCCAACGGGGGTTGAAGGCGCCTTATCCCTCCCACGTCCATTTGGGAACACAAGAGAAAACCGTAGCGAAGTGAAATGTAATTTCTAAAGGGGTCCCTACACGGACAGTATTGTACAATATTTGATGTTGCACAATATAATATTTTATCGATCGTGAAGGAGTTATATTGAGGGTTTGTGCAATATGTTGTGTCTTTGCGATCAAAGATTTGTTGAAATATATTGTGCACCTTCAATGCAATTCCTACATGATCATATACAGGATGTTCCATAAAGATCTTAACAATGCTTAGGGTAAATTCTTGAAACTCTTTTAAGACAAAAATCTTAATGCCAAAATATTCAGGCTATAATAGTTTTTGAATTAAAAGGATTTATAGTTAGCGAATGAGGTAGCCTAATGTTGACGCGCTCAGGTATGGTACAGTGCTAAAGGCGAAAGCTGACCGTCGCCCTTCTTGTCAATATCAATGTTGAGATTACATATATAGAAAGAATGGGTTTGCTTTTAGTAATGTTTGCAAATGCACTGTCTATGTAGATAAAATTTTATTGAAAATATTATAAAAAAAAAACATGACATGATGCATAAAACGTAAGCATTTTATAAAATATTATTTGACAGCTTACATTTGCGACATGAAATCTACTGCTAGTTTTATATCTTAGCACTGTTCGTTGTATGTACCACACCTGAGCGCACGAACTTTAGACTATCTCATTCGCTAATTATAAGTGCTTCTAATTCAAAAACTATTATAGATTGAGTATTTTGGTATTAAAATTTTTGTCTTGAAATAATCTCAAGAATTGACCCTTAAGCATTGTTACGATCTTTACGGGACACCCTGCATATACATATAAAATGCAATATCAAATATTATACAATATAATTGTACAACAATATTAAACGTATAGGAAGCATTCTACGCGTTGTGTCTTCAGCTTCTTGCCGAAGTGTAATTTCTTTGTCATTTTCGATTTAAAAGCGCTGAGAAATACACGATCCGCCATGACATAATTCTCGCAACAGAGAAGCGCGGTCGTTGTTTGTTTATCAGTAATTAGTTTGAAATACGAGAAGAGAAGAATGCTATATGTAGAATTTGCTTAATGAAACGTGAAATATTTCTATATATCATCATAAAGTCGGTTGACGCGCGGCCTCGATGTTTATTTATGCGACGTATATCGTGCTTACTCAAGGTAGCGTTCGCGCATAGAGATAACGACATGAGCCACTTCGTGTAAAGCTATTTTTCGGAACGCGCTCGTTGGTCCTGTAAACGATTGAACGTTTGATCTGTTATTAGTAACCTCCGTGCTAACCGCAGGCATATCAAAGCAATTGATATTTACCGAAACGTGTATTCCATGTTTGAAGCAGAAACGAAGTCGAATAAATAACAAAAATCAATAAATTTCGTTACGGGTGACAATTAAAATATAAAATTCTTTAATAATTAATTTCATTGCCACCACGAATACATCTTCTATTGAATTTAAAATTCACCGCTGCGATGAGCCGTGTGAAATTGTCTCCCCTCCCCTCCTCTCTACTAAAAATCCAGTAACGACCCTTACTATTTGATTGGTGGTCATTTAGTAGTATTTGCTACTCCATTTTCGATGATTGGTAGTCAAACCTGTAATTAATAATACGAAAAAAAAAGATATACACGCGTAAAGTTAGCCACTGCGATGTGTGATGTTCAATTCGTAGATTACCCGAACTAAAAGCAGGTAGTAACACACGAATCGTTGCGATTTATGTAACGTAAATGCAACCGTGAGTTATCGATCGTTTAGAAATATTTCGTGTATTTCGCGAAATTGCGCGTCGCGCACTGTTAACATCGAGAGTGCCGTGTAAAGTTCCATGCGATCCAGTAATTAGTGCCCGCGCGACGGTCATTAACCCCGTTTTCGCGAGTGTTGTATTTTGCGCGAGCAACGAAGAAATCTGAGAGATGGAGGACGGAGCCCCGGGAAGGCGATGGCGGGAGCGATGAGGTGAGTGGTTATCATTTATCATTTTATTCGCTAAATTAATCGTTTATAATTATTTTATGCGTGCAATTCACTGTGTTCAAAGCATTAATTATTTTTTAGGTATTTTTAAAATTTGGATATACTTATGTTTTAGGTTGGCATAGTGTCATAATTCCGCTGCTGTGCATTGTATCGGTGAGTCATAAATTACCCGTTGTATTAATTCGAGATAACAAATTGGATAAATTATTTTGGATTTTATTAATTATCAAATGTATCTAAATGATATGTAATTTACATATATATGTATGAGGAATTAATAAAAATGATATAGATGAATATATTTTTGTTATCTTAAACTGGATGGGCTAGAAAAAATTAGAGTCAGCGTTTAATCCTGGAATATTGACAGATTTTTCACATCACTAGTTCTTGAAAAGTTCAAGAATACTGTAAAGATAAGATGTAATATTATTTAGGTAATTTAATTTTAAATTAATAAAGTGTTATTTGAGTTAATTTTAAATTAATAAAGTGTTATATAAAGTGTTATTATTAAGTTTTTCATAATTGATAAAATTTTGGGCTTGATCGATTAGATAAATTAATCGATTAGAGAGATAAATGGAAAGGAAAAGAAGTTGATAAAATTGTATGATATAAAATTTTATTTTTTTCTAATATAGAGGATATTTAGGACCGTTAGACCAAGTCGAGATAAGCGAACGGAACGAAGCGAATAATAACATAAAAAGGGGAGGATAATGTAAAAATTGTGCCAACCGTCTTTAATTAATAATCATTCTAGTCGCACTTCAACTATGACGAACAACAAAACGAAGATGTCAATAAATATTTGCAGTTCCTTCCCTAAAACACTAGCAACCTTTGTAAGCTGTTACATCCGAATAAATCTCTCTCTTCTTTATTTTATTTCTTTTCTATTTCTTGTTACTCCATTTTCTGTATGTATTTTCCTTTATAAGAGGGCTTATTTTAACTCCCAATTCGAGAAAATCTCACGTTCATGCATTTTTATTCCTAAGGATCTAGTCGCCCTTAGGACAAAAACCTATTTACGACAGGGAAAAGCTTCTTTCGACACGTCAGCTACAATAAGAAACCATCTCAACTATTTTCCAGAACTTTCTCTTATAAAGAAAGCCCTTTTATAAATAAATACATATTATAAAAATTAAGTAATTTTAATTCGGATAGAAATAGTATAAATATCCTAATTGCGAGGATGAGTACCTTTTTCTTTCAAATAAAAGATACTTTAAAAATATTTTACATATATCTCAAGATCTAAAAAAGATAGAGCAATGATTCAAAAACGCAGCAGATTCACCTCGCATAAGGATTAACATGATCAATAGAAAAAAACTAAATTTTTATTATAAAATATAAATTAAACTTTTAGAATTTTAAGTCAAGATTTCGTAGTCGGGAGTAGGGCTGATGCGGAGCTCTATTAACCTTTTTTTTTATTAGATTTTTTTCTAAGTACAAGAATGGATTCCAAAAGCCTTGAAGAACAACGATTGATCTTAATAGAACACTCCTTCACCTACTCTCGGGATAAAAGAGCAGCCAAAATTGCAAGTCGCTATCTATTCTTTACAATTCAATCTCACGACCAGTATTCTACATTTCAACGTCTAGTTCAGTTCAGTTCGATACGAGTTAAGCTCATTCCCGTAAGAATTCATATTCACACTTTTCCTCTACTACAATTATTTTTCTTTCCTTTTTTACTTGTGCGTTTCTTATAATAAACGAGTTATCATATAAAATAATTTGACTGAAGT
Organism: Tetramorium bicarinatum; assembly: GCA_928718305.1. Classification (NCBI taxonomy): domain Eukaryota; kingdom Metazoa; phylum Arthropoda; class Insecta; order Hymenoptera; family Formicidae; genus Tetramorium; species Tetramorium bicarinatum. The sequence goes on from OV788325.1 coordinate 22,962,485, forward strand.
TTCAATCTCAGTTCTGCTGCAAGTCTAAAGTTCACTCCATAATAATAATATCCAAAGAGCTGTTACGATTATCGTTGCCAATAGTGCGGTCCCAATCACCAGGACTGTCGCTGCCAAAAGTGTGGCCCCAATCGCAATAACAGTTTTACGGAGAATACTGTATTTAGAATAATTTCTTTTAATACCGACTAAAGGCGGACGACGACAGCAGGAAAAGAGATTGAAATTTCAAATAAAAACAGCTCTTAATTAAATAAATGCGAGCCACAAATTCCTGAACGCGCTTATAAACTCATATCCATAGAAGTTAATTTAACGCTCCCTAATTACAAAGACATTCCCAAAAAGGATCCCCGTAAACTCGGATATAAATTTCGACATCTTTTCGGGTAAACCTTCCTTCCGATCTTTCAATCCTCATATAAAAAGTGCCCAACTGGATCTCTGTTCCCAGGGTAAAGTGTTTAAATGCTGCATTAACCTGAAATAAAAGAAAAAACAAGAACATTCAAGACGTAACGAAGCGACGGAAAAATTAAAGGAACCCGAGCGGATTTATTCCTATCTCGACTTGGCCTACCAGCCCTAAATATCTTCTACACTAATATATATTTCATTGATAATAGAAAGAAGATAAAAAAATGGTTATTTATTATTCAATAAAATAAACTGTTATTGTAAGTTGTAGTAGGAAAACATACATACCTATTATTTAAATATACTACTTTATTTTTCTCTCTCTAAATAACTCAATGTTTAAGTTTTTTTATATTTTTCCATAGTTAAATATTATATAAAATTTTTTTTATTGACAAGTGCGTATAAAAATATACACTAGTGGTTATTAACAATACTTCTTTTTCATCAGTTTTATTTGAATTTGTTATAGCCTGTCCATTCATATTTTTTAATACCTGGTATTAATTTGAAAAAATATGAAGTGAAATTCAATAATATCTTTTTAGGTTAAGATCTTTTTAATTCTAATTAATTTTCGAAATATATTATTAAAACATTGTATGGTATTGTGAGATATTCCATAGAAAGACGATTTTAAGTAATGTTGCTTTGAAATATGAGTTGATTATACACTCTACACTATTATTTTTTATTATTTTTTTTTAAGAATTTATTAAATATAAATTAACTTCACTAAGATGTGCAGACTATATTCGACAAAGTACGCGGCGTGTTGAACTTCTCGTTTAGTGGCTTTTAAAAAGTTTGCATAGCAGATTTTAACGTTTAACATTCTGCGAGGTTTAGTCCAAGTTCTTCATCCCAAGAGATATAACTCCACCGCGTAATTTTATATGAATGTTAATTCATATTTCCCGAAAATGCACAGGGTCGAGACGAAAAGATATTCAACCGTGAAATAATTTCGCGTATTTAATTAAGCTAACCCAGAAAAGTATTTGATTTATACTCGTACTAAGTGGTCCTATTTCGAATTTCACAAGTTCTACTTTTTTTTTATATACGATTTTCATAATATAATTTTCATAATATAAAATTTTTGAATACCTTTTAAATAATTAAGGTACGCTGCATTAAGATCTTTGTAGTTTGCTAGAATAATAACGATGATGGAAAGTACAGCTGTGATAACGTTGATAGAAAGTACCAGCGAAAAATTTCAAATATACGCATATAAGAAATTTCCATGCGCTTATTTGAATTCGCGCGAGTGCAATCGTTTCGCATTTTCGTATGCATCTTCGATCCACTCGCGATTGCATACGCGGCATAGACGCATGAATCGCGAATGTCAGACTTTTATATGCTGTTATCTTTCATACGCTAACGTCTAATATCGCGAATTTCGATCTCCCTACGTGCGCCGCTACGTATACGGTGCTTCTCTTTCGGAACTTATGAATACTCTTGGTATTTCGTGTCATGCAGTAAGATTTTCAATATATGAAGCTTTTAATCCAATATGCTCTGTACGACGTTGTCGTACATGAAACCGGGGGAACGGGAAGATTGCCGTCGTACTCTTGGTCTCGCTTCTTATGAACATCATATACTTTTTTTATGGAAACAAAAAATTGAACTTCTTCATCGTAGATTAAACGCAGTCGATCCTTTAATTCGCTGTTCGATGGATGCGCTTTTGCCGAAGTGTAAATTATAAAATTGCATGCTCCAAGTGCGGACACTGAAAAAAATTCTGGTTAAAAACGGACGAATCAGAAAATCTCGTGATAAAATATTCTGATTATTAAAATAGAAATTCTGGTTATTATTATAGAACTCAATACTTTATAACTTATAATCCTACTCTTGTAGGAAATCTTTTTTTCTGATTCGTCCGTTTTTAACCAGAATCTTTTTTCAGTGCATTAATCTGCGGAAAAGGCTTAGGGGAGTTCGTCAGACTTTGTTTCCTCAGATTTATTAAAGTTAGTTAACTAAAATTTTGGCTTACATGGTTCTTGCATCAGATTCTTTGTTCCATGCTTTTAGTAGTATTAGTGGCTATATAAACTTTACAGCGCATCGCGTGTTTAATTGTGCAAAGCTCTACATCGTCATATCATGCTCGTTCGTCTCTTTACATTTTCCTGTCCCGAAGTTTCCTCGACGCGTTGCAGTGTATTCGACGTCCTTTTAATCTGCTGTATCTTCCCATACGTTCGTATGGTTCGCGTTAAAGCGAAAAGAAGAGGTTTAATGCCAGGTTGCGTATATCTTCCCGGAGGAAAATTGTCCTCATACTTTTATCTTGTCGCTTATTACAGGGCGGGTCGGAAGGTTGTACCTTCTGGCCGCAAATCATATTTAATATGACGGTGGTAAAATCGTTCATATCCAGCCATTTTATATTTTCAATATAATCAGCTTGCACTTTCGCTCCAAAAGTGGAAGATTAAGGGGAATTTTTTATTTTAAAATATTTTAATTTTGAAAAATTTTTTATATTGAATCGATGATTCGATTATTTTGATTTTATTGCGAAAATGAAAAATTGGCACAAATTGTAATTATCTAATAATTAAAAATCAATAAGAAAAGATATTGCAAAAGATAAAAATTTGTAAACATATAGTTATTTTAAATTGCATTTTATTTATTTTATAAAAACAGTAATCAGAAATTTATTCATTCAGATATGTTTAGTTTTTAGTATAATTTAACTTTTCTCTTCTAATGACTACTAATTTTAGTTGGAAAATAATTTTAAATTTGTTCATTTATTATTCTATTAATTTTTAACGTTTCTCGGTTACATTTGATACACATTTGGCGACGAAACGAATGAAGATGGATAATTGACGAATAATTGAAGATGCATTTTCTTTTTGGGCGAAAGAAAGACGAGCGAAATGAGATTACACGTGATCCTATTGCTATGAATTCTCATTGCGAATAGATGAGGACCATTCATTGGCTCGTAACGAAACCTCGATATCGCTTCCTGTGTCTAATTCACGCCACACATCCTCCTACATTGTAGAGACTGGGTACACAATTAGCCGAGTGCCACTCTAATAAGGATTTGTATTGTGTACGCCGGCAAACCGAAGCGCTATTTATCGACGAATAAGTGGACACGCAATATATAGTGCCCTGACAATTGCAAGTAGGATTACGAGATCTCGGAAAGCAGATTGTCACGCCGGTCTACATTTGTATGCAGCTAGCTATATATAACTCTTGATCGTAGATTATATGGTATTTGTAGGGGCTGACATGGAATCGTGAATAAACTTAGAATTAGAAATATGATGACAAATGCATGTGACAGAGAGATACATGCAAAGTTGTAAAAATGTGAAAATGATAAATCGAGATGACTTAATGGCGAATTGATAGCGAATCCAACCTGAAAAAAATCGCTAAATTCTTTCCGAAATTTAAATCTTTTTTTTTTTATTAAGATCTAGCTTATATTTAATGCGATGCGTATTTTAGCAATGATTAATTATGTAACATTTATTTATATATGTGTAACATACATTTTTATGCAGTAGGAAATTTTTTTTATTAAGATAATATTACAGATTTTTCTATTATAGGAAAACAAGTCATACAAATATCAGAGCTGAACAATTCTAAAAGTATAAATTGTTTAGTACAAGAGATTGGCAAGAGTATTTTTCCGCGTAATGGTTTTATGAATTATTTGAAGAAAAAAAAGTATGTACATTGTGGCGGCTGTGTGCACCTCTGACAGTTTGACTGCACTTATTTACCGTGCAATAATTTTCCGCGAGAAATTAGCACGAGAAAAGTTCAGCGTATGCCGCTAGATGTCATTAAATAAAAAAAAAAAAAAACACGTTATATTACAGGGAAAAAATATACATTAATAAATATTTTGTTTGCCAAAAAAGTTGTTTTTAGAAGCGTTTAATTCTTATATCAGGATAATTCTTTGTCCGCCCAAGATAACAATCTATACATTATTCAAATTTATTTCAATTTACTTTCTGAATTAATCTAAATTTCCTTCCAAGTGCAATCAAAATTTTGAGTACGGCAAACATATGAATTATTTTACAGGACAAACAATTTCCATTCAAAACATTTTCTTAAATATGGTAGGCAAGTTTGCAAATACAGTAGGCGACATACTTTTTAAGAGTCAGTGACAAGCATGCATTGCACGCAGTGTAACACAAACTTATATAACATTTGATGTTGCATCATGTCACGCGCAGCCTGTAAACTTTCATTCTGTCACAGAAGCACGAACAAACTACCGAAGAGATTAGAAGTTCGTTATGTACCTGTGTACCTCTAGGAATACGTGAGATATTCAGTCAAAGACTAATGAGGAGAATGTTTGCCGCGTGAAGATAACTTTGCGCGACTAACGGACCAAACTATATTAAAATAAACTTTATTTGGAAATTACATTCTTGTAAGTAATAAGATTTCGTATAGTAGAATGAGTAAAAATGAAAAAAGAATAATAATAAGATAAAGTGTGTAAGACTCTTCATATCTTCACAATTTTTCTTTACCGTTTTTTTCTTAATTACTGATTTTAAAAGAATCTGCTCAGACCAACTCATACATTTAATATAGTAAGTTAATCCGGCGATTGTAAAATAAGATTGCGCGAATTATCGTTTGTTATTTTGCTGAGTAAGAAAGTTCGATAAGCAAAACGTAAGTATTTGGAAATTGTGTTTTCTCTGATAAACGAAAATCGCGTATATCGACATTTCCTAGCTCTGTAAGGAGAACCTTCAGGTGCAAAGCTCGCTTCCGATAAAATTTGATCGGAAAAAAGTAAATAAATGTACGTCATTGATAGGAGAAAAGCGTTTCAGTAGAAAGCTGGAGGGGAAAAAGAGGGATTGAAAAGAAAAGAGAAAATGAATAAAACTAAAATTCGGGATGTGTAAGTAACAAGAGTAGCAAGAATTTTTAAAAGTTTCAAATATAACACGAAATTTATTTTATGCTAAAAGAATTAATAAATCTGAGAGAAGATAATTTTCTCATGGGTACGAATATTTCTTAATTTTTTTACCGTAAAAATAAAGCGGGTGATTTATTTTTATCGATTGACTTTTGGAGTCTGCTACTTTCGTCTCGGATAATATCGCGAAAGAGAAAATTGCATTCGGATCTCCTTTAGTAAGCCGGATCCATTTCAAATCCAGATTGAGAGTTGAATCCGATATAAGTCTAAAAATCTTGGATAATTTGACGTTAAATTGCAAGTACATGCTTCTTTAAGCTTCGTAAGAATCATAAGAGATTTTAATGATAGTTCGAAAAAACATTTTTAAATATTTAACATGCAAAAATTAAAACTTTACAAGTATGAAAGCATACGAAAGTTTATTAAGTTTATACGTTTATGAAACATTGATGAGAACAAAATACATTCGGTATTTCTTTTATCTTTCGATTTTTTTTCCGATTATTATAAATTATCGAGCTGAAGTAATTATTGACAATAAAACTTTTTTACTTCTTACATATTTTGATTAATCTAATTCTTTTTCAATAACTGGTTCATTTTATTCAAATTATCGAATTCTCTCTCTTCTCTCGGTTAAAATTTTCTTCTTGGCCTTCTGCGAAGTACTTTTCGAAGTTAAGTCTACATCATTCTCGGTCTTTCCATGTATTTTGATTAGTCTAATTTTTCTAACAGCTGGTTCGCTTCATTCGAATTTTCTCTTTAAAATTCTTCTTTTCGGTCCTTCTGTAAAGTACCCTTCGAACTTAAGTCTATATCATTCCCCCGGTATTTCAATTCATTTATCTCGCATATTGCCCCGCCGGAATGGACCGTTATTCCATAGCGATAACCCTTACACAGCAACGGCACGCTACTGCAACGGGTTAATATCACGGTAGATACGTTATCTTTATTGATCATCAATTACGTCGCGGCAGCGTCTTTAGCGAGCTAAGGAGCGGTGCAATTAGATAATACGTTATCCCGCTATCGTGTTCTCCATGCAATGGCTTTTAATTCGAGCAGCTCGAGAATACGATAGTAGATTTATCGGATCGCTCATGAACCATCCCGCAAGGTGGAAAGGGGCACCCACCGCGGATAATATCACGAAAGTGCACGATACTCTTTCATGGCAGCTCAGAAATTGGATACCAGCACGCCGGTTTCGTATAACAATGAGCGCATGTACGCCGCGACTCCATTGAATTTTGGGATAGATCCAAATTGGATCTCACGTATTTAGCATCGTCGACCGACACCAACTGGGTTACAAGCATTTCAGGAACGGACGAAGCGGTTGTACGGCGAATTCCTTTTTCACGTGCTTAAGATTCGGAAACAATCTCTGAAATCTTGGAATTAATCTGAGAAGAAAACTGAACTCGATAGATTTTTGCCTTGGAGTATCATTATTTGTTAATTACTCTTCCTTTGACGTTTGCTCTCTATTTTACTTTTGCGATGATTTCTCTTACATTTTAATTTAAAATTTAGAATCTTGTTATCAGAATTATTAACAGTTACTCTTTATGTTTATCATAAAAAATGAAATATCCGATATCCCGAGAGGCTTCCGTTTTATCGGGAAAGAGTTTTATATATATCAAATTTAATCAATATCGAAGAGAAGGATGGCCATTCATAACGATATTGTAAGACGTTATATATTCATTATGTTTCCTCTTTATTTCTAAAAATACCTGGGCGTCGAAAAATAGAATGAACTTCGGGCTCCAAAAATCCATTATCCGATACTGATGGACTTGCTGGCATGCACCTGTACTCGTTTAATGACGGTGCATTCGCCGGAAGTAGCTGCAGCTACGATAATGGCGGATACAAATGACGACCTGGTTGTTGTTTTCCTTCAGTGCAACCCCATTCCGTCGGCCACCTTCCTCTCTACGACGGTTTTTTCGCTCGGCGACTTCTAGTGGAAATGCTCCGACAAGTAATTCGACTAGTTATTCGACTATAATATTCCGCTCGTTCGCGAAGATATATCAGTTTTATTAACGGAAAATTAAAACTACTCATTTTACATATTAATGTAAAAATCATTAATTAAATTTGTGTTACATATTTTACAGTGCACTGATGATACCGTGTCGCATTGTGTTACTGTATTTATATTTAATTGAAATGTCAGTATCGAATATTGATGTGATATTTGATGATATTAATATTATACAATACATTATTTAGATTAATTTTTTCTGTAGTATGCATGCATTCAACCACATTCAGTACTCCTAGTTCATTTTCCGAGACAAAGATAATGATAATTAAAATTTATTTTGGGATGAGAAGAATTATAATAACATAATTGGAAGAGTTTTGGATTTGAATACATATAAGAGATTTCCGGACGAATACAATATCTCAGAGGTACATTGGAACGAGGGGAAAAAAATACACCTTCAATCTTTTACGCGGTTGACTCAGTTCTACCATTTGCGATTCATAACGCGGAGTTGTATACAAAACGCCACTGCTGCGTTCGTTTATCCGCGATTTGTTCGGACAAGTTTTGAATGTGGACAAAGCTCTTTTTTTCTTTCTCTCTGTACTATATATGCTTTTAAGAGTATGTCAGTATTCAATCATGCTAAATTCCTATAGCATACACACAATCGTGGAACGACCATCGTTGATTAATAGGCCATTAGGTGATGATAGCACGGATGGTGGACAAAGTTTGCTTAACGCACGTTCAATCGGAGATTATCTCAGGCGGAGTTTGCAGACGCGTTAACTGCGCCAACTCTGCGTTTATTTTGAAATCAGTCGCTTTACACATTCATTTTTTTTTATTTGGTAGCGATTATTTTATGTCTAATTCATGCTTATTGATATTATATTATTATTATTATTTCATTGATATCTTTTTTGAATAAAATATTCGAGATTTGTGATAAAAATCTCGGGCGCGCAAGTTATATTTTCAGTAAAATCCGAAAGTCAGTTTTGTTTAGCGCATACAACACAAAAGACTAACAATAAGTTTCGCCACTTTGACCGAAATTTTACTTTGGATTTCGTCCCGTTTTTATCCGCGCGGAACAGCGTGCTGCATATGCAGAAAATTACTCCCGTCGCCGGCGTCGTTTGGTGACTCGTCCGATTCGGTGCTTTCTGGGCCACAATCAGTTTCCTGTCAGTACGCAGCATCACGTACGTATTCGTACGTACGTGTGTATGTGACCCGGCATACGTAGCGCATGTCGATCGTGTTGTTTCGGCGACCCGCTTCGGGGATTCTCCCGTTTCCTCGTGTATTTCGTTACGGGATTATAGCGTCTGTCAGGTACACTAAATTACTTCTCCGCGACTCAGCCCTAAAGTATATAAGCCTTATTTCGCCTCGTGGTTCCCCGACACGATCTAAGTAGTTCGATCAGTAATTGAATGTCGTCGAGGGTCACTGGAAATACGACGCCGGGTGTCGCGAACATCTGTTCATAAATCACTCATGTCGACTTTCATATCGTTATTTTATTATATTTTTCATTGTTTATTAACACCTTTGTCTTTATTGCTTTTATTAATAAAGCAGATATTGGCTGAAATCGAAATTGGATTAAAATAAAGCACAGAGATTAATGGAAGCACATTATAGTGCACTAAGAAAAAAAAATCGTTTGTACGAACTAAATTTGTATAGCTGTTTTCCAATGGTTGATTCAACAATTTTTTAGTTGCACTAAAAAAAGTATAGTTCATTCATATAACATTTCATATTAGTGTAATGTTTAGTTGAACGTATCGACTAAATATTTTAGTTAGATGAAATATATTTTGCGTTTTTTAACAAAATTTTTTTTCTCAGTGTGATTTTGTAGTCGCATTTATGGCGTATAATAATTAACTTTATATCTTATCGATTAAATAATGTTTCTGCGAAATATTGAGAGAACTTTAGTAAATATAGTTCTAAAATTACGTATAGTTATACGAAATTCTTTTTATTGAGTTCATTAATGAATTAAAGGATATAAATATAATACGTGAAAATTTTGTGATTTATAATCGTCAATTGTATGTAATAAAATTTCATTGGAAATCTTATTATTTCGGTATTTTAGAAAATATCAAACGCTCTGTGGCGTAAAATTTTTATTATCTTGAGGAAAGAACCGTATATGTGCACGCTACTGTATTTAGTTTTTCTTTGGCCTAAGGCGACAGAAAATCTGCGTGGTTTGCTCTGGCCTGCTTCCAGTTCTGTACGTTTTATCTCGAAGCAGAAATAAAATACCATTTTGGCTCAAGAATGGTACCTGGGTTAACATATATGGTTATAAATATAAAGATATTTCGAAAAAGGCATCTACAAAAATAATAAAATTTGAATTTACTTTCTGTATATAATAAATTCAAACTTTGAAAATATCCTTAATGATATTGAGTTATTTATTAACTGAAAAATAACATTTTATTATACAGTTACTTTTAAATATTTATTGGATACAATTACTGCGTAATTTTTATTACTTGTAATTCGAAATGTATTGATTTCTTATTATCAAAGTTATTATTTGTGATTTTATCTTTGTTTATTGCTAATTAAAGAACAATGAAGTACAATAATTGCAATATTACATGAGTAATGTTGCAATATGCCTGCATAATGTAAGATGAAAATTTAATAATCGAAAGCAGGTTCATACAAACGTGGAAAATAAATCAGCATTGTTAGAAACGTGCTTTTCTCGCCATAAGCTCAGACCCCATTAAACATTAATTGAGCGCGTAATCCACCTCGGTAAAAAAAGCGAGTTACATCGGACGGCTATGTAAATTAGTCCGTATATCTCGTCGCTCTCATCGATTTCCGGGAGGGCCGTATAGAGAACGGTCGGATTCATCGGGATTTAACGCAGGACTATAGTGTCCATGGAGGAATATCTCCGATCCGATCGACTTATTGCGGGGAAAGGCGCGCGAGATTTAACGCTCGCTTATTTACAGTAATGGCGGTCTAATTAACCGAGATTATGCCCCTCTTCTTTCCCAACGTGTCTCATCGTTTATCAAAATAAGGCGGCAGTAACGCCGACGAATTCCACTATGTCTTAGCCCACGGAATCCCATTTGTAACTCCCTCTTCACCCGCCTATCTCACAGGAGTTTTATTCGCGCAAGCGTCATTCGGGCCGAGATGCAACGACAAATTATCCTGTCGCTCCACGATGGCACTTCCGCCTGGAAATCCCCGTCTGGTTCTTAATGCACCGCCGCGAGACCGACGGAAATAGCAATGACTGTCAAAGACAGGAGCTTCAATCTCCCCTGTGATCGTGAACTTTCCTTGCTCGAGCAAGTAGTCTCACTGTAAAGCTTCGATTTACAATTAATTGCGTGGCGAAACTTGTAAGTCGCATTATAAGTACCATATGTCTCTATTTAGAAGAGCTGTCTTAATTTTGGAGAAGCTAAGCGGCATAAAGTAGAAAGGATTTAGGATAAGGAAGACAAATCCTTTTTTTTATAAAATTTATAATAATGGTTACATTATCATTTTTTACGCACAAACATATTGATCTAATAAAGGCGTACAAAGATTTTTGCTATTTTTTTCCAAATACATTGCTGTTACAACTATGATAATGTTATCAATAATTATGTTTAATGATTTAAAATCCGTTGTGAAGTTTATTTAATATTTTTATAAAAATATTTTTGTTGTATATTTTTTTTAATGTACACAGTAAGAATAATTTTCTAAAAGTTTTTAAATATTATTCTTGTGAAAAATCTTATGTTGATTAGGCTAAACTTTAGGTACATTCAAATTTTAAATATTCATTTTATGTTCGCCGGAGGGCTTGAGATTATTTAAATTATCCATCATCGCATCGCTGAAGGTGGCTCAAAGTAAAGTCAAAACATACCATTTATAATTTAATTTGATTAAATTATTGATCAAATGTTATATAACTCACGCACAACTAACCATGTTTGTCTTAATTTCATTAATTCTCATATTAATTCTCATAAAATAACTCATTAATTTTAAGATTAAACTATTTATTGTTTTATTTATTCCTGATAGTATGCAAATAGTATAATATATGCAAAATAGTTTTATTGCACTGTTTAGTATATTGAACTTATTTATATAATTTATTTCTTCCGCATGGAAAACAAATTAATTACATTTAATATACCTCCCTTTTAATTTGATTACTATTTTTTGAAATGTTTTTCACTTTTATCGCACATCACGCGTTCGTTTGTAACGTTTTTCGTTTTATGAAAAACCTGCTTTTATTTATCTTCTGCGAAACATATTGCGTAACAAATTTAAAGAATAAACTACAACTTTTTGATCTGTACGCCATAAATCATCACAATTTTCGTTTTTCGGGATGAATGCTTCAATAACTTCGCAATCAGATAGATACATCTCACGTTATAGTTCCTTCCTTTTATTTCACGAAAGTAAAGAGTTTGTCCGAGAACAAAGACGCGAGATCTCCACGTTGAAGCTTACGTAGAGAAGTTATTGACTCGTTTCGCGCAACCGGCAGATCTCTCAAAAAAGATAAAATTGGATTTGTTCGTGTCTTAAGCTTCTTAACGTAACGGGTAAATTTTAAAGAAATTCCTCAGCGAGTGCTCGGATCTTACAGTCTCGTGGTTTTTGCGAAAGACCGTTTAAGAATATTATTCAAATAATGGCAAAATTAATTTTCTCCATTTATAAATTTGGTATTCTTGGGTTAATAAGTAGACATGATATTTTAATCATGCATAATTACATTATTATCGGAAATATTTAAACATGAAAAATTTTATTTGAAAAAATGTAAAAGAAAGAACATGCTGTAATATTCCCTTTAACTTATGCAAAAGTGCCTCGATGGTTTTATTAGCACATATCAATGATTTTAAAGATTTTGCTATAATATTTAAACATTTGTTATACATATAATGTATGTATATGTATAAATACAGAAGAGAGTATATAATGTATCTCAAATTGCATGTTATAGCCGAAACGTTCCTCGAATATGACAAATTTCTCGTCTATCATGTAAAGCGATGCGGAAATTACTTTTCTCAGAGCAAGTTGACACTCGCATGTAACTTGAATGTCTCGCATATGGCTTGCAGTTTAACCCTTATCCTTTAATGCGAAAGTTAGCTGCGTGCACGCAAAGTTCGAAAAGCCTGTCGATAAACGCATTCGCCGCGGCTTGAATGCAACTCGTGAAGGCAACTTTGCGCCGCGCAAGCACACCATAAATATGCCTGTTACACGATCGGTGCGAGCCATGCGTTTTTTGAAGAGGAACTGTCCTTCCGGCGGCTCGTAAAACGTTCAAGTGCCATTTCGGCCTGTAAGTTTCATTAAACTTCTCGCGAAGTAAATGAGCGATTTGAGCGTCATAAAAAAGTTGCAAGTTTCGGCGTTAGTAAAGTGAGTTTCCGAGAAAAGGAGGGTAAGAAACTGGAAGAGAAAATCGCAGGAATGGTAGAAAAGGCAGTTAAAAAGAATAGTAGAATAAAGTAGAACAGTGTTCCCTTTCATAAAACGCTTTTGATTTCTTTACGTTCCGAAGAGAATAATGAATGTGCGGTAATGAATAATAAAAAAACTGTAATCAGTTGAAAATATGGAGATACAGACGACAGCGAATTCGTAGAAAGAAATAAGAGGAGAATAGAAAAATCTGTAGCTTTTCGAGAAGAAATGAATACGAAATAAAGACGATTTTTACTATACTGAGAGAAAAATATAGTTACTTTTGGAGTCAACCGTAATTTTATAGTATTTCTAACACGAAATATGATTAACTTAACTATATGTTAACCATAATTATCATTAGAAATATTATAAAATTGTGGTTGAGGCCAAAAGTAACCATATTTTTCTCTCAGTGTAGAAACATCCCCTGGATCATAAATGTGAAGAGAGAAAGAGAGTGGGATCAGAAGCGAGGGAAATGGGATGAAGCCGCGAGAGAAATAAAGCGCCATTAAAGATTGCGAAAAGGGTGGGACTCGGTCGTTCACGAGACCCGCTACAGTTAAGGGACAGCGAAAGGTAAAGCGATCAAGATCCATGTGCCGGGAAGAGGCCGCTCTAACTTTCATCGTTGCGACGAGGCAGTCTCACCGTTTGCAATGCCGTCGGAACGCGATAAATTATCCCGCTCAGCTTTGCTCCCCAAGTCCTCATCTATCGGCCAGTGGCAACAGCGGTTGAGAAGAACGGTCTGCGACCCGTAAGGCGACGAAGTAACTTAACTCCGTGATACACTGCGCGAGTGGGATCGGTCCGTACGTTCGCCCTTGGCGAACAACGATACGTCCGCTTTGAGAAATGTAACCCGACGTTCTCGCCCGGACACGGACGATTATCGAATAAGCGGATGAATCCTTTTTACCGCGCGGAACTCGCTGCATCTCGTAGTCATGGAACGAGGTGCGCCAGATAGAATAAGGTACACAAGCGATCCAGTTAGCGCATCTCCTGGGAAGAATTTTCTAGAATATTTACGGGTTGTATGCGAGAGATGGCGAGGAGCCGGTTAATGTAATTGAACAGCCAAGTGGACGGTACGTTGCGGAAATTAAGTCGTGGGGTGTTGAGCGCGCGCGCCCGCGTTACTTTTATGCCCGGCGGAATCGCACGACTCTGCGCGTAACGCGTTCATCAGTGCGTGCATTTTTAAGGTGGTAGTGCACTTTTTTTTCGCACTTGGCTCCGTGCCTCTTCATCTATAGATTTCTTCGCTTTGGCATTTTTCTCACGGTTGATTTTGAGACGAGATGAAAATCAAGATGCTATATTTAGCGCAAAATATACCGCGGAGATGCGCGAACTAAAATATTTCACGCCGGCTACCATCTTCTTAGATTTCCCTGCAGAATTTGAGGTAACAAAGAGGAACCTACACGTTTTTGTTTAAAGTTGAAAATACGAGGGAGCTCGTTCGTACAAGCAAGTAGGCGAAATGCAGCCAAAGATAGGTGTTTCGTAAATTAAATGATTGTATGAAAGTATCGCTTTCGCGCAATTAATTATTCATTTATGAGAGAATTCTGCTGAAATGCATACAGCGTAATCGGCGTATACGAGACATTAACGATATACCTCCTAAATTTTGTGCGCGACATAGCTTATTCCGCCGAATAGGATTCAATGAGATTTACTGTCATTTGCCGGATATCGTTGACGGGCGACGTGCGATTGCAGCAAATACCTTAATTTCCGAAGCACGAGGCTATATGCAAATCATCACCGAATATTCGGAATTGCGTTGTATATTTATGCGAAATACAACTGAGGCTTAATATTGCGAATATTGTGCTGTCATAATGGAACTAAATTCCTTTGTAATACGCATAATTCTGATATTATATTTTATATTTTATGCAGTTACAATGCTAAAAAGTTACTTGTGATAAAAATTAACCATACACAAATGTATAAATTTGTTAGAAAGAAATGTTTATATATAAGCAATTATTATATTATTTAACTTTATACCTCAAATTTTATCTTTATTTAATTTATTTTAGATTTATTTTTTGGAAAAGTTAATTTACAAAAAAATACTACGAGAAAAATAACAATTGTTTGTTGTAATTTCAACTGAAATTATATGCAAATATTTTGCAAGTAAAATAGGATATTAAACTTTCATCATAATTTACCATGTCATATTAAAATTTTGTAATAAATTAACCAGATGCATATTTCGATGCAATTTCTTTTTATTGTCTTTTATATATGCATAATGGCAAACAAATACGAAAAATAAGATTAGCTTTGTAAGATCGAAATTTTGGACACTTGGCCAAATTTCGCAAATTTTTATGTGTCTACATGAATCAATGTAATTGCTTATCTGTACGGTCGGTTCATCTTGTCAGGCGCAAAGATAAAGAAAACTGCACCGTACGTCAGAGAAATGTATCAGCGTGCTCAGATATGCGTGGTTTTTCTACTTTAGCGGGAGCAGAATTTCGATAGGAAATGCGGTACTTGGACTTGATTTTGAGCGACGCAGACCAAGTACTCTCGATAACAATACGCCATACGTTGACGGCTCAGTTACAAATTATGGATCCTCAAAGCGCGATGCTGTACTTGGCGTCTCGCCAAGCCGGCTTCCATCACACCCGCTACATTTTTTAAATCCTTTTGCTTGCCCGTCGACCACCGGCGTGGTTCACGCAACGACCACGAAAATCAATATTCTCGAGATAAAGTATGAGCGCAGATTCCGCAGCGCCACGTGCCTCGTCATATATGTCCGTAGATAGTAAATTTCACAGTTGTGCTCACACACATACACAGACCACGGAAGAGAAAAATATTTATTTATATAATTACTGACGAATTAATTATGGCCATGTAATAATTTACTAATACAAATAAATAGCATGTTATACACGTGTAGTTTGATTTTAGAATACATTTTATCGAAATATAATTTGTTTTTTTGGTAAAAACTATTTTAGAAAAAAATCAACTGAGTAAATGATATTTGATTTTTATTTTATAAAATATAATTTTTACATTATTTGTATTTTTATTTAATAACTGAAAGCACATTGATTGCTTTTTTTAATTAACAAGACTATTGTTTCAGTCATAAGATGGAAAGCGATACATTTTTTTATTAACTATGTTAACATTAACATTCATATTTTATATTTTGGAAATTAGAGGAATATGGTTAATTATTTTTGCAACACAAAAATTATTACAATAGTACATATTATATTGCTAATATAAAATTACATTTGTCAACTTTTTAAATTAATTCTTGTTTCTTTTAAACTTGAAATGTATCTAAGACTTTTAAATTGAATAATCCTTAGTAATCGTCCGATGGAAGGAAAAATTATTCATAGTAATCTCGGTAATGAAATTGTGGTTCTCTAACTTGAGAAACACTGTTCCGCGGAATCTGTGCGCCGAATAGGCAAAACGAAAAATTCGCCTCTCCACTCAAACTAGTTTACGATCTCCATTGCTGATATTGCAGCAGGACTGTGCCAGAGGTGGTGCGGAAATGTTAAACAAAAAAATGAATATTGAAAAAGTCAAGTTTTAACCAGTTTTACATAACATTTTTCCGTGAATTATTTGTCGTCATATCGTGATAATGTCGAAAATTCATGTTTATTTATCTCGTTATTATTAACGAGAAGATATGTTATACAATAGTTAAAATTTCGCAATTAAATGTCGAAAAGTGAAATTGTCAACAATTGTTAAATGTTTATTGTACAAGCTTACGTGGTGATGTCTAAAATTAATTTGTTTCGCTTTAACTTATTTATTCCGTTTAATATATTTTTAACTCAAATGTACTGAAGAAGAAGATAAAATTAAGTCGGAACGTGTATCATTATATTGTCTTATTACTTGAGAGTAAAACTTTATAATAACTTCCTTATAATACATCCTTTTTTTTGCTCATATAGTTGGTTCGTTTTCTTCCATTTTACATTTCATATAACGAGCCTAATAATTTCTTTGTAATTGTTATCCTGTTTACTCTCATGATTACTGAAGAATTAAAATTTGGCTAAATTCGTTTGTAAGTTAGCACTTAAAGCTTGCTGGATTTTAGTTCCCAGTAACGAGTTTTGGCAAGAAACAGGCAAGAATGTTAATCGCGAGTCAAGAAACGCAATTCAAGAAGGATACTCTGAGTCTCTTAACTAGCGATTTGACTTCCCGAAGGAATGGCGCATACAGGCAGACTCGCGAGGATGATGGCACAGCTACTTTAAGGGGGGAGAGGAAAGGTCCTCTCTAGAGATCACGCTCGTGGAAGTAAGAATGAACCCGTTCGATATTGCTGGCACTTTGCACGTAATACCATTACCGGTAGCGCGGCGTTCAAATTGCATTCAGACAGCAAATGCGGACGACGAATGCCGGCGGAGAAGGACGATAATCGGCTGAAAAGCCATACGGTTACCTTTCGGTTAGACCGAACGCGCGTCTGATAGCTGTAACGACCGCACATAATTATAGGAGAGTTAATTAGAATCCGACATTCGTGGCGGAGATCTACTTTAATGATAATGAATGCCGCGCGGATGACGATTGAAAAGAATCACGAATTCGCGATTCATGAGAAATAAACGCAGCTACCTTTTTTAATGGCGAATCTTGTTCGACGAGAGAGAATGTTTTCCGAGAAAAAAGCGTGAAATTAATACCTCGATACACACAGATGAAAGGGGAAAAAGTTCATCGAGAAGATAAAAGAAGATAAAAGAAGAAGCTTTCAGAGACTTCTTTATTAATTATTATTGTGGAGCATTATTCAAATAATGATGTAAATGAATAATTTCTGAGAGTCTCTTTGATTGAAATATATATTATTTAGAAGAATAGAATTTACAGAATCTATTTAAACTTGATACCATTTGTACTAATTTATAAGAATAGAATTTATAGAATCTACTTAAATTTGAAATCATTTGCATTAGATAGAAGAATAATTAAATAAGAAATCGTTAAAAAATTGTGAAGGATTTTATTTAATTATTTATTAAGTAATGTTAAATTTATGAAAAAATTTCTGGACTATTCTTTGCTGTTTAATAATTCAATTAATCCTTTTCACAGTTGAGTTGTAATCATAATAATACTGTTTCGATAAATAGCGAATAATAATTGATAGTAACAGAAATAAGTATGTATAGGTATCTTAAAACTCGACAAACCACTAGCTGTAGCCGCAACTTGACGTTATAAATCATGTACGCGTAATGCAGCTATCAATTAATTATTCTCGCGCGATTCAACGGCGTATCTAAAGATAAACCGTGGGAATTCGCTGCGGCGCCAATAGAACGTTGCATTGTAAGAACGTTATCGGAAAATCGAATGCTTCTTTCGTATAATAGCGCTTGTAGAGTCGTCGGCGAGCACCCAGCCGCAACTCCACATTACATACAATACATACACACGAACACGCACGCATATTAATAGCAATCGGTATCGAGAAATCGCTCGGTGTCCGGAGATATATTAGAAATTTTACGAGCACGACTAGGAATGCCGAGCAGCTATAGACTGTGATATTTATTGTGTCCTATTATTGCTGCTTTCGCGCACCGGCGTATAGGGGTAGTTACCAGTTGTATCTAGGACGAAACGGCCAAGGTATTCTCAGCATTTTTCATGCCGTTTAACACGGCGTTATTCCACGAAGAGTTAAACGCCTTGTCATCTCTGTCAATGTAATTTTTCTATTGCATCCCTCTTTTTAAAAAGTGCATACACGATGCATACATCGTTTATGTCTATTTTTGTGCATATATTCTCAATAAAAAAATGAGTAACAAATCCAGAAGTATTATTTGAGTAGCAAGATTTAATTTGACAAAAATTTTATTGGAATTCGGTTTCTCAAGGCATTTAATGACAGTAATTAAAATTAAAATATTATGAAGAATGATAGAATTTTCTACAGACGCATATTAAAATTAAAATTAGATAATTAAAAATTACATTCAAAATTACATCTTAACTTGGCAATTGGAGGTTATTTAGTATTTGGTTTATAATTAGTAATTAGAGCTCATTCTCATTTAAGCATAGAAATTAGAAAATTTATTTCGTATTAATTTTCAATGCTTTGTGTTAAAATTCAACCTGCGTTTTATGCAATCGTTTTCGTCGAGGTTTCATCATGTCGCTTCCGATGGGCTCTCGTCGGGGAAGCCGCATTTCATCGACGCATAATAAATGGAAAGGCCGCGTTCTTTAACGCGACAGTGAGTTAAATGCCGAACCGTAAATCGTTTCCCCACTCTGGATAGGAAAAGCGTATCCGGTGCCGTCAAGGCGCTCGCTCATAAATCACGCCGTGCGCACTTGCGGGAGCCTCTGAAATCGAAGGAAAAGAAAAAAAAAAGAGAAATATCAGACGAAGGAAAAATCGCCTAGTGCACCGTTGTGCGTTTGCCAATATCGACCATATAAAAGATATAACATCCCGCAGATGCATGTATTGGTCTAAATTAATGATCGAGCTTTCAGAGTAGCTAAAAGGCCGCTCAGAATGTTGAAAATCGCGCACATTATGTTACATGTAATTGTATTAGTATTCTCTCGTGAACGTAAATTGATGCATCCTTGCTTTCTCGCATGATATAATACACTGAGAGAAGAATATGTGGTATTTGCGACTATGATTGTATAGTAAAATAATTATAGTCAAGAATATTATTTTTATAGTACTTATTACTATAATATTGGCAATAATAATCATATGCTCATAGTGATGCCAATTGTGGTTACTATTATATTATTTTATAGTACAATTTAATTACCCAATGAAAATCTCGTTTTAATTAATAACAACCATATTATAAGTTGCATGGACCAAATTATGAGGACTTTAATAAAATGTTAAATCAATCATAATTTATATTGTTTGAACAACTATAAAAATGTGGGTCCAAAAATAACTAAAATTAATGATATTATAATTACTGCGACTATTTTTTGCCCAGTGTGGTTAATATTTGAATCGCAATATTTTCTTTAATAAGAATCTTTTCACAAGCGCTACATGTATGTACATCAAGAGAAAGAGAGAGAGAGAGAGAGAGAGAGAGAGAGAGAGAGAGAGAGAGAACATTTGATTATATTTACAGTATTGGTATCGATTAGCTTGGGGTCATTTTCTTCAAGATTGCCGGGATCTATTTTCGTCATCGATGGACCCGGAATAGATGAGGTCCGCCTCGACGCCGACGCCTTGGGTCGATAACGTTCGGCTACCCGCGACGATCACATTTAATTTTGATAAAGAAGATTTATAAATATGAGATCGTGCACGTTGCCGATCGCTGCCGTTTTGCTAACGGTAGCGCACGGTGGCGGTTTTTATTTTTCCAGAAATACGAAATCCAATTCTCGATAAGACCGGCTTACGTAGAAACTGTCCCCGCCCCCTCTCTTTTTCATTCTCTTCCAGTCTATTCCTCATATCGCGATCGTGGCAACGGTATATCTCTCGCCAGCCGCGTTCGGGAATGTCATTCCAGAGAGAAATGACGGTGGCTTTTCCCCCATGAATATACAGGATTTTGACCGGCATATTTGACACGTGCCACTTAATGCGGATCGTTTATGAGATGCGAAATTACGTCACTTCTTAAGCTGAGCTGGATCTAGTTTTGAAAATTTTGCGAAAATCAAATCCTCACCAATGACCGAAGTTTTTTGTATAGATTAAAATAATCTTTTTACAACTCTGGGATTAGCATGAAGTCTATCACTCAGATCTGCGGTTCTGAAAAGGGAAAAAAGGACTTTTGCGACTTATTTATACACGAGACATTTAGAAAAAAGAAATACGGAATAAATGATAACGCGTTTTATTTGCACACGTGCATTACACACAAGCTGGAATTTACTATGAATGGATTTGACTGATATCAATATTGAGATATTTTAATTATTTCGATTACACGCGACCGTTGGTGAGCGCGCATACAATCGCAACAATATTTCGACGATATTACAAAACTTTTCTAGAATATACTTTATTCCCCAGTGATGCAGTACGCATGCAACATTTTAATTAAAATGTTGGACAAACAAATGTTGATATAAATCAAACGGTCCAACGTAGTCGGTAACTGGAGTGAAATATATTCGAACATTTTCCACATTTGCTTATACACAATGGCTGTGAATATAATAGTTAATAAATACTATATTTAATAAATTCATGCAGTTGATAAACTTAAATATTCACAATATGAATCCTAGTTCGCTAAATAACAATTGCAATTGTTATTTTTATTTTGAACATCGGTGCTAATTATGCAATCCCATGTCTGTGTGTGTGTTTGTGTGTGTCTCACGAATTTATCGTTAAATTTTATTCCATTTACTTTACAAACGGGATGAAATAGAAATTTCAATTTTATCTTATTAATTGCACAATATACAATTTTCTAGGTAATAAGATCAAGATTGTTTGAAAAAGAGCGCCTTTCCACATCAGAGTCGAGCGCTTACAGCGCTACTCTCGCAAAGTCGAGCGCTTACAGCGCTACTCTCGTAAAAGCTGGGTTCGGAGAGCACACTTTTGGCGCTATGAGGGTGCTCTATATTTCTTCGACATTTACTGAGCAACAAAGATAGAATGATGCTTTTAGTGCTAATAGCGTCTCCCCGAACGCAGCCAAAGTCGGGCGCTTACAGCGCTACTCTCACCAAAGTCGGGCGCTCACAGTGCTACTCTCGCCAAAGTCGGGCATTCGCGGCGTCGCTTGCGCAGCTGGATCTGTGGCCATTTTTCGCTCTCTTGTACTTTTGGACATCATAGCGAACGGACGCACACGGAAATTCCTTTCCTCAGGAACTTTCTACTGCGTAGAAGGGCATTGTCTGGCGGGAGTCATTACTCTTCGAGGTTTAAACGAAGGAGACTCTTCGAAAGCCACTTATCGAGAGTGCTACGGCTATCGAAACATTCTTTGGGCCAATTTTGGTATTTTTGACCGGACTCTACGATCGGATTTCTGGTAGGCTACTTTTCCTCTTCATCTGGGTAAACTTTCGTCCTCAGGCACATTTAGTTATTTTTCGCCTATTTGGATGGATCTGAAGGACATTCAAAGAGCCTTACTCATTTTCTCATTTACGCATATTATTCATTTTCATTATTCTTATGTGCGTGATTATGAGCTAGATTATAAGTTAGATTTCATGCGTATTCTCTCTTTCTTTAATGACCAAATTCAAAATAAACACTGGTTAAGTAGCCACGCTCTCAATATAATATCCTTATCCATAGAAGATTCCTTCTTTACGAGGAGCATTTATCAAATGGAGTTAGCAAACCTTTCTCATATGTCAATGGTAATGACTCACAGTATCCAGTATCTGCTCTAGCAATAGTCTCTGTTCTTTTATCATATTACATCGCTGTTACATATCATCGCTATTACATCGCATAAAATGAGCTAATCACATTCTCTCTTTTGTCTATTATATTGAGTCAAAGTACAATAATTCAATGCATAAGAAAATCTCTCTTCTTTCTATAATATTGAGTAATAATATACAAACTCATAGAAACAGGATTCTCTTTCCTTTATTGTATGTAATCAGAGAACTGTTAACATCCTCATTTATGATCTACTTGTGATCTGAGGAACTATCATATGTACGAATCTTATTTTATGCGACAATCTGTCGGCATCTTTACGCATTTACTTATGAACGTAGAAACGATACATCAAACGAATCTTATTTTATTTGCATACAGAAATAATACTTCTTCATTCTTATTAGCAGAATACTCATTCATTATTAGTCTAACAACTCTTCTTTATTTACTTATAGAACGGATATTCATCCTTTGAAGTCAAATAAAGTTGTCTTTACTTACAAATAGAGAAAAAATACTCATTCGTTATTATTCAAATTAATCCTTCTTTACTTACAATAAGAGTATTCATTCATTATTATTCGAACGAATCTGTCTTTATTTATCGACAGAAACAATCTTTATTATATCGTATTCTCACTAATCTTTCTTTATTTGCAAGCTGATATAATATTCATCATTTATTCGTCAACCGAATCGTACTTTACTTATAGAAATCATATTCGTTATTTGTCATTACTTTTATACGTAATTAATAAGATCGATTATTTATATTATGTTCTAAGAGATTTTCACTAAATTCTGAACCTCGATATTTGTCAATAAATGTTCTCATTGTGGAAATTAAGGAATCTGTACTTTCACCGTGACTTCTCTTTTCCGAACCATGAGTTTCACTTACTCTAACAAAGATAATAAGGATACATGTATTAATTAATTATAGAAATTAAAATTTTCCAATGATTGAACTGCACTGAAAAAAATTCTGATTAAAAACGGACGAATCAGAAAAATCTTGTAGGATTGATCAAATATTCTGATTACTTACAGAGTATTGAGTTCTATTTATATAATAACCAGAATTTCTATTATAATAACTAACATATTTGATCAATCCTACAAGCTTTTCTGATTCATTCCTTTTTAATCAAAATTTTTTTTCAGTGTAATTGCACATTTTATTTAGCTACTTTCCGTCATACGTATTGCTGATGCACTTAGCGTTCACAATAACATTTGCAGGACCTCATGACGAAGAACAAGCAGCGATACCGATGGCGTTTGCTGGGCTGCGGAATCGTCATTATAATCGTGCTGGCCCTGGTGATCGCGGCGGCGATCCTTCTGACCGGCAGACCGGATTCCGGCGCATCCAGAACGAACGGCGCACCCGGCATTTCCCTGGAGGAATGGCTCTCCGGTTCGTTATCCCCCAAGAGCTTCAACGGCACGTGGATCAGCGGTAAGCACCCTGCGCCACTATTCGCCCGCGCGATGTAAATCCTTCCCGGGTCTGCGTACCTTCCGCGAGGAGAGCGAAGAAAAACGAGAATAAAGCTTCGTCGATTTTATTTCCCGCGGATCCACCGAGTTTCGAAATGGGCTTCTCTCCCCTTTGACGCCCTCCAAGTCTAATTAAGCTCTGTTACTCAAACGGATTTGAAGCGCGAGTAACGCGTGTGGTTTAATACGTTGGACATGGAGGGTGTACGCAGAGGAAGCTTGTTTAACGGACGTTGCGCTCTTTGGCGGATTCATTTCCTACGTGAAATGAAGTTTATGTCGAAAGAGTGCAGATTAAATGCCAAGTTGTGAAATAAAATTGTATAAATATAGAGACGTAAATTGCTTCTTTTAATCTATTTTTTAATCAGAAATGACGTATGCATTAGCTTTCACGGATTACTTGCGCGAAGCGCTGTGCGGAAACGCTTTTTTACTTTTTTTTTTACACATCAAAATCGTCGATTTTAGCGTTGTGAATAATAAAATACTTCCATAATTGACTCTCTGTCGCCAGTATTTGATCGGCAAAGAAGCTTTACGAAGAGTTTAATTTCACATTATTTAATCGTACGTTTTAGATCGGAACTTGTCTAAAATTCCAACGCGCGCGCGCGCGACTTTTTACTCTTTTCAGCCATAATAACAATTCATAATTAATGGATAATAGCTTTACGGCGTAAAAACGCCATTTAAATGAGATTCGAACGACATTAAAACTCGTTTGCCGATACGTTAATGTCGGTCATTGTTCGCGTTCATGTCGCGCAAATCTTTCTCCGAGCGCCGCCCACAGTAGGACGTTTTTTGTGCGCGCCGGTGCGTGCAATTTTCCGGTTTTGCGATAAAATTATCATATATCATAAATCTCGCGCGAGACAAAAGTCACTCGGGTCTTGCCGCGGCAACGGAATGTCAAATTATATCACGTCAAATTTTATCACGAACGTATGTCAGGTCGTCGTGGATTTTCCACCCTTCTCCCCCCCCCCGCGCACCCCTCTCGGGCAGTCGCATCCCCGGCGAATCGTATTATGTAACATCAAAAGAGGATAATAAATGATTCGCGGCGTGGACGCGTAAAAGCGGATACAACGACGCGCGCGCGTCGACGAATATTTATATCCGCCTCTTTTTCGCGCGCGCATGAATGACACGCGACCCGCCGGGGCGTGAAGTTCAAACTAATTTTATATTTGAGACGGACGCTGGACCATTCTACTTCATTCGCGGATCCATTTGTCTTTGTTACCGCACGACCGCCGACATCGCTGTCGGCCTATAAATCCTTTCGTCAGGTCGGCGAACAAAAGACGGGTTTTAATGGATTTACCGCGCGCGGCCAGTATCTTCCCCGCTATCGCTTAATTCTTTTTGCTCGAAAACGTCACGAGCCCCGCGGCCGCCACGTTAACAGCCCTCTTTGCGGACGCGCGGAGTAATTCCGACCGGCGTGAAAATCCGGCGAGGATTTTCCACTGCCGGGGATCGAAATTAAACGCCCGAAAATTGTTGCGCACACGCGTTTTTACTTCAACTCGTGACGCCGCTGAAAACAGCCCGTGAATATTGGCTCATCCATTAAGGAATGCCCGTTCTTTCTCTTCATATATTATTTTTCGTCATTTTTCTTCATATATTAGATTTTTATGGGTTTCAGAATCCATAATTTCCATAAAAACCCGTAAAGTTCCATTAG
Organism: Tetramorium bicarinatum; assembly: GCA_928718305.1. Lineage (NCBI taxonomy): Eukaryota > Metazoa > Arthropoda > Insecta > Hymenoptera > Formicidae > Tetramorium > Tetramorium bicarinatum. Next base: position 22,988,022 of record OV788325.1, read on the forward strand.
AGAAAAATAATGATTTAGTTGAAATTATACATATATTTCGTTTAAGCATCTGATACGTTGCGGCAGATTTTTCTGCGCCTTTTACAGTTATACGCGATTATTCTCTCATAAAGCACTTTTCTTCGTTAAAATAATTAATTTTGTTTAAAGTGAGATAAAGTGAGAGGTTTCCAAAAGTAATTCTAATGCCATAGTTTAATACGAATTTTATTACCTATATACATGAAACATCGATGAACAACAATATTCTGTATAATTGAAAAGCTCAACAAACTAGCACTCATCCAGTTATGTTGTTTTCATTCGTCTAATATTTTTTTCCATACACGGCATGTATTTTATACCGTACCTTCCTTTTAGTCTCTATTTTGTTTTCTATTTCATTTCAGGTTGCTTTAAACTAAAATGTTGACAAGGTTCTATATACATGTAATAACCTTGTTTAATGAAAATACGAGAGAGATATGTGAACTTCCTTTGTCATTACAATTATAATTGCATTCGCAACATTTTTAATGAAATACTTATTAATTATTTCCTAACGAGAACCAAATATTCGGCAAACAATTGTCGAACATTTTAATCATATCTCCTTGCGCAGAATATACAAGGGATACAAATTCATATTTTATTTTCCAAAATTTATAACAATGTTGGAATAATTTCCGATACATGCTATTTTGTACCGGAATTGTTTAAGCTATCGTTCTTTAATTAATAAACTTATAAATGCATATTTTTAATTAGAACTAACGCGCAATAATTGCAAATTTGGTTGAACGGACTAATATGTATTATACGTTACATACTAATGGCGGTTGCAAATCGATATAAAAGCATATGTAAACGGCTTGTCAATGAAATATTCGGCATATGTCGTTAATCGATGGAATTTATCGCTAGGCTATTGATCTCTTATGTAAAGCTCTTATGTAAAGCGCATGTATTGCGGTAAAATTTCTATATGACTGTTTTTACACGTATCGTTATTCATTGATGCATTTAACTGGATTCGTAATAAGCTACAGAATAATCTCGCTAATTTAATATCGGCAAAATTAGGGAATGTGTGCTCCGCTTCTACGTTTCGTATATGATTCTGCTTAATGTACATCATACAGCGGTACGATCTAACTCCAATTTCAAACATTCTCACGGTTATATTGGACATATAAAATCGCTACACTCCGCTGTCATCCATGATTCGCGGTAAGAACTGCTGACACTGCGGCACTGCGAATTGTCTGTTGTGATATCTCGTTGAGGCGGTGATTGCTGCAGCATGTACTATCTAAAATAGCAATGTGCTGAAGACAAGGATAAAAACGTACCGGGAAATAGACAAACATCCTCTGTTTAAAAAATTCTTTTTTAAAAAATATTAAAACTTATACAGCCATCGACAAAATTATTAGACACTCCATTAAAATAAAGTTTGCTCAAAAATAATATTTCAACAACAATACATTACAACAACATAATCGTCAATTATACCGTTTATTAACAAAGTTTCGACTTTAAGAATCCATTTTACAAATTGCTGTACGATAATTTTTAATTGAGTTATTGCTACTGTTGTTGAAATATTATTTTTGAATTAAATTTTATTTTAATGGGGTGCCTATACTGAAAAAAAAATTCTGGTTCAAAACGGACGAATCAGAAAAATATTGTAGGATTGATCAAATATTCTGGTTATTATAATAGGAATTTTGGTTATTATAATAGAATTCAATATTTTATAACTTACAATAACCAGAATTCCTATTATAATAACCAGAATATTTGATCAATCCTACAAGATTTTCTGATTCGTTCGTTTTTAACCAGAATTTTTTCTTAGTGTAATAATTTTGTCCATGGTTGTTTCTTACCTGCAATAATAAAATATGTAAAATTTTTTACCGAAATTATATTATATAAATTATACTCTGCTACTAAAACTACGGTAAGAAAAATCATCCCTTTCCCACTTGAAAAGAGACGCCGCGTATGTACACGTCTCATTTACGCATAATAAATGTAAATGACTGTGCAAGTTAGTAACAATAGATCTACTGTCGTATCTAAATGGAGATCAGTGTTGCGCCGCACTCTCAGCAGTTCTCATAACGATGATACACTTCCGCGCATTCGTAGTGATTACGGCGAACAGCGAAATATATTTCCACCGATACTCGGGACGCATCGCCGCGTCGATCAGTATAATTACGACGCCGGCAGAGCGTGGAAGTAAAGCTCGATCTGGAGACGGCTCTCTACCCGCAAATCCGCTTCTTCTTTCTTCTGCGGCCCGGACGGGGTGCCTCTTAAAAATTAACGAGGTCGAGTCCATTCAGGGACCAAGGAATCCGAGAAACGCACGTACAGTAAAGTGTATTAATGGCGCCTGCCGGGAATCCCCTTGCCATCGCGAGTTTTACACTCTCTTCTCTGTCGCATCATTCCGCGTTCCCTTTTTCTAACGCCCCAGTTTTCCTTTCACGATTTGAATGAAATTCGCGCGGCGGTTAGTTAAATATAGCCAACAAATGTGAATGATAAAATTGATATCGCGTCAATTTAACGGGCGACGACGTTATTTTTTTACGTCGCAGAAACATTTTACGGTTTATCTATCGCGCTGTTCTGCATACATGTATGAACATGTGCGCAATTTTATCGAAATTTAAATTTTTGGGATTGAGAATTTCCTGACGACGAGCGTAATATGAAACTGTTATTTTTCACAATATTTGGAACAAAATGTTTTGTCGCGTTTGTATTATCTTGCCGTACTAAAACGCGGAATTGATAAAAATTTATTCTAACGTCAAAGTGCAGGTTCATGTTACGGCGGACATGATATACAATAAAATTGCATGTGATAGATGTGTTTTTTTGACAAAAATAAAACGCTTTGTATCATCCGTATCTATGTATTTAGGTAAAGATTAACTAAAATATGAATAATTCAGTAATACGCGGCTGTATTGTTGTGCTAAGAGAAATAATATTGGAAATATAGGAAAGACAGAAATGAAAATTTTATTAGGCGTCACTTTTTAATTAATTAAAAACTATTATCTCTCTGTCTTCATTTGCAGGATTTAACTGATAAAAAATTCTTTATCTTTGTAATCGCTTTTTATCTGAAAAGTTGTCAGTATCTCTTCTTTAGGAAAGTATCAATTCTAAATTGGTTAAAAATGTTCATAAAAAGTTTGATCTTTTATTTTCGGGATGTATTCTACAAATAATAAATATTTGAAATGGAAACATCACAATCGGATGTTGTTAGGTCGTTTCGGTGTAAATCGACAATCAGAATTAAAAAGAACGGCGCGCGTTGTTAGGTATCCGGTTGGCGGTTTGTGGACGGAAGAGAACGAGAAAGGCATGCTCTATGGTGGTAATCATGGTGGTTGATGAGAGTTTCACGCTACGCAGAACCGCAGCCACCATCTACTCTACACCAAATTGAGGTAACTCAGGGGGTGCGGTTAGTTACCATATGCGTCCATAAACCCGCTCTCGATTTCGGGCTCGACTTCGCTGCATATGCTGATTAAGTTACCATTCGGATTTTTTTTCAAATTATACACGTGTAATCTTCTACAGAAGATCATTTTCGCGAATCCTATTGAGCGTAAACTGCGATATGAAAAATAATCAAGATGTGCTTGTAATTTTAGCTTCTCTCTTTCAATAATCGCTATAAAGTAAATGTATTATGGGATTGTTTATAAAAAAGAGAAAGTTAATTTAAGTACGTGTTGATTCAAATTTTTTTTATATAGAAATATTTGCTGTTAATAATATTGTATACATATTTTTCAAATTCATTACGGTTCTTTCCTGTGTTCGATTTCTCAAGTAATGATAAAATTAAAAATGACAATCATGGCAAAATTAATAATTTTGTTTAATATCATTAGAATTACGATCCAAAGATTATTTAATTATCTAATTATTAGAAATGATGCGCCATATGCATATACGTCTGTTGATGATGTTAATTAGGTGTTATACATGTAAGTTTTATTAATTAATTTTATTAATTGGTATTAATTAATTTGGTTATAATCTATTAAATGTAATTAGCACGTATCGATATATTTCATCATTTAATCTCAAACTTAATTAAAATAAAATTATGCAATTTTATAAGCCATATGAAATTATATCGATTGCATGAATATTTTTTTATAACTTAAGCTTTATGTTTTTATGCCAAAATTTTTTGTTGCGTTTCTTTTTACATTTTAACGAAAATTTTTCGGCAAAAACATCACAGCCTTTTATTTTAACAACTTATTTTACGCGATCACATATCATTTCAATCACCAATATCAACTATAGTTTCCCCCCTCCTCTCCAATTAAGCTACAAATCACTTAGCTGTACGCGTTTAATTTAAAGTAATATGGCTAGTGTCAAATAACAAACATTCAGTTATATGATTTTAATTACAATTGTTACAACAAGTATACAATACCGCAATAATCGATGGTTATCCATGTTTGCTATGATGGGGTATTAAACTGAATCCGTACTTCGGTACAAATTATATACTGAAATATTAAAATAATCCCTTTGCAATTTGAGCGTATATCACGTTACAATATCCGCTACTAGTTACCGGACATGAGAATATTATGCGTAATATCAATTGTGCAATTCCCATTGTGATTGTAGTAAGGCCTTATAACTGCAGCAAAATTGAAATCTTGTAACTACAATGTACCTATGTTCTTGAAATTATGCGAATGTACATACATACATTGCATGTATGAATACAACTGCTCACGTGATTCGCATTAGATTATGTAAAACTAAACTTATTACGGTTGCATTGTTCAACAAATTGAATTGTTCTATTCACTGCGCAAAGCAGTTTAAAATTTATAGTAATGTATTTAAAAGTCAATAGTATTATTTTTAAGCTCAAAAAATTGTTTATCAATATTAAAATTTATAGCTATTTTACTATGTTTTTAATTCTTAATTTTTATATAGCGGTTTTTTGTAAATTAATTAGGGCTTGACAAACTTATTTTTTTTAGAGATTAACAGTATTTTTATCGGTAATCAATTTCGAAATAATTTCATCTTACAATCAGTAAGAACAATTAGATTCTATTAAATAAATTAACGAAGGCTGTGTAGATCGATAGAAATATGAAAGTATTTTATTGCTTCGTGGAAATAATGGTTGTGTCATTTGATCGATAACTCTTTGCATTGCCTAAATATCTGAATCACCCCCATTGAAGTTACATATCTCAATGTATGGGCATATTTATTCGAAAATATTTCTTATTTCATATTTTGATGAAAAATTTCATCCAGTCTTTCTTTGAAAATTACAATAATTATGCTTGTTTCGATTTTATTGCTATACATACTCGCTTCAAATTTTTACATTGCATTTATTTATTTTATAAAATTTTCTATTAAATTATATTAAATTTCTTTTCTATCTCTTTCTGTTTAATTATCCATTTTTTAATGAACAATAAACTAGAAAATTAGTGTTAATAAGTTTTAATATTAACTTCGATTTTTTAACATAAATATGAGTACTTGTAGTTTATTACGAAATAATTAAAAATTTATGTTATTATCGTTATTTCAGTTTGATGTATATAAATATATATTTTAAGTATTAAATTTTTTTTAATATTTAATTTTAATATGTAGAAGGTTATAATGTTGTATATAATTTTTAGTAAAAATTTTTGAGGGTTCAAGGTGATTGGTTACATTGATCTTTAATAACTTACAAGATACATAATCATAGATATGTCTCTCTCTCTTTCTCTCTCTCTCTCTCTCTCTCTCGAATATTTCGCCTCCGCTTTAAACTTTTTAATTACATTAAACTATTTTCAGCCACACTATAAAAATCAGTAATACAAAATAATCTCATGTTTTTTGACGAGAAATAATTGAATAGCTTCAAAAATAAAACTACCAAAATTTCTTTGGTTCAATTTATGATTAGTCTATGAATTATTTGTCACTCATTAATTTTGTTATCTAAAAATATTCTTGTTATTTATTTAATTATTAGTAGAGGAGAAGGTGGTATTATGGCCACTGCAGGTATTATGGCCATACGTATTATCTCCATTATTAAATGACGAATTCTAATAATGATTAATAAAATCATTTGTTTAGTAGCCTGTCGTTATGTAGTGGTGGTAATGTGCCAATACACAATAAGCGAGATTTTTTTACAAGGCATTTTTACTTTTGAGCATTTCGAAACTTTTTTAAGATACATTTTAACATTTAATTATACATACTTCCTCATTATTTTTAATCTTAAGTGTGTTACTGCATGAATGTCTGTACACTTGAGTTTTTTTTTGTTTATTAACTTTTTATTCGGTTGTATATATTTTGAGTTATGCATAGTTAAAGAATAGCATAGTGTTTCGCTAATATGGTCCTCTAATGTGGCAGTTCGTCGGGGCAATAAAATATAATGCACATATGTGATTATTGCAAATAGCTTTTTTTTATTTTCTATAAAAGTCTATAAGAGAGTTTATAAGACTACAATTTTTTAAAGTTTTATTTTAATTTGTAATTTTGAAATCTAATTAAATTTTAAGTTTATTTTGTAAAAACTGTCATCTTGGCAATTCATTTATGCAATAAAATATAATGTTGCAATAAAATACAATGTTTTTTTAACAAAATCAAATTTTAAAATTTACTTTTGTAGTGGACCATATTACCACCCCCGTTTCTCTTTGATTCATTTTGCAAGGTTTTACATTTTTATAAATAGTAAGCTATGTAATAAATATTTTGTAATTTTAAGTCTAGAAACTCTTAAACAATATTTTAAGGAATACAATCGTCAAGTTTTCAATTTAAAATATTAATTATTAATAAGGTTTTTATGTAAAAAACAAAAAGGTGTCCATAATACCACCTTCTCCTCTACCTATATAATAACAAATTTTCTGTATTGAAATTCTATTTTAAGTAACGGAAAAACGTTTTTCTACTGATTTATGCAATTTTATAAAAATTTTTAGAAAAAAGGCATATACAGAAATATCAAAATAGCTCCGTCGAATAATTTCCGAGAAACAAGGAGAGTAAAACGTTGCTGGATTTTATCCTGACATTTCCGGTATTATGGGAGACAGGGCGTAAACGCGTTACGAAGGGGAGATTTTCGCTTAGAAGTTTCCGCTAAAGTGGCTGGTCGAAAGGTTTCGCCACCTGTCTCGCTGCAGTTGGAGCAAACAAACATCTACTTGACGCACAATTCCGAGAGATACACGACTTTGGTATAAGATATTCGTGTTTAATTTGTACAAATGAAGATTGTAAAAGAGATCTATACCTTGTTTTCCAGCTTACAGATTACAGTAGGCCTTTTTGATACTGTACTTGACAAATTTTTTTTTTATTTTATACAAAATACTTCTCGCGTGCGCTCGCTGAAATTGAACGAGTGGCCACGTGAAATATAGATAAAGTGAGCATTTCACGCTATACCCATTGCATTTTTTGTCAAATTGTCGTGGCAAAAAAGTGGAAGCCGGTATTTATTGGAGCGTGTCGCGTGAAATTAACGATTAAAGTAGACCCAACAAGATCCCTAGCATTATATTCGGTAACATAATAGACATGTATCATTTTTATTATTTCATATTTTTATTTATTTTCATGATATAAAATATATCATCGCATTACATACACTTTTTTCTCTGAGAGAGACAGCAAACTGCAAAAATTTATTTCTCAGATTCTCAGATTTGACGTACAGCGCAGCTTAATTTTGATTTTAAATGAAATTGCTCGTCTCGCAAGTATCCGAGCAGGAAAAACTTTATGATGAATTAAATTAAAAATTAATTTCCACGCTTATAATTAATCGCAATAGAGCTGGCGCAAATGTCTGTGCGAAATTGCGCTATCGATTTTTCGGAATTGCAAAAAATGGAACGTCCAAAATGATTGACGAACTTATTGCTTTTATCGTCTCCAAGATCAGAGATGTGAAACGCATTCAGAGTTATAAATTGTTAAACCGCCTAACTCTTCTGAACGACATGAGCTGTACGTGACGGTAAGAGATCATCGCACCTAGTGGAAACACGTGACTTGCATACCTAATACTACACTTTACTTACTTCTCTCCACTTGAGTTTCCGAACTATTACTGTATATGCATAATCTATCTGGATTCTCGCAAATATAGAACCGAATACATGATGAAATTCAGGGAATAAAACATGAACTTTAGTAGGAAAGATTAAACGAGCAAAGTTACTAAATGCTCAGACAAGTGTCTTTACTCTCGTGATAGAATATTGAAATTCCATATTTCATTGTACATCATGGATAAAATAATTTGCTCGCGTACATCATGAATTGCACATAGAAATATTCAGTCATTGATTTATATTTGCCATCTATTGTCCACGATGTTTACTGCAAATTAATTAAACTTTTAATTTTTACAACAAACATTATATTTTTTAAGAATTCAAAGTGTAGAAAATTTTGGTAATTGTATGATAACTTCACAATTTTTAATATTATATAAAAATATGTCACAAGTACACAATTATTTTTTTCTAAATTAAGACTAGAAGTTAATGAAAAATGTTTAAAAATTAAAGTTAAAAGTAAAAATTTTATATTTTTCGTTTTTGAAGATTTTTAACAAAGCGGTGAAATTTTTCGGTTATATAAATAAAAGTTGTACCTTCGTATTTCGTAATTAGTTTGAAAACACGAGATTTCAATTTAGCTACGCAGCTGAAAGTAATGCATGAGACACAATGACGGAAACAATGATTGAAACAATGATGGAGGAGTTTTGATACTTTTAACTCAATCGAAGAGAATTGGAGGATTTGTTTCACTCTTGCGTCGCTATATTATAACAATTAACTTCGGTAAACAAACGAGGAAAATAATATGCATTAAGCGCAATTTGCTATAAAATTAATGGGAAGTATATCATTTTATGAAAGGATTAAAATCGTGTTTGACATATGTAACGCCGTGGTAATTAACGAAGGCTTGCACGTCACACACACACACACACACACACACACACACACACACACATAAATGGGAAATCGTGAACGCAAGCTTTACTCGCGATAGTAGCTAGCGTCTCTTGCATCTGGATAACAGAGCGACGCGATCTACGTTCGCTAATTACTGCCTACATGAAATTCCCTTGATTGCGAACGGCTGTCTTCCTCGCCGATGAACGGCGATTAAGATGTAGCGCGCACATGGCGATGATGGATCGCAGAACGTTGCTCGATTGATTGCAGAAAGATGGGCGGAATTTTTGTTAAAACGACATTCGCGACAGTCAAAGTTTGACGAATGACATTTCGCGCCTGCGTGTAGTACGTGGATGTAAACGTCATTATTCCTTAGACGAGCTTTCTCCAAAGTCTTGCAGAGAAGTTATCTACATTATTAATTACATGAGTCTAATTACATGAAGGTAATACATGATTTAAATTGTGCAAGAGGATGAAGAAGATGATGTATTTTTTTTTTTTCAAAGTATAGAGAAGTACAAGAGTTTATGGAAGAACAATATATAATTATAAAAACATAGAACTACGTTCAAGAAAGTGGATGAAAGGACTACAAATTGTCGGTTAATTGATCAACCTTTAAGAATTCAAAAGGCCATCAACTTTTATAAACCGAGCCGAGAAATTTGCTTCTTCAAAACTTTCAAACCTTAATATAGCCAATCAGCAATTCGAAAACCGCGAGGCCCCAAAGAAGCGTGTCGGAGTTCGCTGCCTCGCGCAAGAGAGGGGTTGAGGGGGGAATAATTGCCGGGTTCGCTGCCGGAAGCTACGGCCATTATATTAGCGGTACCCTCTAAAAAGTGCCGTTAATTAAGATACAATACGAAGAAACGGAGGGACGAGTTTTGAAGGTGGTAATTGGTAACCAGGCCAGGCCTTTCCTTTCGTTGTTGCCGGGAAAGTACCGAGAAAACTTCGCCTCGTAGTGGTTGCGCCTTTCACGGAGCGAAAGAGTGCGCATAATGGCCACTGATTAAATCTGTTTCTACCCTCCCCCTCCCCTCTCCCCCTCCGAGATAAAACTCGCGAATTAAAATGGTCAGCCGGCTGGACGAAAATTCCTTCTCCGCGTATAAAGTGTCGGAAGTACTAGAAGTCAAAGAGGAATGCCGTTTGTTTTACGTGACATTAATAGTTCTTGAGTTAGAAGCGATTAAAACTCCCGAGGAATTGTAAGCTCCTTTCAAGTCAAATATTCAAGGACATAAATTAAATATTAAGGTCTTAGATAGTCACAGAAATTCAGTGTAACTTACTCGGTAATTGAGAAAGCTTAAACTCTAAAATTCAGATTTCACCTTCCTTTCTCGCATAATTGTAGGTACGAGTATAATTTATGTATAAACAAGAGTGCAGTTGCATTGCACCATGTATTACTTGTCGATCAAACAACTGGAAACTGCATTAATATTGAAATTACGTCCTTTGATCTCGCTAACGGCAATTATTGAACCGTCTCTGCATAAAAATAATGTGAAACAATTATGATCGTGATTATAATCGCAATATATTGCTTTCGATCGATCTTCTAATTTTGCTAATTTAATACAAATTTTTTAAATAACAAGATGTTTACATGTATATTAATTGTTGTTCTAATCAAATGCGAATCAAATGCTGTAATAAATTGTACAATGTAAAGAAAATTTATAAAATAATATATGTATGATTTGCCACATTCTTTTGATAATGTTTGATTAGAAATATCCATTATATGTGTATTTGATATATCAAAAATATTTTCTTTTATCTTAGGAATCTGCAAATAAAATTTTTTTTATTTTTGCAGTTTAAATATAAAAATAATTAGAATTAAAAAATACTTAAGTTATTCTGGCTGTTATAAGGATATTCTCAGCAAAGGCATTTTCTGTGTGTGTGTGTGTGTGTGTGTAGCAAAATCATATTTTCCAAAGGTATCTCGGTACTGAATTTTCGCAGTGAAATAACTGACTCGGTTGCGGAGGGTAATAATCCGAGGAATTTTTGTCGCCGCGTCAGCACAACTTCCGATTCAGTGAACAAAGTCGCGTGAATTTCAGCCCCGCTCTAAAACGCGAAGGCGGCACCGCAACAGGCAAGGCTCGACTTGCTCTCTTGGAGTCAAGCCATTCTCACTCTCGAAAGAAACTTTAACGAGACTCCCTAAAGTGGCGAACAAATCAAAAGTGTCCGGCTGTGACGCAGTCGCGCGTGATGTCGCTGGACTGGTAATGCAAAGCTAAAAATAAAACCACTTCTCGAAAAGCTGACTGAAAATTTACTTCCGGCAATTGGCAACGTATGCCCTTTCAAAAAGCGCGGTTAAATCTTAATCGTATTTGAAATTCTTATATCTATTAAAAGTACAATAATGAATGAAATAAAAAATAATTGATATAATTATAATAGATTTATTACAAATGAGGATAAAGTTAAATAGAAATTTTTTTATAGCAAATTTTCTTTAGTTTGGATTTTATATAAAATATTTGATATTTTTTATATACGAGTCATAAATAAATATGGTTTAAAATATGTCAAATTTAACAATATAACCATATTGCGGTTCAAGTTCATTATTTTACAAATTATAGTTGCGTTTGATTTAATTATATTTTTATATTTTTGTTACAAGTTGTTATATAATTTATAATTTATTTCTTCCTATAGAATAGACTATAACATTTGTGAAAATTGTTTCTGAACATTGACTCACTTTGTTCAACGTAAAGAAAATATATAATATAATTTCGCCGTGATTTGGCGATATTGTCTGACTTGTCTGCTATTATTTCAAATTGTCATCTAACGAGCTTACATTATAATAATGGATATATAATGTATAATAATGGATATATCTTCGACGCCCACACAAACTAATTGTTTTTTTCACTTCATATAAATTATCAATTTTCTTTTTTTGAGGATTATTTAAACATTTCAATATTGTTGGAACATTAAGTAAATAATTTGGATTCATTATTGACTTAAATCAATGTTTACTTTACGTTGATTTGCAAAACGTGCTTCATTTACAATAATTTATTAACAGACACGAGGCCAAATATTTTATTTAGAATGCTAACGTATCTCATTCAAGTTGTTACATGTTTACTCAATTTTTCAATTACACGATTTTTAATTTTCATGCGATTAGAAGTTTTGTTAGATCATCTTTATTATCTCCAGAGAAGTGTTCCTTTTTCCTTAGAAATTTTCAAATTATGTTTTACAAAGTTACTTACATATCTAGCGAAGGAGTTTTCAGCGAATTATGCAAAATTCTCTAAAAAACGAAGTAAAAGTTAGGATGAGCGCTTTTGATAAGACACATGTCGGATTACGGTATTCACTTATAAAGCACGGAATTAATAGAAGAGCGCTACATTTCCACATGCATCGCGTTTATTCATTCGATTACGCCGTCGTCCACAGATTTTCATTATAATTTACATGTAAATATTATATTAATCGGCAGCCGATGAGAGGGAATAAAGCGCGTTCGAAGGATATCCACGTTACACAAACAGATCAACTCGTTGCACAGAGATTTACATACCGCCTACCTAAAGCCCATAAGAAGATTCTGTGGTCGTAGAATAGAATATGAGACCTCCATGAGAGCGCGGCTAGGTGCCATTTTCTCGTAAAGTGTATTGTAGAAAGTGTGTTTCAGACGGACGCCGTATCTTTCCAGTCGTTTCGAGCTCGTTATCTTTTCGCAATGATCATGATTGCAGCTTGAAAGTAGACATTTCCGAGGAAATGCATTTTTTTTTTCGCAGATTGTTATTACAGCGACGTGAAAAAGAGACGCGTTTCGGAAAATGTTACTGTGTTCATTAGCGAAAGAAGGATGATAAAGAGCATTCTTTACCATGATTGAAATTAAGTAAATAACTTTATTAATAAATATTAAATTATCGTGAAAATGATATGATTTATCGATACACCTGGAAGGTAATAATTATAAAGACCATCCATACTCAAAATATTGATTGATGATAATTAGAGTTTGCCAGGTTTTGCGTTCGTTTATTAAATATTTTCACAACACTGGAATTTTAATTAATATATGTTCGTGCACCGCTGTTTGTACATTACCTTAAATGGAGACTTACATACCGTACTTATATCGTTATAACGTAGTATGCATATTCGGATAATATCAGAACGAAATTCCAGCAGCGGACGTGAACGGCAGAACTTACCTAGATAAAGGATTGGAGAAAGGTACGGATGTAATAGAAATTCGATATGCGAGAAACCGCAGGCACGGCCAGTGGAAAAAGTTCGCGGCAAGATAGGAGCGGCGGCGAGGCGGGCGGTAATCGATAAAGTAAATTAAAAGTAATTAAAAGCCAGCCGTAGCTCGCGCACGAAAAAGCGCGGCGGATCATTTTTATCGGACACACAGGCGTGTGCCTGGTTTTGAACGTGTGCGTTTCTGTGCGTCAGAAAGTACCGACGAGAGCTGTGCAAAAAAAAAAAAAAAAAGAACCGAGCGCGCAAGACGAACATTGTGCCGTTAAATGGACGCAACATCGTTAAAAGCGCAACGTTTCCGTAGCGTTGTATTAATTCGATTGAAATAATTGGCGGATCGTTTTGTGGTCCGCTCATTATTACATCGACAGCCGACTGTTTATCACGCTTTGCATAAACGGCCCGTACGCATCGAGACAGGATCGGGAATTATTAATTCGTAGCGACGAGGAAACATTATGTTGCTCCAGCGAGACCGGTATATTTATATAAATACACCGGTGAATTGCGAGAATGCGAAGTGAAGTTCAATCACGATGTATTATATATTGTTAAATTGATTACACGCGCGCACACACGTTACGCACGGGTTACATAATTTTCATAGATGCGTGTAAGTAATTATTAATTGCACGACGCATGACAATCAGTTGCGGCAGAATGTGATGCGTTTATTACCATTGAATCGCACAAATGCAACTGTTAAATATATTATTTAACGGCGATCAAGTCTCGTTAATGGGTACTTAGTACAAATTATCATATCTCACTAGATATATAATATTACGTATTGATTCTTTCATAATATTAATATCTATATCAATCGTGTATTGATATACTTAGTATATTAAAAATTAATAAAATGGCTTTTTAAATAGATGTTGAACTTTCCTAACAGATTTTTTGAAAAACGATTATGCAATTAAAAACTTATTTTTACATTCAACTTTTGTTTCGTTAACTCAACTTGTATTTGAATATAAAAGCGAACAAATATTTTTTATATCGGATATTAGGGGTATTATAAAATTAATACAGAATTATATTATTAAATATACCGATTCAACTTTCCAAACTCAAACTCTCTTTCAGAGTAGCTTTCAGTCAAACACATCGAGCTAACTCGCACAAAGTTCTTATTAACGTGAAAGTAAACTTAAATATCACACGAAATGCTTAATTCAGTTATTTTCCCCGAATTTGAAAATACGTAAGCTTAGAAAAATATATAAAAATTTCATTATTTCAAGAGTTTGCAGTGATTTCTAAAAGTACGAATTCAAATTCATGTAGCGCTGAAAACCAAGTTTCCGTAGATATCCTCGACTGAATTACGTGCCACGATTTCATTAATTCTAAATTTATTTTCCAACAACTTTATCCGCAAATTCTAAAATGACGAAGTTACTCCCAATGGAGTCGTCTTAAGGCAAATGTAGATTACGGCGCGATACGCTACAAGTAGATTATTTAATAGTGGAAAAGCAAAGTCATGTCGTGCGAGATGCTCATTAACAAGCAACGGTTTTCACTTCGGCCTGCTTTCTCATACTTTTCGACTTGTCACGCGACAGCGCTGAAATATGATTTGGAACTTCATTCCGATATTGGGTCACAAATCGTACGTTTAATATTATTCAGTGTCCGCCTTTTAAGCTGATTCGATATCTTTCTTTATTTTCCGTTAAGCTATATTTTCCCCTTGATATATCGATATCCCAGTTCTTACTTTCGCGATTGAAAGAAATTTCTTTTATTATTGCCTGAAAGAGAGAATTTCTTTATTATTGCCCGAACGCAAAACGCGATAAATCAATAAGAAACAGCATAATCAAATTATTCGGAAATCTGAAACGCAGTGAATAAGCTCAAACAAACAAACAGGAAAGCAAAATGCAATCGTGAAACTTGTTCCGCGGATGCATACGGTGAGTCAGTATCACACCCGGTTACTACTTTAAATGTAAATTCTATATCCATTTCGCTTGAATGAATACGGGCATCAGCGTATTCTTGGCGTGAAACTCTTGTGAGTAACGGGGAAATGTGTAGCAAATAGAACCGCTGCGCCGGGAAGAGAGGACAAAGGGCGCACGTACAAATGTATGTAGAACGGATCCTGCATTCCAGTGTTAAAGTTTCCAAGTATTGATCGATCAGGCAGACATACCAGACTCTCGGGGACTTGAATTATACCACTCGCGATCGGAATCTTATTCGAGAGATATACTCAGAATGCGTTATTATTGCATAACATCCGCGTCATAATATCGCCTCATTTTTAATCGCGGAAGCATCGAAATAAAATTTAAAAGGGCAACAAAGGAAGTGGCTATTGGAAGTTTGCACTGTGTACAAGCTGTTCTAGCGCTTCTCCGTATTTTCCTCTTTATTCATTCTTTAAATTCTTTAAGAAGTTGAGAAATGATATTCTGTTACAGGAAATTTTAATGAATGCACTCTTTTTCACAGCACTCTTTTTCACAGCTTTTGAACGTCGCGTTTCAAATACCTTGTACGATCGATTTTATCTCACATGTATCGTTGCCTACCCATCTGCATTATCAAATCTGTGTTATCATTACACATCGTGTTTGACAGTGATATTAAAATTAATTTTTACCCGCTAATATTTTAATACATCTTTAATTGAAAGTCTCTTACATAGAGAGACATTCTTCCTGGCATTTTACATTTCACGATTCGTGAGTAGTCTTTTACTTTTAAATCGGTATCCGTATAAAAAATCTTATCAAGAAGTTTACTAAAAATTTGCCAAAAATCTATCGAGTGCAATTGGAAATAAACAAATTAGCGCAGCTTAAATGAATTAATTTAACAGTTTGCAATGAAGTACTAATGTATTCCGAAACCACTCTTGGTTTCCCCGGAGAAAAAGAGGATCTCGCGGCCATCTCATCTCCTATTTACAGTTTTTCTTCACGCTCGGGGGGAAAAAGAGGGACTCGCGGCTCCCATCTCATCTTCTATTTATGGCTCCTACGCTTTGCATATCCTTGCTCGAGAAGTGCGGTGTACCAGCTCTTGATAGCCGTGATATACACCTGTATATCGCGTTCACCGCCAATTCCGACGCACAACTCGTGTGGTTCGCCGAGCACGCCGAAGACAATGGATAGATATTGGATGCCGCGCACGGGCGCGGCGGATGGAATTTGTCCATGATTTTCGGTGTTCCCACGGTGTCGGGACATCGTGTTGCTGACTGTGGCACCCGCGGGACGGCTCACCCGCGTCATACGCGCGCCTGCGATTCGTCGAGATGACCATAACCATCGGCGAAAGTACCGTCGTCACGCGCGAAACGACCGGTGAAGCAGCGTTGCTGCGCGGCCTCGATCATTGTTATCTTTCGGTAACAGGTCCCGTTGGGCAAGTCCAACATATGTCAGCCACTCATTGCTTCGATATCCCTCGCCCTTCTTTTTTTTTATTGCCCGTTGCTGGACGGTTACTGCGCGTCATGCTGCATCGTTCTTTTTTTTTCAGCTCTTTTCAGTTTCTTCGAGGACTAAGATTTTCTATGAGATTTTCTTCTTGCCGATACAACAGCGGTGCTACCATTACGATTATCGCACTTTATAGAGGACGATGTCGCAACTATAAAATAAATTAGAAATTTCAATGAAAGAGGGAACGCAAACTTGAAAAAAGGAACTTAAAAAGCATTGTGTTTCTCTTGGATTATCTTCTGTGTGTATTTAGAAACTTGATAAGAAGTTCTTTGTTTCTCTTTCTTTCTTTGCAATTTTTTATATAAACTCTACATATCGTAATATCACATAATTAATTAATATAGCTTTAATTTAGTTTGATATAATTGCGATTCACGTAGAACGTTTAACGCTAAATATGTATAAAAAATCCAAATGATTCTATTTTGTTATATTTTTTACCTTTTAATCAATTAAAAATGAAAATATTTGAATTATTTTCTGTGTGTATTTAGAACTTGATAAAAAGTTCTTTGTTTTGCTTTCTTTGTAAATTTTTATATAAGCTCTATATAACGTAATATCTCATAATTAATTAATATAGCTTTAATTTTGTGTGATTGCGATTCATGCATTTACCATTACGTTTAACATCAAATATGTTTAAAAAATCTAGATGATTCTGTTTTATTATACTATTTTATATACTACCTTTTAATTAATCAAAAATGAAAATATTTTTGCGTATTCTAATAGAATTATATAATTTCACATGAATAAATATTTGTAAATTGGACAGTTAGTGCTAAAAACGTATTGAGAATATCGAACGATGGTTGCGATAATCGCCTTGTGAAAAGTCGAATATTTTTGTGAGAGTACTACCGTCATTTTCTCAAGATTGCATCTTATCACCAGCGCGACGTGTATCGATGTGTCGCGCGAGCTTTTACATATGAGTTTCTCGGTCCAAGTTTTGGTTCTTGTACTCTCGACCGACACGTCGTTCCATGTTTTTCCAAGACTATGACAACGGCGAGAAATTTTGACGCGTGATACAGCGGGTAGCTACATACAAACTAATCGAGAACTTTCCAAACAAAAGTTAAGCCACTCCCCCGCTAGGATCTAACCGAGATTCATTGTCGTTCTGAGAAAAGTTTCAGCATTTAGCTCTCCCAGTGTCTTAATTTAATCTTTCCCTGTCCAGAATCATTATTGTAAGTAACGATTCTGGATTATCTTCTGGATTACTTCCCTCGCGAAGATGGAATTCAATTGATTTGTTTTAACTATTGACAAGTTCATCTCTTTAGGAGCGTTGATGTATATCAAATAAAATCGACCATTTAAAACTTACTATGTGAAATGTATTATCATTTAAATCTGAGAAATAGAGGATTAATCTCAATTAATCTTAATCAAGCCGTAGACTACGCATATTATTAAAGAGAATATGAGAGAATTATGTTTAGAAAAGTAGGACAGTTAATTATAACTTATTGCTGCTTTACCATTCTGTAATATTGTAATAATGTAAAATTTTAATCGGGCTACCAATCTACTGCTATAATTGTCTTTTACGTGTCGAAATATTCTCTTGATTTCTCGTTATGCTTTATATTTGAAATAAAATGCATATTCTGCTGCGTGTTTATGAAAGAAGATGGACTCGCGTGAAATGCGCTCGCATCATCGCAAGATTTACGGCAAAACGCGACTTCCTTCCGCATCGCGTAACATTCTCGCGTTCTAAACTTCGGTAGTTCCACTTTCTGTATTTCCTCTTTATTGTTCGAAAACATAATGCGCGACTGTTACAAGCGTTACGGGGGATGGAGCGATACTTCCGCATGACAGAGAAGTGAACCCGGTATTCTTTCTGCGGCGAAGTAACTGCAACAACTGCGGCCGGCAACTGTCGCGGACAAAGTTGCAGCAGTGAAATTCCGCGGAGTGCGGTTTAGAGGATAGCGTGGATATCGCATTAATGCGAACTTTATATATCGTTACAGCAAGTAGATCCAATTCGCGACGTGTCGCGCCCGTTGTCGTTTCGCGTTCGGCAAACATTATCATGAAGCGGCGACGTGCGCGGTTACTTTCTTCGTTAATAGGAAAATACGGTATATCCGTTCTTTGATACCGGCACGTTTGGATGCAAACTCACGTAACTGGTCGTCCCGCGCGCGAATGCCCGCAATTACGATAGGCAAATTACTTCCCTTTTACGCGGCCAAGCAGTTATGTGAAAGATCGATCGATATTTTTAAGGATGTATCGGAGCTATCTTCGAAATAGTACCAAGTCGATAAAAATTTGTGAGATTGTTATTTTAGCCTTCCTGATGTGCTGCGAGAAAACTTTAAACGAATCCACTAAACAGTTGCTGAGTAATAACGATTATAATTTTCACTGATTTTACACGTCGTCTTATGGAAGGGGACGGTTTTGAAGGATAAAAATATTGAAGAAATGGTACCAATGCTTTCAATGTTTTTACACATCTTGTATACGGATAGATGAAACTATCTACCAAATTTCAATTATCTTCACTATATTGTTATAAAGAAATCAATTATAAACTGACAAAAATATGCTATCAGCGCCACAAACAACGTTGGAAAAAACATTTGTAATATAAAAATACCTTTCTAGGAGTAAAAATAAAATTCCAATTACACTGAGAGAAAAATATAATTACTTTTGGTCAACCATAATTTTATAATATTTCTAACTATAAATATAATTAACTTAACTGCATGCATCATTATATCAACTGTAATTATCGTTAGAAACATTATAAAATTATGATTGAGGCCAAAAGTAATTATATTTTTCTCTCAGTGTACAATTCGAGTTCTTTATAACTACATTTACTATGTGTGAGGCATAGATATTTAAGTATTTCAAATTTCATGAACTTTTATCTAAGATTGTATCTACCTGGGATACATCCTTAAGGGACTAGTAAAAAAGCTGAAAATAGGATGATTTTTGGGAATTTTTTACACGACAACTACGACACTAGTTAATCTACAACTTTTTTGTGTGTATTGTACTATATTTGTGGAATATTAAAAAAATTTTGTAATATCCAAATATCAAATAGTTTGGCTGTGACAATGATTCTACCGGAACATTTCCAAAAAAGAGCCTTCACGGTTGACATGATATTAGTCGTAGTCGTCGGAAACAAAAATAATCAAAAATATTTTAATCTACATGAGTATCGTCGGAACAAGAATTATAAAAAAATATTGAAAATTATGAAATTTATAACGTTTGGAAAAAAAAATTTTTTGGCTATTACACTGTATTGGCTATTACACTGTATAAAAGATTAGTTAGATTAATTGGTATTGTAGTTGTCGTGTAAAAAATTCCCAAAAATTATCTTATTTTCAGTCCTTTTATACTAGGGAGGCCCTGTAACAGCTTTTTTTACGACGAGATGGACGAAGTGAAAAAAGTTTCAATCGCCAATGTGAATCTTAGCGCGAATTCTTTCGCGGACGCGGCCAAGTGCCGCGTCGCGAATGCGAGACGTGACCCTTTAATGACCGCACCGTTCTGAAACGGTCATGTAAATGACGTGTACGTCGCAGTCCACTTGTGCGACGAACGTGTGTTGTACATTTCCATGGATATCCATTTTCATCCAGCCCGTGCCAGATTTCACGCGCCAACGGGCCAGATGTACATGCGGCCGTTGGCGCGCGTGCACACACGTGTCATTACAAAACATATTTCAACACTACGTACATACTCATAGACGTGGGGAAATAGGCCGACGCATATGGGACCGGCAAGCCAGGTGTAAAATTTATTTCCGTCTGTTGTTGGTTTAATCGATGCGCGGAGTAATACGCGCCATTAATCATTGCGTAATGATGCGACATTAAAAGAAATAATTCGCCTCTGGATATTAATTAAATGAGCATTGTTTCGCGCAAATTTATTTACGACCGCCGGATTTTAATGATGATTTACCGTCTGCTGGGTGAATCCTAATTGCAACCGCCACAAACATTAATTTACATTTGTAGAAATTGCTTATGAATTTAATTAAAAAATGTTTATCTCACGCAATTACTTAGCTTAAGCGCGGAAGTGCTTATGTTTTATTCGTATAATTTTAAAAAGAGGTTTGACCTTATAAAGAATTATCTCCAATGTACGTTATCTACAGTGTTACAAGAACACGATTAAAGTGCATATTAAATTAATTATTTCATTAGACAGTTAAATATTAAAATAAATGGCTTGTCCGATTTGAATAATTAATTTTCATCAATTAATAATTTAATACTGTAAATCCTTATACCAAAACTTTTTTACAGCGTTCGACTGAGACTTGAGTATATTCACGGCAAATATCAATCGCATTAAGAACGCAATAAATTTCAAATGGAATTGCTTATAGTTATTCACTCCATTCAAGCCCATAAAAAAAGTGTTAGAGTTTAAACCGCTCCGACGTGCGATATTTTCACCTGATGGCCGCGGAAGCCAACCTATAAAGTTCGCGCTTCGTTTGCATTTTTCCTTTCGGCCTATTTCTTGCGAGATATACGCAGTCGGTAGCGGTAAATCGTAAACGTCGTGTCCCTCCTCCGCCCGTCGCCGGCGCTATGAAATCCCAGAAGACGACGTCGGGTCTGTTTCAGCCATCCGGACGACGTCGCCCCGTAATGGCGAATACCTCGTTGTGAGATACAATCCCGCATGAGATACGATGGTGCCTCGTTAACGCGTTATCCTCCGTGAGAAATCGGTCGAACCCTCGGTGTTATGTTCACCTAAATGTAAATCACTTTCCACACACAAGTAACACGACGGAAGCGAGAGCGTTCTATCGTAATTGCCGAGGAATACAATCCAATAGAAATTATTATTGTTCTCGTTATTTCGTGAATAATCTTATTTGTAATTTGCATTAAATTGTAAATTAAATGTTATATAAGGTTAATTGACGTACAACTAATCGCGATAAAATTGATTCTCAGCTCACTTTTCCTGTTATTCGTGAATAATTATATATATTTTATTTCAAATTATGAACAACCTTTTATCATTTAGGCAGGCTGATTTAAATTAATTTAAAAATAAGTCGTAAAATAATAATCATAAATGCTAAGTGTCAAGTTACAAATTAATTAATATTTAAATAATTTATAATTTTTATGATTTATTTATAATTTATTCATCATAACATTTTTGATACATGTCTACGATATATTTTAATACATTAGTTTTTATCTCATCCACTTTATCATATATAAGCAATTTAATAATAAATCATGCGAATTACAATGCAAATTCTGAAAAAATATGTAATACGTGAATATGTACAGAAGTAGATATAGAATTGCTATTTTTCTTTTAAATCCAAACGATATATTGGAATTACTACGAAAATTTTTAATGTACCCTTATTTGCCCGAAATTATTTATGAAAATCTACCATGCGCTATTGGCGCGACAAAACAGAATTCATTTATAATTTTAATACGGTTCTACGTAACGATAAAATTACACGTTCAGTGTTTGTTAATCCGTCATTACTAATTCAATTTGCGTCATTACTATTTCAATTGAGCAACAAAGCGATTTTATTTTACAGTGCCTTACACAAGAAACTGAAAATAGCTGTGCAGTAATAGAATATTTAGCTGTGTAGTTATCTGAAAAAGCTGAATTTAATTGCGCGTAAAAGCCAAAATCAACGTTTCACGCATATTAAAATTAACGAAAGATACGGAGCTATTGTAAATATTATAATATGTATAAAAAATATTTATGAATCTTATGCATACACATACACATGTTTACATACATATATATGTATGTAATTATCGATAATTTCTATCAAATATTCTTTTTTTTTTTTAATCAAAAAATTGTGTAGAATATTATCCATAATATTAGACATTAAATACATATTATTTTGAAAATATGAAATAAATCATGCATTTCTCAGAATTTTGCAATACCGCCCAACATTACTTTTTTATTTATTAAAATTATAATTTAATATATTAAAAAATGGCATGGTAAAATGAGGTATTTTACTTGTGTCATTATTTCATTTGAAATAATTGAACAAATAATAGATTTTAGCACAGAAATTTTTGAAATATATTATGCAAAAGAGAAAGAAACATTTTTATACAGAAACATTTTTAGTCTTTGATTTAAAAGTAATTAATTATTTATGTTAAAACACTACTTTGAAGTTTTCATATCGCATTTTTGCCATAATAATAGTTATAAATATTGTTTTTTTTAACCAATCTACTAGACCTTGGCTTCTTGCGGTTGATGATGTTGTTTTTATAAACGTTTATCTTTGCATCTTCATGAATAATATAAGAGTAAGCAAATGGAAGCAGCGTCGCATTAAAATTTCTCCGGAATGTTTAACAATTGTTTGTAGCTTTTTGAAACGAAATTTAGTCATTTTTATATACAAGTATCGTTACGAGTTTAATCAATTTTAGAAAACAGATACAATTGCTATACACGAACGTACCTACAAAGTAATATTGAGACCTCGCTATTGTCGAGGATAGTTATGAAAGTAATGAAACTGTTCACTGACATGAAAGAAGGAGTTTCAAACGCATCCACATCGTTCAGAAACTTTGTTAATTAATCTGCCTCTGATACATAATGTCGTGTTTTAATTCTCATGGCGCCATACTGCCGAACATGTGCTCTCTCTGACATTTTAAGTTAATCTTTCGCCGTTTCCGCGTGAAACTGAATTGAAGTCAGTGACACAAGAGCATGTTATTCATAATTTTTTAATAGATGATTCGTTGATAAATATCATATGAATAAAACTTTTAAATGTTTAATTAAAATGCTGCTTTCCAACAAGTGACACAGGCGACACGGTAACTTATTTCGTCCTAGTTTACCCGATGTTAAGTAAAGATGAAACTATTCACTGTGTCGTCTGTGCTTACTGAAAAGCACCTATTGACAATATATTAGGCTTTGAAAATTAGGTTCCAGTTCGGTTTAGTTATTGTGTTATAACCGAGTGTAAACAAAATAAGTGCACCGTACGCTAATCGTTTTCAAGCAGTATTTTTTGGTAATCACAAAAAACCAAAATTGTCGTATGCAGCTGCTGTCCGTTACATGGGAAAGTCTCAGCAGTTCCTCGCGAAGTGGGTGAAACGTTATAAAGAGACGAGAAGTGTCGACGATCCGACTTGAAAGAAGTCGACAGCGCTCTGCGTTAGAAAGGGACGATAAAGCAATCGTCAAGGTTTTTAAGAAAGACTCAACTTACGTCGCGCTCAGAAAATTTTGTTCAAAAAGGATAAAGATGTAAGTATAAGAACGATTAAACGTTGATTACTTGCTTCTAGTTACGGCTGGCGGAGTACAAAACTCAAAGCTTTTAAAGCCATTACACGCGGAATAGCGTTTACAGTGGGCTAAAATCGGCCGTGATTACTGAAATGTAATTTATAAATATAATTTTTTTACCGACGAAACTTCGTTTCCCGGACGTTTTGAATTCCTAAAACACATGCGTGGTCAATTCCATGCAAATCCGTTAGTTCAACGTGCTGTAAAACATCCAATTAAAATGCACGTACGGGAATGCTTCTGTAAACAAGGTTTTAGAATTTTGTACATGTTTACGGGTAATCTCAATGCAGAGAGAATGATAAAAATTTATCGAAAGGGATTATTGAAGTCTGGTAGAAGATAATTTGGCTCTGATACCAGTTCATGAGTATTCCAAAAAAAAAAAACAACGATCCCAACCATCGAAGCCGTGCTTGTACGACGCGATGTAGAAGCGTGAATTCACTACGATGGGTTGGCCCTTACAATCTCTTGATGTTAATCCGATCGAAAATATGCGGGCTACTACGAAGATCAAGATAAGAGAAAAGTGGGTCTTTACTTTGAAACAATTATCGTATCAATTACGTTCGATCTGGAAGTCACTTCCCCGAAACTTCGGCAGAAAACTTCGTAGAAAGCATGCTTTAGTCAACAGAGGGGACTGGATGTATTATGCAAATCCATTGAAGTGTATATAATGTACTTCAAGGTCATATACACAGTAAAAAACATTTTGTATTTGTGTTAAAATTTTCCAGTGTAGAAAGTTTTGTGTTAAATTTCTGACACAGTCGTGTGTTAATTTAACATATCGTTGTGTTACTTAATTTTTCTATGTTAAATTAATATTAACCATTTTTAAGAGTTAAAATAACACAATTTATATGTAAGTGCATGAATTCTTGGTGACATATTTTATATGTTAAAGTGAACATATTAATTGTGTTATTTTCCTTTTTATAACAGTTACTATATGTTAAATTGACATAATTCTTATGTTATTCTTAAAACCAAAAAATAGATACTTCTTTCAAATGTTAAAATAACATCTTATTTTAGTTACATTTAACATTATACAGATGTCAATTTAACGTAAACTTTGATTTTTGATAGCGTCTAAATGTTAAATTTTTATGTTAATTTGGTACATATTATTTTTGTTACTTTTTAACATATTTGCTTTATGTTAAATTAACACAAAAACTTGAGTGGATAAATTGGGACATGTGAAATGTGTTAAATTTAACACAAAATTTTTTACTGTGTACTTATTTTTCAAAAATCTCTTCTTTTCTAGGAGAAATAATTAACACGCTCTTGTGCCACTAACTCTGAGATATTAAAATATGTGAATAAATATTTAAGTATAAAGAAAAATTTCATTTAATGTTTCCTAAAGTGATCGTATCTTCGTTTGTACCGACGATTACATTCCAACGACTTTGAATTTTCATTTTTTTATAATTCGAGTTTTCTTTCTGATAGATTCTTTCAAAGAATCTATCAGCCACTTTCATTGAAAGTCATTTGCTCGATATTACATAATTACAAAATGATTTAATATACATACATGATCAAACTTCTTTTTATAGTGTGAAATTTTCTAACTTCTCTTTTTACCATTACTGTCAACTGCATCAATTTTTTTCTTGAAATATTACATCTGATAAATCTGAATATTTTTATGATCCTTCTCATTTCATTTTATTCGTAACATATTTCAACTTTTTTCGTTCACTAACAGAGTTTCCTGAGCTTGAACAAATACAGCTGTCCTGATTTATGTTTACTTTAAAAATATACATATACTTATATATCATAAATCAAATTGTTGCGAATCACTCTTGTAAAGATGGAATAATCTTCTCGTTTGTTTCGCTTATATGTCATACATGAGAGCAAATTATCTTCAAAAATATAATCGTTTTTCATGTGTGGACTTTCTTGAAAAATTCAGATTCACAGCGCCGTGAAAATATCTATTGGCGAAAAACCGGCTCTTCTGCCGGACCATACGTTGATGTAGTTCACTGTGTTGAGTCCATCAGGACTGTATTCGTTGTGAGATACATACTACTCCTTGTTTGTCGGTCGGGCGAACAACCAGTGGTTGAGTGGAGCGAAGTTTATACTGCAACGTATCTATCGCACTATAAAAAAAAACTGTGTCCATTTGATCTCGAAAGAACATCGTTTTACTTTTTTAATTATCAGCGTATTTATAATTTTTGCTTGGGAATTTTAGGCAAACATTAGAAAGTTTTGGAAAATTGTGAAAATTGTGGAAGTGTAATATAAAGCAAAATAACTTTTTGTGTGCGAATAAAATAATAGAAAAAAATTTTTGTCAAAAATAATAATGCTAAGGAAGTAAACTTTTTATTGTATATAGAAAAACTTGTTACTTATTATATTTAAACTTACTTTCAACTAGATATTTCATTTTTTCACTTTTCAGTTTTCGCTTAAATATATATGATAGTTTTGCACCTCGTCACTGTTTCTTTTTTCTACAATTTTCTCAGAAAAACCGTAGCTTATCAAATTAAAACAGAATATCTTTCAAGTACCGCCAGAAATTAATTGTTATTGGTTTTACATGAGTCGTTGCATTGTTGATCGTAAACGCTGGACTATTGAAGGAAAATTTTCACAAGATATATTATTTTTTGATTTTTCCAACTCTTGCCACTACACGTTTACCACATCACAGCCATATTTCCTTTTCTGCATCTTTACCATTCCTTTCTCCATCTTCTTTCCTATCTTCTTCTTTGTCTCTTTCGCTGCCTTCTTTTTCTGCCTTTCCGATAACGATAAAAATATTTCTACTCATGGTCTATCGTGATCTAACGCTTTTTATTCCGAGGATTTTTACGATGCCAGTCTCGCCAAGATTGATGAAACGACGTATTGTCGGTTCGTGAAAATCGATTTTCGAGAAGGACGAGTTCTCTCGTCTCCGAAATTTACTCCTCCATTTCTCTCGCACTCCCTTTCTCTCTCTCTCTCTCTCTCTCTCTCTCCCTTTCTCTTCCCTATAGCTCTTTCTTCACCTTTTATCGTTTACGAAGAAAACTGCACGCCTGTCTTTCCTCGTAAGAAAGACGCACAAAGGCAGACGAGCGATATGGAAGCAATTAATCAATCATCATTCTCGGACAAGTTCCATTTCTGCACGATCTAACGGAGAACAGTGCTATTTCCAGAAATCTCAGTTAATGAAAAACGATAATTTTTGAAAGAATTCTTGAAATAAAGGAGTTTTTGTTAGAGTTGAAGGAAAAGGAAAAAGAGAAAAACGTCTGTAATAATTATTTGGATTTCATCGATTAATAATAATTTTTATCGACTATTAATAATAACTTTTAAAGAGAATCTAAAGTAAGCGTCTATCAGAATTGTGATACACGCCCCCGTTAGATTCTCTTACCAGATTAAAGATTATTTCGCAACCGCGCCTAATTTTATTCAGCCCTAACTCTCTTTAAATAAAATCTTGTAATGCATTTTAGACAAGTAATTGATTATTTTTTAATGCTCCGAAACAAACGCACGCGGGAAAACTTCGTTATAATTCACGACGAAATGAGATTCTGCGCGAAAAAAAGGTGCTTAATGCGTACATAGATTTAATCGCGGCAGCGCAACACAGCGCGATTCGCGAAATAACGAAACGTACGATAGGGATTATTACATCGCGCGCGGGTATATTAATTTAAAATTCAATTTCCGCTAACGTATCTTTGTGTTGCAGGAGACGAGATCCTCTATCGTGATGAGATAGGCAATTTGTTGATCTACAATGTCAGCTCGGCCGCATCCAAGATCCTGTTGGACTCCAGCAATCCCGTAAGTTTTGTCAAACTTCTGCACGTTGTATGAAAGTTACCTCGCAGGGGACTCTGAAGTTTGCATGAAATCCAAAAGCGCTTGTTCACGAAATTCTATCCGTAATGAATCTCAGAATTATCAGTTATTTTACTCAGGTTATCACATCTCCCCTCTTCTCCTCCGCTAATAATAACGTCAACATTGACACAAGCTACAAATGAAACAGTAACGGAACGGAACATTAAATTAAATTAAGATTTATATTAAATATATGAGGAAGCGTAAACAAGACTGATATTAATTAGGCATTAATGGAACGAAGAAAACAATATACGATGTTAATTATACGCATATCAATGTATCATTAGTATTAATAACGTAAAATATGAAATGTGTCACTGCGTTACCGGAGGTAATCAATTATTGTAAAGTGTGTACTGTGATTCGAGCCGCGGTCCGGAAAGTGTGCGTGAATATTTTTGCGCGTACACACGCGCGCGTTAACGTATGCAACAAATTATTGTCGCATTAACGTGCGTGCGATTAAATAGAAATCGCGGCATGAATAGTCAGTGCGAATTAATTGTCGGGGGGCTCGCCACCGTCGCGCCCCAGTGAGCTTCACTTCCGAAATCGCAGATAACGACCGAAATGCAACGTGCAACGAAAGCATCATATCTCACACACGTGTCCTCCCCCCCCCCCTCCGACTTCGCTACTCTCCCGATTTTCTTTCCCGTTCTAATTCATACTCGTGCGTGATCAATTAAATCGCCCCGGCCGCCGCGAGTGCGTGCGTGTACACGTGCATACACATAAAAAGCCGGAAGCCGCGCGCGTGCTGGATTGAATGCGAAAGCAGTGGAACGGGCGTAATCGGAAAGAGGGGCCGAAATATTATTTCACGACACAGAGAGGGGGGAAATGGGGGACGTAATGCAATGCACACGCCGAGCCGTGTATCGGACGAGCAACGCGCGTCCCCATCGTTACTCCCACGACACCGCGCCGTCGAAGAGATCGCCGGAACGGTAATTGCTTGTTATCTTTCACGTTCTGACGCGTGCAATCTATCGTCAACGATTCTCATCCGTACACGCGGTAGATATCCAGCCGGCTACCGTATAAAATGATTCATTACGACATCTGTAATGCGATGCCTATCTCTGCGAAATTTAACATTGCGAGGTATCTTTCCTCATCGGAGGAAAGATCTAATTGTAAGTCTACAGTCTTTACAGAATATATCGTTAGGCAAAACTATATTTCATATTCTTGATACACTGAGAGAGAAAAAAAAGATGCAGTAACTATAATATTACTATAATTTATAGTTATTTTTGGATCCCAATCATATTTTTATAGTTATTCAAACAATATAAATTATGATTGGTTTAACATTTTATTAAAGTCCTCATACACTGAGAGAAAAATATAGTTACTTTTGGCCTCAAGCACAATTTTATAATATTTCTAATGATAAATGTGATTAATTTAATTATATGCATCACTATGTTAACCATAATTACCGTTAGAAATATTATCAAATTGTGGTTGAAGCCAAAAGTAACTCTATTTTTCTCTCAATGTAATCATAATTTGGTCCATGCAACTTATAATATGGATGTTATTAACCAAAAGGAGATTTTTATTTTGTAAGTTGTACTATAAAATAATGTAATAGTAACTATAATTGGCATCACTATGAGTATATGATTATTATTACCCATATAATATCAATATATAGTACCAATATTATTATAATATTATTACAATATATGTATATATGATTATTATAACCAATATATATAGTAATAACTACTATAAAACGATATTCTTAACTATAATTATTTTACTATGCAATTATATTCGCGAATACCACATACTTTTCTCTCAGTGTATATTGTAGATATTATTATTGTAATTTAGTGTTTACGAAGTGCTTTTTATTGACATTTCTGACTATTATTAAATATTCTTTTAACGATTTGAAATTTATGAAAGGACAGGTTTGTATATAGGCAAATACAAGAAATAATTACTCGTTATTCATTTTTGTGCTGTCGTAACAACAACATTGTAAAGCGCATGATTATATTTAATATTTCTCATTTTGACAAAAAAAAAAGAATTTGTCGGATTCTGTATATTTTTATCCATTTTTACAAAAGACCCGGATGAGCGCGGTGTCCCTATTTTTTCAAATAAAATCTTATTCCTCTCGTCAGGGATCCGTCGTCGTAATCAGCAAACGCAGGGAGGTAAGCTGATTCTTTCAATTAAGTAAGCCGAGGGGGGGGGGAGAGGAGAAGCGCTAAAGAGAAATTGCAACGGCTAACCGGTGCGACACTTTGAAACTTTATTTTTACCGTCGAACTTACGTCCTTTCTTACCTCTCTTGAGTTAAATAAAGTCTTTCGCATTACTCAAAATCTTACGGGAGTGTTTCGAACGCAGTCCGAGTCCTCGCAATGCCGACGGAGAACAGCCTTATCGAAACGTTCTCCTTGTTAGTCTGAAAGCTATTAGGGAGTTTATGACTCGTGTACCTCCACTCGCATGTGTGTATACATATATATATGTGTGTGTGTGTGTGTGTGTGTGTGTGTGTGTGTGTGTGTGTGTGTGTGTGTGTGTGTGTGTGTGTGTGTGTGTGTGTGTGTGCGTGTGTGTGTGTGTGTGTATACATCTTATATGTTGAGAGCAGTCTTTGAGTGAGTACATTTGGACAATTGCGTCTAGCGAGCCTACTCGCTATTTCGAAGCAAGTGCATTCCAACCGAGTTATATATAGGATGCAGAGATTCACCGATGCAATTACCCAAATGCATTCACTTTCAAAGACCGCCTTTGAGAGTTCAGAAACGTTTTCTTATAAACAATAAACAGAATATTAGAAATACTCGGACTAACTGCAGAAATTAGCTTTTTCGTCAAAGTGAAAAAGAATTTATATTAACGTACGTTTGTTTCCAATAATATCTCTAGTATCTATTTCCGATAAAATTTAATCTGCATACGTTGTCTTTCTTCTAATGAGAAAATACAAACTCTGAATTGTGCGGCGACATAAATTTGCTTTTTATTTCACGTCCCATATGAAAATTTTATATATTTAAGATTAACAAGTTTATTAGGTATGCGTCAAGCTGTCCCAGTAGAATACTTTAATATTAGTTTGGAAAGTTACTAATAGAATCATAACTTTTACCACGTAACATGATAAAACTGTTAGCGTCACTTTGTCTCGATGTCAATATTATATTCGATTTTTTTTTCATTCTCGAAAATTTATTGAGAAACACGTCTATGGTATACATATAAAAGTATCAATAAAAATATTAGTTAAAACAACCAAGACGTATTTATTTTACTACTGTATTACAGTACAACTTATTACATAAATTTTATTGAAGATTATTATATATATGAAGATTTAATGAAAATTTAACAAAAATTATTTATTAAATATACTTTTATAATTGTACAAGTACATGCCGTTATTTTTCTCTAAATGAAATTAATAATATCTCAGAATTATTTAATATTAACAATTATTGTAAAATTTTAATTAATTAAGGGGAAGCTATGGAAAAACTATGTTTCTTACTCCGTATATGTAACTGGAACATGAATAATCTATTTTCTGAATACAATAATAAACAAGCTTAAAGCTTCATTGAGAGAGAAATATAGTTATTTTGGACTCAATTTACATTTTATAATATTTCTAACAATAAATATGAGTAACTTAATTATATACATTATGTTAACCATAATTACCATTAGAAATATTATAAAATGGTAGTCAAGTCCATAACTATATTTTTCTCTCAGTGTTGAATTTTAACATAATTATGTTAAAATTATGTAAATGTAAAAAAAATTATGTTTATGTATTAATACATATTAATCTGACCAACGGCAGCACTGAAACGCATAAAGACACGATCTGTCAGTCCCGTTTAACATACGAACTTGTCGTTTAAAATAATAATTGCAATTGCCGCGGCTGCCAGTTTACCGTATTTTGATGCGACAGTTAAGTGGAACGATCGCCAGTCTGATCGTCCGCCGACTAAGTCGAAACGATTGTCTCGCTCGTACGTGCGACTTCGCTCAACGATGGTCATCCCATTAGTGGGGCTGTCGTAGCTCATTCAACAATCTCGGCGATCCGTGTCGCGCGCGTGATCGTAATTTACTCGGCGTGATTTCGACAAACCGTTCCGGATCGTCGCGATAGCACAAAGCCACTTTCGACGCACCGTCGTCTCTCCATTCGCAGTTCATTCCGCTAACGACTCGTTTTATAAGCATAATAAGCGATAAACTTTATCTGCGATTTGCCCCGCGCCGCGTCGGGCAGGCGCGACCTCGCGTTCGCGTCGACACCGATTACTGACACGCGAGCGCGCGACATTTTCGTACTTCTACGTGATTTTCCTTATTACTGGAGTTAGTTAATGCGCCTTCTTTTTATGCGCGCGACGTTGGCCTGCAGAGATAGCGGCTAAATTCCTGTGTCATACTTTTAACGAGCAACGTTTACTTTAACCTTTAATCGCGTCAAGCGAAGCGCTCATAAAACGAGCATCAATTTGCACTGAATTAACATTACAAGCACAGATCGCATAATTCGCAGGATATCAGTGTATCTTAATTAATTCCGTTGAATTATTTAACAATACATTGAAAAAAATTCTGGTTAAAAACGGACGAATCGGAAAAATCTTGTTACAAGTTATAAAATATTGAATTCTGTTATAATAACCAGAATATTTGATCAATATCGTACAAGATTTTCTGATTAGTCCGTTTTTAATCAGAATTATTTTTCAGTGTATTATTCTCATTCTTATGTCCGCTGTATTTTTAGTATTTTTGTTGCACGTTTTACATTCTATTCGAATTATGAAATTATATTGCAACATCTGGCAACATTTGTTTATAAACAATTTGATGTTTTACGCTTTCAGGATTTGCTGTCGAGCTTTGATCACCATTTATCCGCCGACAGGAAGTATCTGTTGCTCGCCCTCAACTATCAAAAGGTAAGTAACTTTTAAGTAAGTTGCTCCGAAACTTTTGACGAAATAACATACTGGAAAGCGCGCGCATGCATTATCGTCGTGTTAATGTCAGGTAGAAAAAAAATTTCGCGATAAAATAAATGTTAATTAACTACGAAGTATTGTTTAATTAAAATTATTGCGAGTCTTTGATGGCGTGATAATTACTATGCTGACAACGCGGCTTTCCTCGAAAACATATGCATGCAAATGAGGATTACAGCAGCGCAATGTAATTGTCCCCGACTCAACCTTACGAATAGGCAATTTCTGACTTTGCATGTCTGATGCCTGTGTAATAAACTCAACGATAGACTGTGAACTTTAATATTAACGTTAACGAAGGGCCGCTTTTTCGTCATAATAACGATTCTCTCTTTGCAAGTAAATTGCAAGTTAATTGATGTCTCGGTTCAACAAGTGTCTGAAATTCACATTGTCTGCGACTACTTCCTTCCCTCGACATTTCAAAACGTATTCCGAAGATTTCTTATGCCCTACTTAACCTTTTGTTACCTTTCAAATAAGCCACTCAATTTTAACGTTGCCAATTTTATGCATTTAATGAGAATTATTAAAGAAATATTGTTGATACTCAAATATAATAACGTTTCAACATTTTTGATTAAAAATCATATATAGATTATCATTATTACGTAATTAAGAGTATCAGTGCTAATTCCATGATGATAAAAAAATTTAGTCATTCTATAAAATATAAACTTTTAAAATATGAGTAGACATTATGCTGTACAAGAATAATTCAACTTCTGTTTTATGTCGTAAACATGAATGGAGTTTTGGAGAAGTTAATATATAACTGTGTATAGTGGGGTAATCACGGCAAGCAAGGTAGACTATCCGGAAGTTAATCGTATTGCCGAACGGAATGACGGCAATAAATATTTCGTTCTACTTCCTCGTCTCTCCTCCTCCACCGTTCTTCGTCACTCGGCGAACCGTTCGTCAAGCGGTCTGACTGTACGTCGGTAGGAAACCGCTTAAACTTCCAAAGACTAGTAATTATAAGGACCTGGAGCCGAGATCTCTGAAACTGTGTGCCCACATTCCGAGCGGATGCATTCGGATAAGCCTGCGAATGAATTAAGGTCAGACTGCGCGGTAGTTAAAGTAGTGCAAAGTTTGTTTAATCCGACGGGGCACGCGGAATTCGTTTAAAATAATGTTTCGAGCATTATCGGGACAAATATATTCCGTATTCCGTTCGCAACGCGCTCAAACAAAATCTTCCTAATCTTTCAACGTCGCAACAGTTCTCAGCGCACACACATTCGAATAATTATTTAGAAGAAAAATGGTAAAATCGTTTTTATTACAAAATTTCAACAAGCCCGTGATCAGCGTTCTCAGCAGATTTAGAAAACTCTGCTAAGTAGCTCTCTGATGGAATTTATAATTTATGTTACGTTGATCCTAGACGCGAAAACGGTCTGCGTTGCATTTCTCGACTAAGTCGCTGCTAATTTGTTGTCACCGATGGTTGCGTAGTATTTCTCATCCGTTTTTCAGGGATTTGCCTTAAAATCTACGCGTCCTACAGTGATCTAGCAATTTACTTTAGTATTCAGGTCGCATTTAAAATCTGCATATTTCGCATGAGAATCGCGGTCATAATAAAATGCGCGGGGAATTTATTTATATGGAAAGAAAAAAATAATCTCTCACTTTTTCTATGATAAATAACGTTAATCTCCACACGTTTCCTCTCTCGTTACATGAAATAATAACACGAAATCTTTTACTTTCGAGTCCCTTTTAAAACGTTGCTTTAAATGGCATATCAGCCGGAGGTCTCGACTGCTGCAATAATATCGCAGTCAACATACAAAAACAAAAAATGGGGGAGAGCGTATTAAAATACAAACTGAAATTCGCGCACAAGCATTTCGTTCCCACGAGCGAAATGCGCATTTTAATTTTCGCCCATTCGCCCCGGCCAGCTCCATCGCGTGGATTAGTGTTGTCGCGCGGCTGTGTTGAACGCGGTGCGGCCCAAGTTAATTCGATCGTGCGAGGCAACGAAGAAAGAGAAGTAGAGACGGCAGTTTAAACCACCGTATGAATATTGTAGCAAACTAAACACCATGTAACACTCGACGCGGCCGCATCACGCGGGATTCTACGATTATACGCAATGATCCTTGTCTCTCTCTCTCTCTCTCTCTTTCTCTCCCTCCCTCTGTCTCTCTCCCTTGTCGTCTCTGCTTGAACCCAGCGGGAACCAGCGCCGCGTCCTGAACGCCACCGCCCATAACCGACCAACAACCGTCTGTCGTGCACGCCGGTCGGTCCAATTGCATACATTACCGCCACCGTATCTCCCTTTCGCCCTCGCCTATTTCATCCTCCCGCTCCCTTGGTCCTCTCTCCACCACGCTGTCCTTTCATCCGCTCCTTTGTATGCGCCAACGTGCACGCGTGTGCGTGTACGTAGCCTCTGTGCATCCTACGCCAACGGTCCACGGTAGCCGCTGTTACCGGTGCACGCGAAATCCTGAGTTATGTCCCGGACGGACCATCTGGATCTCCGAAGAGGGACTACGCGCTATTCACTGGCGAGCGCGAGTACGGTAATCGCCCCCCGAGAAATCGCCGCTTTACCCGGTTACCAATCCGCCAATGTCCTCTCGATATGCTGGCGGATTAGATACGCATACAGTGAATTAGGATGAGATCTTTCTATGGGTATTAACTCGATAGAGAAATAGAATTGAGAAGAAAATGTCGCAGATCACTAATGTCTATGATCTACACTGAGAAAAAATTCTGGTTGAAAACGGACGAATCGGAAAATCTTGTAGGATTGACCAAGTATTCTATATTAAATTTATAAATGTAATAAAGTATCGAGTTCTATTTATAATAATCAGAATTTCTATTATTGTAACCAGAATATTTGATCGATTCTACAAGATTTTCTGATCCCGTTTTTAACCAGAATTTTCTTCAGTGTATATCTTCGCAGAGTGGATGTAATGGATAATTACATACAAACACAAATTAAACACAAATTAGTATACTATATTTTGAAAATAAGAGATATTAAAAGAAAAATAAGTCAGAGAGAAAATATCTATTTTTGAAAAGTGATTGCGCTTTTAGTTGTTTCATAACAAGTTCTTGAATGCATCCATCCATTGTTAATTACACGGCGCACGATAAGTATTTTATTATTGGTGCAAATTTAAAGAAATAAAATATAGTTGTTTATTGCGTTTTAATAGGTGATAATTTTGCAATAATTTATGACATGTGAGCAATAAATTTGTAATAATTGTACAATTTTGGTTTATTAAAATTTATCGAATTTGCGATATTATGATGATTGATACGCGTGAACTAATTAAATTGATCTAATTGGATACTCTTCACGTAATTATGTAAACTGTCTCGTACAAATTCCCAATGAAATTCGAAATATAGTCGCTGTAGCGTGTATCGATTAAACTTACCGCGGTGTTTAAACAGAGGACGGAAAGCGGGCACAATGGGGATTTTTCTCATTTGAAGTAATTAAAAGTTTTTCGTCTACTGATATCTTTCTTCATTAAAAATTTCATTTTATAAATTTTTCTTCGCGCAGCACCGCCATTCCGGATATTAGGAGCGGCATCTGGCGCAGGCTATATCTCTAATACCTTGTGAAATTATGCACTATTAATGTCGCAGAGTTTCTCCGCGATCTTCTGTCGACTCCATTTTTATAAATTAGCCGCATTACGCCTTACGTGCAAGAGGATGTCGCGTATTATTTTAGGAAAATCACGGTACGTAATCTTAAGTAATGCGGATGTAAGGTTACACTAGTTTGTTTTTTTTTTCGTCTTTGTGTACACTAAAACAAAAGTCTGTAACTGTATTAACGTTTATAAACTTCCTTTTATCCGTAAAATTTGCAAGCTTGAATGGCTTGGATGGACTGTTGTATAAAATGCACTTGGTGTGTAATTTTTATTAATTGAAACTGAAACGTGTATCACTAATTTTTCCCTGAAAGTTACGTTTAAAGTAACATTTTGTATTGTAAAATAATTTATAGCAAAGCAATTTAATTCTTTATCTGCTTAAAACAATTCTCGGATCTTATAACATTTCATGATTAACCTTTAGAAAACAGGAAGCATTTTTTACTTTAAAGTGTACATGTACAAAAATATCTTATACATAGTATTCAAGAAAAAGATGATATTAAATTTTAGGAGTATGTAGTACTCGTGAAAGTAAATAAAAAAGCCTTAAACAAAAGTCCAAAAATAACTTATTCCCAAATTATAAAGCATTTTTATTATAAATTATGAAACAATTCTTTCAAGAAAAATGGACAGGTTATGACGGTCCAGTTGCATGACCGTCTCATTTACTAAATTAAATTTAATTAAAATTTTATTTATGGGAACATTTGAAGAACATGGTGTGTGCCACATCACTTGATACACTAGATGAAATGACACAGAAAATTGTAAACTGTTGCCGGCAGAAACACGAAATAAACCCGGAATCTTTGAAATGTGTTCGATCTTCAATAAGAAAATGTGCCGAATTGTATTGAATTGTGTATTGAATGAATGGAGGGCACATTGAACATTTGCTATAGATTAAATTCATTTTTTATTTGTTATTACAGCAAAAAATGTAATTTGGAAATAAATCATTTTTGTGTCACTAAAATGTTTAAGGCTTCTTCGTTTATTTTCACGAGTAGTACATACTCTTAAAATTTAATACTATCTTTTTTGAATATCTTGTAGGCGGATTTTTGGAATCGCTAAAGACGAATCAATAAGGACGAATCTGATCAGAAATAAGATTTGACAGCTGACAGCTGTCAATTTTGTTATAAACTTAACATGCAAGACAATATTATTAAATGTATTCGGATACTTCATTATATGAAAATATTCATAAAATAAAAGTACATATCTAATATCAAAATTATAAATACATATTCACATAATTATATAAAATGTTTAAAATTGGCAGCATGTTTACACACAAAAATTTCTTATAAATTTTTCTCCTAGCTTTTAAATACATTTTCATAATAATATTTCTCATAAAAGAACTTTGTGTATTTATTAATTATTTAATATTGAATATAAATAATAATTTTATCAATATTTACAATAATATAAATGTTTTATGAAAATTTTCCATACTTATTAACATTCCGGATGAAAAGTCAATTTTTCTGAGGCGATTATATATTTTTCATAGAATAACATTTTGGTATAAATATTAAAATTCTAAACTGAAACCTACAAAAGTCGTGAAA
The DNA here is from genome assembly GCA_928718305.1 of Tetramorium bicarinatum. Classification (NCBI taxonomy): domain Eukaryota; kingdom Metazoa; phylum Arthropoda; class Insecta; order Hymenoptera; family Formicidae; genus Tetramorium; species Tetramorium bicarinatum. Next base: position 23,026,378 of record OV788325.1, read on the forward strand.
AAATCTCCTAAAAATCCTAAAGATCCTAAAAATCTTCTAAAGATTAATAGAGCAATTCTAATATATGTGTATATTTCAGAATAAAATTGCTCTTGATACATTTTATTTTTATTTAAAATTATCGTCAAGGGGAATTTAAATAAATGGTCAGTTGGTTTTACCATGGTGGTCGTACCGATGATATATTAGCAACAATTTATTTTCGACGTTGATTGGCGCCGCACGTTCCCTTTTACCTGCGCCATCCCTCTTTGCTCGGCCACTGGCTAAAAGTATTACAGTTGGTTACTGTCTGCGAAATTAAATGTGGATCCTTCTAAATTAGAGGGAGGAAATTATATCTGCAGCCGACCGTGCCACTCCACATTTCATGCTCCGCCGACGTATCCAATTAATTTTTTTTAAAACCGCGCACACGCGCCACCGTGCGCTGATATCGGTGCCACCGGCGACGTCCTGGCCGATTTCGCGTGTGCCTCTACATCTCCTGCGTCAACTTTATAACGTCAAACGCCAGCAGCGTAATCCCACCGCGGTCCATGGTGTATTGACCATTAATTAAATGGCGCTTCTGCCGAATCTGCCGGATTTATACCTTCCATGATCGAGGGGATTATCTGCGATAGCTCGGATGATTCTCCTCGATCGCGCGTCCCATGTGCGCGGAATATGCTGTTTCGATTGTTCAGCGTATCCGCACGCAAAATGGGGGGGATACGGTGGGATTATCTTATGTCATGCTGATGAAAGGAGCTTCCGCGACGCGCGTTGCATCGCAAAAATCATAGGTAGAGTAGACCGAGATGAATCGGATCAAAATAAGAATTGAGAGCGTATGTATTACATTTTTCAATATATCTAACCATGTAAAATACAAATAATTATTATTTGTATTTTACATGGTTAGATATACTGTATCCCTGTAATCCGATTTGTCTCGGTTTACCCTATTGTTTATTAATCCTATAGCTTTCACAGTATCAAATTTGTTGCATTCACTTTAAAGTGAATTTAAGAGTAATAAAAGTATAAAACATAAATTTTTTATATTATCTTATATCTCTTAGATATGCTTTCAAAAAACCATTTTCAGTTCTCAAATAAAAAAAAGTCATATTTATCATTTTCTATAACATATAAAAGGATAGAATTTTTTTCTAACGTTTTAGAGGTCTGGGAGTTAAAGAGTTAATAATGTTTTATAAATAAAATGTTAATTTACAAGTTAAGTATTATTAGTCAAAATTAACTTGTTCTAATTAATTTTAGTAAGAATTACATACAAAATGAGCTTTATTTCAAAACTAGAAATAGAATGGGTTTAACAAAAGTTACAGTAGCTCTTCATTTTTATTTTTCATATCTAGTACGCTATAATACACTAAAATGCATTTTAGAAATAATGTATTTCTTTTGTTAAACAATAAGTATTTCTTCGTGAAAAGATCATATAGGATTGTCATATTTCTTCTTGTTATTTTCTTTATCGCACGGAAAATATTTTGAAAGAGATGTTTGCAACGTGAAAGAATATTTTACGACGCTTTATCTTTAAGATAATGATACCAGGTGCATCTACGAACTTCATACACGACCATATAAAGAACCTTACATAGTCTCCGACCGTCGATGACACAAAAGGAATATTACGAAAACAGCTTGCTGTTTCTTGTACCATTAGGGGAAGCCTTAGTTGGGTACTAGCAAGCTACAATATATGTTACGCTTTTTGTGCGCTTTTTGCACGCTTTTTGCGTCATTAGGTGTTTCAACAGGATCATAATCGTTAGTATGAAAAAAATTTTTTTCTGTTTCGTTCTTACGTAATAAAAACACATTAGTAGGAATTTCTTTGAAAGGGAAAAATTATTTGTAATAAAAGCAATGGTTGCTATTATTGTCGGTTTATCATCGTTAATTATATCGTGCTTTTTTGTATATTTTTACACAAAAATGATAATCTGAAAAACGAATCGTTATTTTATTAGAAAGCAGAGGATGAGTTATATAATAATTTTTTTATGATTAAAATTAAATTATTACAGTACAGGATAATATTGGATAATATGTTAAATTGATTCTATATTTTTGAAGTAGACTTTCAATGTTCCGTGTTTTATAAATTTATTTCATGACTTCTAGATTAACTTTTTGTATTGTATAATATTGTATAATACTCGTATATATAATTATATATATATATATATATATATATATATATATAATATATATATATATATATATATATATAAAATATATAAAATTTTATTTTTATAATTTTTTTCGTTTAATTAGTACAAGTTTTTACAGGATAATAATATGGTTATCTTATAACATAAAATGCGGAATAATTCTTTTCTCCGCCTGCATTTCCGAGAAGAGTAAGCTCTCATCGAGCTTACTCTGCGAGAATTCTCTTTTTATCCCATTTTTCTTTGTTTTGCGTTGTGCAACTCTTTCATACTCTTGTATATGTATCCTGAAAAATGGGGAAGTAACAAATCAACAACTAAGAGATGGACAATGTTCTTTTTTATTTCCTACAACGTTTTTTAGCGCTGCTTGAGATTTCCTTGATAACGAATAAATCCGTCGATAATATCAAACGTATTGTTAACAGGAATACGAGTTGTGTGCACTATTTTATTTCCAGAGACAAATATATTCCCAGATAGAGTTCATCCTCGATGTAACTACTCTAATCAAGTGAGTCATCCGTTGTTTCTGACAGTATTTACCGAGATAAAAAGTTAAATCTTTGTTAGTTAAAAATGAACTGAAATAACGTAAAGTGTTGTGATTCGAACTTTATATTTGCAAATCTGTATCACAAGGATTAACATTCCACATATTTTTAAGACAGAATTTTAAGCAGTATTTTAAGCAGTGAAAAAAAATGACGTGTCGAAAAAGACAGATAGTTTAATATGCTCTCAGAATATGCTTTCTCATATTTCTTCCTAAACGACCGTGTTCGACAAATTCTTCTCGATTCGACATTAAGGAAACTATCTCATTTACTAGGTCGGACGATTAGAATTATGAATTCACTCAAATTTCACCGTCACGGCACTCTTGGCCGACGCCCAGGGAATGCGCTCTACGATCGAATTTTTCTTCCGCCAACTCTCGTTCACCTCGACGAAGTCTCCGAAGTTCCTCGAACTACTTGCTCCGGCTCTAATCCGGGATTTATACTGCGCTCTCCGGCTAATTCAGAATTTATGCCGGCGATACTTAGACATAGTTACCGATGACGCTAGCGTTGTAATTCCGGCGCGGCACGTCCGATCGAACATTGTCGCATTCCTGCAACATTAAGTCCCGTTCATTGGCATTCTGATCCTCTCCAGTTGTGTTCCTTAATTTCTTTCTAGATTTATTTTAATCTCACTGACTATAACTAAGATGAAAATTGTTATTCCCGGAGAATCCCGCTCCACTTTTTTATTACGTATTAACCTATTCTATTCATTTTTATGTAAAAAGGATTCTTTGATGAATATTTCAATTTCCATAACAATGCATTATTTTATAAACATACATTTTTCTTTCTTAAATATACTTTTAATATTCAGTTTGTTAATAGAATCCTTTTTATATAATTTTAGTTTGGAAGAAGGAGGCAGGAGACATGATTAATAATATCATACTCATATATGATGTATACGTGGATTATATCTAGAGCGCAGATATATCCTTCGTTTGATGGAGTTTTGATACTCTACATATCTAGACTAAAGTGTCCATTATGCTTTGGGCTTTGATACTTTACTCGACAGAGGAAGTTTCCGTCCTCAAAGAAATTCATAATTCACATGCACTTCTCATGATGCGAAAGGGACGACCTTTGGCAAAACTCTTCACTTGTACTAAAGATTCATTCGAGACAGGCTTATTAAGTCCTTTTGCGTCTAGGGCGCATGAAAAATTCGTCGCATAACACGCGAGACTGCTAAAAAGAACACGTCTCGCTGTATCGGAAGCAATTGAAGCATTTATCACGAAGTAAATATACCATTAAAGCGGTTTACCTGTGTAACACTATAAAATGCATCTGGCGAGCGCGGATACATAAAATTTCGTGTACCAATAAATACAAATGGAAGATAAAATTGTGGCAGAATTAATTAAAATTGTAGCAGTTTTAATGTAACTCGATAACGACGCAGTTACATGACGTTATATTACGAGCAGAATCCGCAAATGGAAAAATATGCGAAATGCGAGACGCTAATATATTTTACAGAATTAAAAATCTTCAATAACCTTTTTTTAGATCTTTTTCTAAAAACTGAAAAAAAGCCGCCTTCTATTTTATTCCATTTTATTCGAGACTCGATGATCGAAATTATCTGAGGACCGATAATGCCGTGCAACTGCATGAAAGGAAACACATTCGCCCGAGGCATCTATAATTTGCGAATAGTCCGCTGGTTAAGCGATATGAATAACGTTTGAGCGGGATAATTGCGTGAAAATGCCGCAGGGCAGATTACGCGAGCGGGTTTGTAGAGATCCCGGCGTAATCGCCTTCATTTATATCCCAATCGCTGGCGAATGATCGGATGCCAAAGCTCTTTCTGTCGAGATGCAGACGGGACCGTATTACGGTCGCTACCGGATGACCGATAGGCGGACTCTCGCTACTGCGCTACGCGGCTGGCCCGCGCTACGGGAAACTACTGTTAGTAGTGCAGGCATACGGATCGGAAACCGCCGTGCATTGAACGCAGCTGTCGGAAATTTTATGACTAATTCATACCACTGCCTCTCTCCATACAAACGCGTAGTTGACGATACCTTTGATTCTATCAACGCCGATCGCCTGACGCTATCGGCCATCGCTGATAAGCTGCTAAACACCGCGGGGAACCTGTCATAGTGGTTTTAGCCGCCGGCCATCAGCCATTTACTTGGATTACTGACTACACCTCGCGGCATTCATCATATTGCACTGTACTGTCATACATTCGTATGATACTCCAGATATATGTCAGTATTTATGGCAATGTCATAACCACTGTAATTTAGTGTTCGAAACATGTGTCCTATTTCGCAACGTTTATTTGATTTATTTTATTTTACCAGGCGTTATTTTTTGTAATAAATTATTCAATATATATAATAACTTACTATATATAATACATACTATATATAATACATAATAATAACTTGAGCACTCACTAATCATACAATTGCGTAAATTTTCTTTAACTTTTTAAAATAAAAAAAAACATTAAACACAAAGCGTAGGACTTTTGATATTAGAACGAATTTTAGTACACGTTTTTTTTATCATAAAATATGAAATTCTCGCAACACATTAGTTAAATTTTAAAAATCAGAACCGTCATTTCAATGTAGGCATTTTTTATATATCACCAACAGTTCTTTATTTTTTTTAAATTCAGGGCAACGTAAAGGTAAATATTAGAAAAAATTCCGGGTTTCAAAACGATTTGGGGCTACCACAAAAAAATAGCTGACAGCTGTTTTGATAGCCGCAATACGTATCCCTTCGAAGGCCCGGGATTTGATCGAACTTTATTTCGTTGGACAATCCGACTCGCGCGTAACGCTCGGAATCTCACGGGGAAATAAAACCATGTTGGGACTGTAAAGAACTCCAACGCGACAGCGCCATGTGCTCGTGATTTCGATAAATGACGGGGCCCGCGTACAAGTAGTTACGTACACGTGTTCCACGTGATCGTAACATCAATCGGGCATCGACGGTAAACAGGATCGAGCATTCGTTACGCGATCGGTGAAGGGGTGGGGAGGGGGTTGAATCGGGTCCATCGGCGATTTTAACGAGACGTTCGCGCGTTTATGCCATCGCCATCGATACTCCGTCATATCCGTTATCGTCACTCTCCCGCCCGACGTCCGTTTACGAAGATTTAATGCCCGGCGATTGTCATCGTGCCGATGCACGATACTCAATTCGATCGTTACACTTTATTTTAGCATTTGACAGCGATGAAATCTTGACGGCGTGTCGCGCGAGCTTTTGTCGAGCGCGCAATGGGAAATTTAACGGGCGTCCGAGATCGGACGATTGCTGCGATGCCTTTTTCGGATGACCGCTCTTGTGACCGCTATATATTTTTCCCCAGCAGAGTTATTATGCGGTTAAATTAATTGACTCTATTAATTTTTACTCTCGATAAATATTATATATTACACTGGAAATAATTTGATTTTCATGCAGTAAAGTGTACAAATTTCATAACAACTCATTGTCAATTAAATATATGTTCTTTAGATAAGTTAATATTTATTTTACAATAAAAGCAGAGAGAGTTTATCTTTTTTATGCAGTTTTTGCGCGATGAAAGCGTTATTTCTTTCTCGGTTTTTTAAATTAGTTATAAATGAAGAACTGAAACGCATACAAAAATTCTTTTCTACACTGAGAAAAATATCCGACAGTTTTGATCGGAAAAAACCGTTCGAACATCTTATCCGATCGATTTTGAACGGATCTAAGACTATCCGATGAAGTGATGGATGCTTTTATCCGATGAAATGTAGTGTCCGATGAAATATGAACGGATAATGAGCCGCAGTTATTTATCCGTTATTTATCCGTTCAAATTGACATACAATATGATCGGACATTGCATTTGATCGGATAAAAATAGTATATTTTATCCGATCAAAGTATTCACTTAATCGGAAAAAAAAACCGATCAAAGATGTCCGATCAGAAAAAATCCGATGTAATAATATCCGATCTAATGTAGTACTATATCCGATTAAAACATGTCGGAAATATTATGCGTATGCGCAGTTGCGCTTGTGCCGAAACGTACATGCACGAGCTTTGTTGTCTCGTGTCTCGGTCAGTCTCGGTCCTCGTGTATGTATCGTGCCTCGTGTATTATCATGTGCTTCCGTGCATCGAAGATGAACACATTAATTGTAAGATCTGTTCTTGAAGAACTTAATGTCGAACAAGAAGTGATTGAAATTCTCTTTGATTAAGTTAGGTTAAGGTTAAGTTCAATCAGAAAATATCCGATCTAAAATATCCGTTTGTTATTCACCAAGAAGAATTTTAATCACTTCTTGTTCGACATTAAGTTCTTCAAGAACAGATCTTAATGTGTTCAACTTTGATGTACAGAGGCACGTAATACACGAGGCACGATATACGAGGAACGAGACACGAGACATCTTTGATCGGATATAATGTAATCGGACTTTCCGTTCAAAAAGTAACGAACGGATTTTAGATCGGATATTTTCTGATCGGACATTTTTGATCGGTTTTTTTTTCCGATTAAAGTGATCGGTAATATCCGTTTGTTACCTTTTGAACGGATTTTCCGATCAATTATGATCGGACTTTTCTCTCAGTGTATATAATCAAAATCAATTTATAATAGGAATCCTTGCTAAATGGTAGTGCTGGGTTTCTTTTGCATAGTAATTCATTTTGAGTACATTTTTCTCGCCCAGTCAACTATGCGCCGAATAGATTTATCGGTCTTTGAAACGCAGTCACAAACTAGAATAGTTCAATCCCAAATTAAATTTGGAAATAAATTTTAATAATTTAATATTTTTCATTATTATGCAAAAGAGACGCAGCAAGACCGTCTAAGGCTTCCTATTAACTGATTTTGATCATATAACGATCTAATTTTATTTTTAATTATTATTCCTTTTTATAATTCAATCTTATATATATTTATATGGTAATACGCTTATAATTATTTTCAAGAGCATATGGGATCCAAAATGCGAGAAACTGGATAATTTCTGTCAAAAATTTATTCCATCGAAATGCATAAATTTCGTATTTGTTACGTAGTTACCTACATTTATGCATTTCATCGGGCAGGGTCGAAGGTACAATTCGCGATTCAAATTTCCTTGTCCCTCGGTCACTTAATTCCCCATACTTCGGAATCAAGAGCGAAATCAATTTTTCATCATAAGTAAAAGCGCATTAATTTACCACGATCGTCGATCGTTAATTAATTAAGGCCGCTAATGGAAATTGGCCGGCCTTTGAAGTCCTGGATAGTCGGATCGGGCTGGGCATAATGACTCTTACCGGAAAATAGACGGCCGATCAATTACGATGAGAACCCTTTGGATGCGTTTCTACGCGCCCCATGGGGGGGTTCAAGTTTCTCCAAGTCTGTTCCGCGACCAGGGAGGAGCCGCGCGCGAGATTTCAGAATGGCCTATTAAAATGTCAACGCGATTCGAGGCGGTATCGATTCCGCCGCTCGCCCTCGCTCGCCAATTCACGATCTCGAATTCCCGTCTCGTCCCGCATAACACGAACAATAAGTACCGCCGTTGAAACCGCAGCTGTAACCGCCCTCAAACTGTACCCGTTTTTTTCCATCCTCTCTCCTCCCTTTTTCACGCTGACTTGCTCCCTCCAGTCGCTTAGTCGGAACAGTTGTTTTTGATAGACGTAGGATTGTCTCGTCGAATCGACGCTTTTCGTGCTCAGTGTTTTGCGGGGCTTTATCACCATGCTTGTTGCATCGGAGTCGTTCGCTCGAACGTAGTTATGAATATCGATCGTATTTCCTCGACCAGAAGTACGGAATTAACAGTGACGCGATAAAACATTATATCGAAAAAAGTTTATAATCTTTCTAGTTTTCTACTTGACTCGTTGACCGGAATAGCGAGTCACTTGATCATTGAAGGAAAGAAGATTTGTGAAAATTGTTTAATGCAAAACTGCTTTATTTTGTAGTTATTTTATATATAGAGAAGAAGTTAATGTAGTTATCTACTTCATGCTTCTATTTAGTTAAATAGAGTCGATATTTTAAAAACAAATATTGATTTGTCGCTAGGAAACAATATATTTTAATGTTTCGAAAATTATATGCAACAAATTGAATTCGCTGATAAATTTATATATTTTTTTTTGTTGGTCAAAATTTGTGAGTAATATTTAGCAATAAAATCGGCTGAGTAAAATTATTAAGTATACTGAAGTACCTGAGTGTTGACAATCATATAGCCACGTGAATCAATATCCCGATGACGTAACGATCATTGCCGTGCTTCTCAATGAGCTCATAACTCATTATCCGGTCGCCAATATGCATCCATTATGTCCGTTCACGCGATAGACACGCGATAGACCAATTGCTCAATATTGACATTGATTTGATGCGTGGAATGCGACAAATATTGTTCTTGTAAAATCAACTTCGATAAATGTACCGTGGCGCAGCGATTTTTCCGAAAATAGAGTTTAAGGATTTTCACAAAAATAATTTGGAATAAAAATTTAATTATTCGCATTTTGCGTAGCTAATCGAATACAAATAACAAAGCCAAATGAGTGTTGCACATTTTTTGCAACAATAGCTTTTAATTTTTGAGAATATTATCGATTTTTTCATTTATTATCGCCTTGCGAATAATTAATTTTAATTTTCAAGAGGAATTTATGCGCACTGAAAAAAAATTCTGTTAAAAACGAACAAATCAGAAAAATCTTGTACACTGTTAAACTCGTAGTGTCAAATTAGACTCAATTTGAGTCATTTTTAACTATTCCGTAGGTCGCCACTGCTCCTACTCAATATTTCATTAATTTTGACTAACATAGAAGTTAAATTAGATAAATTAACTTCAATTTTAGTCAAAATTTACCTTCCTTATAGTCAAAATTAGTGAAATATTGAGTAGGAGCAGTGGCAATCGCATATAAGAGTTTACAATGTAAGATTGATCAAATATTCTGATTATTATAATAGGAATTCTGGTTATTACAAGCTATACATTATTGAGTTTTATTGTAATAACCAGAATATTTGATCAATCTACAAGATTTTCTGATTAGTCCGTTTTTAACCAAAATTTTTTTCAGTGCAGAGTAGCTGTACCTGTTGTTTTTTTTTGCGAAGCTATAACTCTCAAGAATTGAAATTTAGAGTCTAAAATTTTACGGAAGGACGTTTGTCTTTTTAATTTAATTTCAAATTTTGCCAATGTTCCGTTCGTATTAATGGTTGAACTTTATAACCGACAACATCATGATGAAAATGGTCAATCTGAGCGACGAACTTTGATGAACTTCAATGATTCCCGCGTCATCTTCTGACGCCGGATTGTCCCATTGACAGTGTGTTCAGTTCAAAGCAACGAGACCAACCCGCATTTGCAAGAACCGTGCTCGACCGCAGTCGAATTGTTCGCCGCGGGATTTGAACAATGTCATTAACGTATCTAAATTCCGGCGGGCCGGTGTGCTACCATTGTCGTCGGCTGTGGGGCTTTGTTGCTGCAAACACGTACGTGCGTGCACGAGCGTTTGTATGCGGGAAGGATAACGCGGATCGTACCGTTCTGCGGGGAGCCGCACAAGTAGACGCGTATAAACGGACGCAGTAATAGCACCGGATAGAGGGATTCTTCTGCCACGCCTTCTGATCTTGGTGGTTGTAAACTTTGCTCTTCACTTCAGCGGCAACAATCGCCAAAACGTCGGAACGACGAAGTGAATCGGCGCGATCGAAATTTTCATCGTGCCGATAAATTTCTTCTAAAATCAACAGAAACAATTTTATCGCGCGCGAGATTCATCACACAGAAAAATCTCCAATTTCGAGAATATGAAAAAAACTTTTTCAGAGAGGCGTTTATAGATTTTTATTTTTACAAGCGATATTTATTGGCATAGTGGATGAAACGATATTATTTTCATTTAAACAAATATCTAAAATGTTAGATATTTATTTGTATTAGATATATATATTTAGCGAGGAGTGCAGGACTCTTATTTTTGTTTCATACCTTATGGACAGTGCTTACGGTTCTTGCCGGAGTTGCTAGTTTCTTAAAATTTTATGTTAAGGGTTGTTTCCTTCCCGAAGCAGCTACGTTCTTTCAAACTCGCAAGGATACTTGTTGGATACTGCGTGTGTATCGAATGCGATTGTGGGAAGAGATAAAGTAAAGCGAAGCTCATAAAGGATGGAATTCAGGACGGTGGTGACAGCATTCTCGCCAGATGCTATTATTGCACCCGTTTGTACGTACTTGGAAGGCAGCGCGGATTCCCGTTAGTCGACGGAAACACAAACGCGCCGCACGGCTGCACCGGATACACCAGTGGCCATGTCTTTGGTTAGTCCCTCGGATTTGTTTAGCCTCCACTTCGTAAATAGGATTAAGGTTTCGTTGATGCAGTGCGGAGAAAGTCGCCCGGCGCGTATCCACTTTATCTTTAAGAGCAGACTTTTCTTATAGAGAAACAGTTTGTTGCTCTAGTACTTTAATTAGCCTAGAGGCTTTGCTACTTATGATATTGAGATCCATATTGTTACAAATTACTTTATGATTATATTTAATAATAGATATTATAATAAATGATAAATATTTAATAATATAATTGTCATGAATGAAATTGATACAACTTAATAATCGACAACAAATGCGATAACAATTGATAAATGTTAATAATTTTTAAATATACAATTGCAGAATTTTACACCTTTACATTTTTGTAATACGTCTTATGACATTTTTACAGTAGTCTCCTCATATTAAACAGTTTTCTCTCTTTGTTCGGAAAGTCTATATTTTTTTTTACAAGCCGATTTTGTTGGGAAGTATAGAATAATCCCCCCAAAAAAGAGGTAAAAAGATCTTTTGGTGAAAAAAAATATTCGCATCTATCGATCGCCGAAAAAATCACGGTTAGCCGTCGACTGAAAACTGACGAAAATGGCGCGTAATTTTGGCGCCGGCCGAACATGTAGCCATCAGCGCGGGCGTCGCCAGGTGTGACGAGCGTTTGAAAAATTGCCAGTCATCTGCGTTCAAAGTTAAGCGAAATGCCGCGCCGCCCCGGCAGCATGGCGTTACGAAAAATTAATTCACGGCTTAACGCACGTCAAAGGATTAGGGACGGTAGGCACAATGTGTCACGTGCGAGAGGTCAATCTACCTGATATATTCCATCACGCTGCAGCGAATTTCGGAACGTCCGGTAGCGCGATTGCAGCGAGCTGCATTTTTCATAGCGCCACGGCGCGTAAGCGTTTCTCACACACACTCACACATACACGAACAGCTTTATAATTCGGATACAATCTTCTTTTAAATTCTACGCTCCGTCGGGAATACTTCAGCTGCAAAAGTGATCGTGAAACAAATTGTTGGATCCTTTTACGCAATTTTGTGCAAATAACTTTCTCTTCTTTTTAAAGCGGCCAAGATAAAATGCATTCTTCGGATATATCTGTCTTTTTAAATGTAAAATGTAAAATAATTATAACTCCTTTTAAAATGGCTTTTAAAAATGTAAAATAATTATAACTCCTTCGAATTAACTGATTATTCGAATAATGATGGATTGGACAAATGAATGAGAAAAAGCTGGAATGCATTTTATTTCCAATATGGTATATACCTTTATCTTTTTAAAAATATTTTTAATGTAAAATACCTTGAAAAACGTAATGAACAATAAGGTGTACTGCATAATGCAAGTACAGACGTGTAGAAGAGGTTTGCTGCACCAAATAGAGCAGCATAACTATCCTACTCAACAATGTAAAAGTCCCATAGGACATTCAAGGAAGATATTCTCGGACGGTTATTCGGACAAATGCTACCTTGTAACAAGAAAGGGAACAGACACTTTGAGATAACGTTAACCAAGCTGGAAATGCTGTTTCGCGAAAATGAGGTCTTGAAGTTGGTATACTTCCATGCGGAATACAAGTTACGTGGCACATTAAACTTTATATTTACGGAACGTTATCGTTAAGAAGTTATGATTATAATGAGTGACCACGCGAAATTTCAATTCTAGATTAACAAAGATTAAAAGATATTTGCTTATTATACATATCAAATCTCAAGAATTTCGTTTTGACGAATTTTACATTATTTTATTTATTACATTATGAATAATTAATTTTACTCTATGAAAATTGTAAAATATGAAACTATATGAAACATTTAATTTACGTGCGACTATTTTTTTGTTTCGTTTTATTTTATAGTCCGATATGTTTTTGGAGAGAAGAAATTTACATTGAGAAATTGTTTTACTTAAATTTAAACACAAATTAAATCGATAATGTCAACCTGCTCTAATTAACTTAATTTTTTAATTCTGTTGCAAAGTCTTATTTAATATAATATAATATAATAAGTCTTATTTATTTTTATTAAGTTAACAAGGTCTTTTCGCGGTTATTTGATGTAATTATTATGATACTTACCTCATAGTCTGTGCATACGCATTGTAACACTGTTATTTGTGTGCAACGAAGAGAAAATCGAACACGGAAGAGCGGCAAAAGCTGATTATGATAATTAATTGCCTGGGGTAATTCACAATATGCATAACAACACATTTAGTATCATTGAACAGATACTTCGTTAGTATAAAGTGGAAAGGATAACAATGGCAATAACAGTTGAAACTGTGCGATTACATAATTCTCTAACTGTTAATCGGGCGGACAACAGTCCATTAGATAACGTTTGATATTAATTACATTAATTACTTCACATTACAGAATTCTTTTGACATTCCGGTTTCAGATAATTTTGTACAGCTCCGGTTTGTACATACTTCTATTACGCGTCGCGCGAATAGTATTGGGATTTTGGACAAATTATTTTTGCATTGTAATTGCTGAAATCTTCAAAAAGAAACAATTTGAAAGGAATGCGCAATGACTGATAATATGTAGATGATAACATAATTATTATCTACATATCTTCAAAGTGGAGTCATAGCTTTTCTTGCCTTGAAGGTATCTGTCAGGCAATCGCCATTAACGAACGTTATTGGCAAGTTTATCGGATGGATTAACTAGATATATCTTAAGCGACTTGATAGCTGTTGCACAATCTGTAGCCCTTTGATGCACTGATCTACTTCGTCGCTATATTCAGTGCATCTCCGTCCAACGGGAAATGGCCCGCTGGGCTTCATACGGCTGACATATTACCAGTTTTCCTGAAAGGACATACATACACACACATACATGTATACATACAGAAATCCAGAGAGGCATCCCGCTGATTTCACAGCAGCACACTTATGTGCCGTATATATAAAAGATTGCTTTCATTTTTTTTTTTGGTCACCGTTTTTTGGATCAATGCCTCACTGAACAGGCAAGTTTGCTTTGACCAAAAGAGAGGGACCCTTTAGAGAAGCGGCAGTTATATTAGAGATTTCTTACGGTAAACTCGTAATATTTCCCGACAGCTGAATTTCGCATCAGTTTCCTGGTAAATAAAACAAATTTTTCTTGTAATTATCAATCACGATCGCGTTTATTTTTACAGTAAGAACTGATATTTAGAATGTAGTATCTGTTTACATTTATTTTATATTGCAACCACGTATTTTTACAGAAAACATTTTACTAGGATGGGCATTTATAAAAAAAAGAAAAACCCTTTATACGTCGCGATAAAGAAGACGTGTATAAAAACACCCTTTATATAACACCCTTCTGAAGAATAAAAAAGGAAAGAGGCGTGTTGCGGAGCTTGGAGACAATATGCCGCATTATAGAGGAAGAGGAATGGAAGAAACTATTGAGTTTCGCTTTATTTGCACATTCAATGTTACGACATTGTATCTTATTTTTTGGAAAAGATAATTACCACATACAGAAGTAACATTTTTATAATTGTTCGAAGGTAATTGGGTAGTTTTAATTATTGTATTGCTTTATTTATTTATGTCCACATTTTTACTGGAATAAAGCAGATTTGTACGTGTTTTTATTTTCGAATAGAACGCTTTCTCTTCTCCGTGATGGAGTCTCGCTCCATATGTCAGTTGCGGCCAGTTAGATGTTATCATTAAGAGCGAGTGGCTTGCGGATGGAAGTAAGAGGCTCCTTCACTCAATAAACTTGATCAAGTCTTAGAGTCTTTCAATTATGTGGCTTATTTTCAAACAATGTCAAGTTCAATTTTAACGAAGATTATTGTTTCATTAAATAAAATTATCGGATATTATTCTAACGGAAATAATGTCATTGTCATTAAAAAAATGTTTTATACACATATATTCGATATAAAAACACAAGATACGAGATTCGCTCCACAAAATAAGAATAATATTACGTGTGTTAATCGCAGTTACGAAATTCTATTACTTACCACGTCTTTATTATTGTCAGGTTTTTTAACATAAAAAAGATACAATATGAAATTATTTATCAGAAAAAATATACCTACTCTTCAGTGTTGTTTCGGAAGAGATTTTGTATATATTTAAAATGGCCGTGTATTTCGAATGACAATCAGTTAGCGCGGAATGTAAAGCTACAGGAGTTTTCTAACGACTACATTTTAGTATTTGTTCACATAAGAAAAGTTTGCAGCATCTGCTGATGGGCGATATTTTTTATCGCTGCGCCGTGCAAAGCTTATTGTCGCGGAAAAGAAAGACGTGCCAGCGGTGCGTTTTACGGATTTCAACCCTTCAACGCGTTCCACCCTCGACAAGCTTGTTTACGAGTCACTGTTAACTTCCTTTATCACGAGTTTAAAGCCTGCTCCTCACCGCAATGGCATTATACGTTGACGAGAATCGATCCTATCGGGGTCAAAAGTATTGCTCTGTCTGATCTCCGTCAGATAATAAAGGCAGATACAATTATTAGACGTCAGTCTGTAAATTGACTCGTTGTTTAGTCTATAAAATCCACAAACTGCTATCCTGATAGAAATGCCGAAAAAAAAAACAGTTTTTGCTGAATAAAGATTGCATGTTATGCTTTTAATGATGGCTTTCTTTTTATTTAATAATAGACTTTTTAAAAGTGGACAAATGAACAAAAGTCATAAAAGATGCGATTAAAGAATTTTTCATTTTTTAAAATTTTATAAAAAGGAAAGAGTATGTTTTCATCAGAAAATTTCTCACCTTGTACATTCCTTTAAGTGCCAAGAAGTTTAAAGAGCTCGTTAACAAATGATTTTAAGAGGTGCATTTATGCGCTCGTTAAAACCGCTCGTCAACCAGTTTTGTAGGATTACCGCTCGGATTCGTTATCGGCGAATTATAACAGCGTCCATAAAGCCGCGTTTGTAAATCGGGAAAGTTGCGATCACGGTGGGGTGCGTTTGACCGATAACGCTCGAGGATATTAACCAATAAAGGGTCCGTTTATGCCGATTGAAGCGCAATCGGTGCATGTGCATCGAGCGCTTCTTGATTTACATTATGTAGATCCGCAGCGGCGTGGCGTGTCCGCGGTTGAAATTTCCAATAGTCGCAGGAAATCGTGTTGATGCTGTAAGTGCCCCCGATGCCGGGGCATCCGTATATATTCGCTCTCGTGTATCCTCAGTACGAGCCACGCAGTGGCGGCTGCCACGAGCGGTGCATTAGAATCAATTTATTCTTAATGCAACGCTCGGAAGCATCGTTGCGGCGCGGCGGTCAACTCGTGCGGATTAGCCGTGTGTTTATGAAACCGGACACGATTTTCCCGGCAGTTCCGACGCGCTCTTATCCATTCTTTCGCTATAAACGAGAAAACGAGAGGTATTTTTCGCTAATTAAACCAAGAATCGTGGCTCTAACGTGCATAAAATTTGCACATGTTGGCGGCTGAATTGAAGAATATGTAGAAATTAAAAAAAAGCGATACGTCCAATCGATAAAAGAGGATTAATGTCATGAAAAGATTGATCTTTTTTAATTTCATAATTTTAAAGAGTTTTCCGTTTACAGCGGAGAAATTTAATTCTATCCGTCACGCAGAAAGCTGCGTGCGTAAAAATAATCAGACTAGGATGCTGAAAATATCGATTTTACACGCATAAAATAAGTTGAAAATTTTTCAATTATTTCAACGCAATATATTTGACACGCGTTTTACTTTTAACTATATTAATTGCTTTACGGCAGTGTAATTAATGTAAGCGAAAAATCGCCAACGTTGATTTAAACCGTCCAACTTTTCATTAAACGTCTGTTAATAAATTGATAACGTACGCAAACACTGGATTTTTTATTTAAAACGCCGATTCTTTTAACTCGCAGTATATTTTATTGTAACACTGCAACAAATATCACACAATTATTGCGTTGAAACAATTGGAAATTTCTCAATTATTCTCTTATTTTATGTGTGTAAATCGATGTTTTCAGCATCCAAGTCTGATGTATAGCGCCATATTTCTCACAATTTTAATCAAACCCAAGTTTCAATATTGTGACGAGCTATGTGTCCATAATAAATCTCATTTTAAGAGACTAGATGCGACGATCATATAAAATTTACATTTGATTCGGGAATTACAGCGCGATTACACGTGAGGGCCTCTCGCGGAGATCTTAACTGCTCTAACTGCGTGCCAAACTGATTAAATGATAATTTTAACCACATTCCCCAACAGAGCCTTCCGCTCTGTCGCACAAAACCACGGATCGCTGTACATTACAACGTACATATCACTGTAGTTGCTTTTACCAAAATTTATTAGGGATTTCACTCTATCTAAATCGTACGAAACTAAACCGTTCTTCGTTAATTACAGTTTTTGATGACATGAAATTTTAGTTTAACATTATATTATGTGACATTAAATTATGTCAGGATATTAAATATCTTTCATTCGTTCAGTCTGCCAGTTTTTATGATATTACACTGAGAGAAAAGTATGTGGTATTTGCTACTATAATTGCATGGTAAAATAATTATAGTTTAGAATATCATTTTTATAGTAGTTATTATTATAATATTGGTAATAATAATCATGTGCTCATAGTGATGCCAATTGTGGTTACTATTACATTATTTTATAGTAAAACTTACTAAATTAAAATATCGTTTTAGTCAATAACAACTATTTTGTAACAACATAGACCAAATTATGATTATGAGGACTTTAATAAAATGTTAAACCAATTATAATTTATATTTATATGAATAACTATGTATAAAAATGCAGTTGGGTCAAAAATAACTATAAATTATAGTTGCCGTATAGCAGTATATTATTTGTCATATTATAGTCACTGTAAAACTGCAACTATTTTTTTCTCACACAGAGAGAAAAATATAGTTACTTTTTGGCTTCGGGCACGGAATTTTATATTTCTAACGATAATTATGGTTAGCATAATGATGCATGTAGTTAAGTTAATCATATTTGTTGTTAGAAATATTATAAAATTGCGGTTGAGGCCAAAAGTAACTATATTTTTCTCTCAGTGCAGTGTACAAGCGAACGTATAAACTCTGCGCTTTTCGTATCGATAGAAATAGCTGCGGTTGATATAATAAGCTGAAAAAGCGGCTTATCGCGAGGTAGTGCTCGGAACGCGGATACATACCGGGGTATTGCACTATCCGTAATGTGCATCTCGACGGAATCGAGGCGGAGCGCTTTTCGCGTCGACGTCCTTACGCCTTCGCCCGTGCCCGTTCGTCCGCGAAGGAACCGCTTTTCCGCGCTGATAAAAGCGAAACGTTGAGATTTCTCGGTAGGAGAACGTCACTCGGGTGCTTTGCAAGGCGGGTCGCAGTGGATAAGGTCGATCCTGATCAAACGGGATCTGTGCACTCCTGCCGTGTATCGCGCGGCGCATTCGGCATGTTGTGTTTCCTCGATCTCGCAAACCGGGCAAATCGAAGCGGCGCCCTCGAGTAGGTATTCATCGTCCTCGCGATTCAAATCCCGCGTTCCTTTTTCGCGGCGCAACGCGCCATTTGGCACGTTAACGTAATGCGAACATTAGAGAGATGGGACAAACATTGGGCGACGCCATTAAGAAACGAGCAGGCGGCACCGTTAAGAGAGCATTAACGGTTCCCAACACGAATATTGCAATCTTCATTCGAAAGCTCGAAAAACGGGCGGGAGCTTGCAATCGATAGAATCCGTATTGTGCGCTATTAACAATATTTACTGGATACCTTAATTATTTAAACCGCCGCAACGTACAATTGTCGAAGCTAAATTACAGTCGAAGCTAAATTTCATCGCTCGAATTCTTGCAATTATTTTATTTTAATAAATTAATGGGACAAATGTGATATTAATACAGAACGAATAGCTGAGATTTTATCAGGGATTGCAGAATTATATGCTGTAATAATGTGCGCTTCGGTTGAGACTTTTTTCAACGTCAAATGTGGGTTTTTAGGTCTTTCAGACTTAAAGCCGCGATTGCATCTCGCGTTTAATTCGAGGTTTTATATGCGCGTTGCCCCGTAAGACATAAATCACAGCGGCGATTTTTATTCCTTAATGACTGTCGCGCGTAATTAATTAATTCGTCCATCCCGCTGAAGTCCGCTTGCAGTCGGCAATGAATTATTTCATTTGTCGCGATTTATGCAAATTGCGCTAATCCCAGCTATATAGTGACTGAATGGCGTATGGGAAATCCGCGTAAATTATTCTTACTGCACTTTTCGAGATTTGACTTCTTCCAACTGGCACGGAGCGGCGCGGATTAGTTCGGAATTAACGAGTTGAAGGATTAGTTCGGAATCGCGGCAACCAAATCAATCTATTTTATTATTTTTACTTTGGAAAAACAATATGTATTTATAAAAATAATATATGTATATTTATTAAAAAAACCACAAATATGTATTATTATTCTTGCGCAAGTTGCACATTTCTGCAATTCAAAACCTCATTTTCTCCCTTTTGTTCTCACATGTTCCGCTTAGTTTCTATTGCATTCAATTTGCGTAACCAATTTTAAGAATTGTCCTTGAAATTGGAACATAGATACATAGTTGAGTAGAACGCGAATAAATACACATAGAATGTCGATAATACCATGGCTTAAATTGTACTGCAATTTGTCCAAAATCAATATTTGATTCGCTAGGTCAAATCGATATATTGGGATTTGACGAAATCCTTGTAATTCTTTCCTTCTCTCTCTCTCTCTCTCTCTCTCTCTCTCTCTCTCTCTTCTCTCTTCCCCTCTCTCAATGTGATCTATCAATTATTACCGGTCCAATATAGACCATGGCGATGATACGATATCAGATTCTGGGACTGATATGATTCGGTGCGTGACTGGTTTTAACGGAACGAAATACACATTTCGTACGAACGAGTTCGATTCGGCAGGCGGTTCACATAGCGGAGAGAGGTAGGTTGGTGAGAGACTCTTTCGAATAAATCGCTCGTTTTTAGATAAGGCGAATCACCGGGTTGAAAATCGAAACGTGACCTTCCACGTCTGTATCGCGAGAGCGCTTCATTCGCTCCCGATTCTCTACGACGGACAGTTATTCGAGAAGAAATGGCAGACATAAATATTCGCTTGAGATTGCAATCTCAATTCTGGCAGAGAAAATCTAAAATCATTTTGCTGCGATTACGCGCAGTTTTTGACAATTTTTATGTGGCAATTCGCGGAAACTCACACTTCCGTTAGAGAAATTGGTAAACAAGAATTCTATATTTTTTTATTGTCTCCTATTTTTTATAATGACAGCGAAATTTTACATTATACTTATTTAGTGTTTTATTTAAAGAAATATTACTCAATTAAGAAATGATTAAATAATAATAAATATAAATAATTAAGTAATAATAAATAATGATTAAGAAATGAATATAAAAAGAGGATTTTGGAAATTTAACGCGATTGATAGTACGTAAATTAACATTATATTGGTCTTTAATAATTAATAGGATTTCTTATAAATCGGACGTTTCAGCTCCACTTTGAACCGTCTTCAACGATGAAGCAACAATCAAATTAAAATAAACTCACGCTCTTTGACGAGAAATAAGTAAATAACTCTAAAATTCGATGAACTGAAAAAAGTGTAATTTTTTGCGAGGAAAATAATAAATTTGTCAAAATATGTACAAGTTTTAATAGAACCAAGTTTGTAATTAACTTTCCTTTTTTGCCCTCTCAACTATTCGTCGATGCATCTTGGTCATTTAACGATGTTAACTTTACTCCCTAATAATTTTTTTGATACAAAGTTAAATCTTTATCCTGAAAGAAAAATATTATTGTAATAAAAAAAAGTTTATTTACAAGAATAATTTGCATTTCAAGCACCTTTTAGCATTAACGATTTGTTTAATTTACAAGCTACGTTAATACGCGTTAAACAATAATCCGCGAAAATTCCGAGGCAGAACGTTTCACGCGTAACATTTATTCTGAAGTAATCCAGGCGTCTACGTTCCGGCGGAATTGCGCGTTAAAAAACGACTGAGATGAGTATATGACGTCAGGAGTTATTCAGAGTACCCATTAAAATTTGAACTTCATATGCAGGTTCGGCCATTCTATCCGCGTATCTAAGTGATATAAAATCGAGCAAGTTAACATACGTTTTTATTCTTCTGGGAAATTAACTCGGACGAGTTGCGCGCCAAAAATTAATTGGCGCGGCGAAACCACTGACGGAATCGTACAAGGGCCTCCTCCGTTTCGTACAAAAGTTTCCTAATTAGCATTCGTCCGTTTAATCGACCACTATGCGGCAGACGCTTTTAGTTTTTCGTGACATTAGCGATTTTCTGTTTCAAGATAGCCGGCCGCTATTGGACCGTGGCCAAAGCTAAAACCGAAAAGCGAATGCTAGTGGTTTGCCTCTGGGAAATTAAGAGTGCGCGAGTGGAAAAACCTACAACAACAACAATCGTAAGGTGCATTAGCGAAGCGCGAACGCGTCCGGATGCGAATTTACGTGATGTTTTTGTATTCGCTATTGACGTCCACGAGTCGGTTTTGCGAGCGTTGGATGCTGCAGCGCGTTTATCTTTCTCTCTCTCTCTCTCTCTCTCTCTCTCTCTCTCTCTCTCTCTCTCCCGTTCTTTTATTCATCAAATAAATAATTTATCAAATATTGCCACATGCATTTTAAAATGCAGAAGGGTGAGGGGCCGGAATGTTCTCCCTAAATAATTTATTATACATGTATGATTGTTTATTTATTTGTCATTGTACAAGCGCAGTCAATGTGGTTACATAAATTGGTTACTTTATCGAGCTTAACATTATAGAAGTTAACTATATTCGCTGCTAATTATTTATCACGATAAATAGCTTAGGTAATTATCCGTCGGGTGTAATTCCGTTACGTAAAATGTGGTGCAACGCAGCGAAAGGCATGCTATCAATAGGGAACTCGATGTTTCCAGATGGTCACTCATTCTAACACAAATTACGATCAAAGCTGCTTAACTTCGGACCATCAAGCGGACCGTTCGTTTGTCGTAATACAGTTACGGCGCTATCGGCAGTAACATATTTAGGTCAAATTACCGTAGCCTGAAATGCATCAGGAGTACAGGAGTGCATCGATATTCTTAATTAATTAGATACACTTGTACACGTAACATTAGCTAATTAAAGGAAAAAAAAACTTTCAAAGGAAAATACGTACACTGAAAGAAAAAAATAGTTGCAGTAACTGTAATATCACTATAATTTATAGTCGTTTTTACACCCCAGTCACATTTTTATAGTTATTCAAACAATATAAATTATGATTGGTTTAACATTTTATTAAAGTCCTCATAATCATAATTTGGTCCATGCAACTTATAATATGGTCGTTATTAATCAAAACGAGATTTTCATTTAGTAAGTTGTACTATAAAATAACGTAATAGTAACTATTTTGCATCACTATGAGCACATGATTATTATTACCAATATTATAGTCGTAACTATTATAAAAATGATATTCTTCACTATAATTATATTACTGTGCAATTATAATCGCAAATATCACATATTTTTCTCTCAGTGCAGCTCAAAATCGAGTACTTTGCTTCGACAAATTTTCCCTTGTCAACAGATAAAACATTAAGTCGAAAGTACAAGTCCGGGAAGCGCCCAAATCTCGCATCAGTCGTTCGAATTTTTCGTCAGAATTACGCAAATCTCTCTTTCTCCTTCTCTCCTTGTTCCTTTCTAAGAATGAAAAGTGAAGATATGAAAAAGTGTCTGGTCAGCGGCGTGCAAAATAAACTTCTCCGCAGAGATTACGATCGTCCGCTAGCGCGTATGTGTGCTTGCGCGTATCCGCGCAAACAATGCCGCCCTCCTCGCAGCTATTCTTGCCTATCCATGCTTAAATCGTGCGAATCGAAGCGAGCGACCGTACTTCTGGCAGAATGGTACGCGTATCCCGCGGCGCTGCGGGAATTAATTCCGCGTTAGGAATTACTCTTGCGCGCTCGCGCGAGAAAACTCCTGTAACCCCGTGCAAGAAACATTAAATCCTGCTTCAAACTCTTTCCGCCTCCTGTATTCCCGCCGGTGCTGTATATCCGCGAAATAGCGGCGTTCTCAATTTTATATAACGGTACATGCCAAGCGAACCGCTGAAAATGAAGTAATCGTCCGCCGATACGGCACGCGAATATCTTCAGTTTTCAACCACTCGATTAGTTTTCAACTTTCGCTCGCTTTAATAGCTGTGCTTTATGCTACTCGGCGAAACATTGACGTTTCATCAAAAATTTAATGTTAAATAATATTATTTTTCTGCTAAATGAAGTAATTGATCTCACAATCACAAAAAAAAATAATTTTTATAGACATTGAGAGAAAAATATAATTACTTTTGGACTCAACCATAATTTTATAATATTTCTAATGATAATTATGGTTAACATAATAATGCATATATAGTTAAATTAATCATATTTTTTGTTAGAAATATTATAAAATTATGGTTGGATTCAAAAGTAACTATATTTTTCTCTCAGTGTACGTGGAATCCTTTAAATCTTAGAGGATTTTACTCTTATATTGATCTCAAAAGGATTCCTCTAAAATCAAAAGAAAAATAGTAGAAACAAGAAATTTTTCACGTTATTGAAAGAGAAATATGTTTGCTGTAAAACAATAAGCTTAAAATGAGATTATAGGAAAAATCACTTTAAACGTAAAATACTTTTTTTTGGGGTGATGGTTTCGATTAAAGAAGAACTTGCCAGTTGAGAGCAAAAGGAAAACGTAATTGTTTAATAATTAATAAACTTTTTCCCTCTCATAAATTTAACTTGAGTTATTCCACGTTGTGAGGCAAAATCAATGAACTGTTGGAATTGTAAATTTTTATTATTCCGCGACTCCGCCTCGCGTGCATATTTATAACGGCGATATGTATGAAGTGGAAAGAAAAATACATTGGTGGATTATATGTAAGGTCCGTCGCGTTCTTTCGTCGTATAATGTTTATAAATTTTAATACCATTGGAGTATCTAATGGCCCATTCGATCCACGGCCTTGCATAACGAACTGAAATTTCCGTGAAAGTTTGCTGCAGAAACATTCGAGGGGGAAAAAAATACCAGCGCTACCTGTCTATACCATTCCACGTTTCAATCACATCAACAATAGCAGCTGGGCGTGGCTCATCATTTTTCGATTCATAACGCGAACTTTGATTAATTAATTTCTAACACGATTTTCACCGCGGGATCCATTTTTCATGTTCCTATCGCGCAGCTTAATTTGGCGGCATACAAACGATGTGCTATAAAAAATACTGACGCAGCGGCTCTACTGTGGCGGAATATAATTCGGGTCATACGCGAAAAGAGCTCTTGAATGTAAAATCTTTTAAAAATAATACGATACTGGCATTGATATGTGATAAATCTTACGACTTAACGATCGTAAGCATTACCGAACAAACGGTTCGATAATTTTGAAATTCCAGTTTGCAGTTTGCTTGGATATGGATAATATTATTTGAATCATATAAAGATGACGTAATTTCTGTATAAGAGACGTAAAAATCTTTTTTTTTTTAACTCTTACATAGTTAGTCCTTTCGCTGCAATATATCATTCGTCGCTTCGACGAGTTATCGAGAGACAGTTTAGGGAATGAATGGGTTTTTATTCGATCGTAATCTTTACGATGTAGCAACAAGTTGGTAATATATCCTAGACAAATCTCAATTTGTCGTCATTCTTCCAGTCTTTCCAATTCTTACGAAACCATTCGAGTTGTTTCCAGTTGTCAAAGCCGATGCCTCAGTTGTGCCATGTGTAATGTAAATCTACTGTTTAATTGCGAATTATATCAAACACAATTATCAAAACTTTTTACGAGTCACTTTTATACAATTGAATTAATTTTATGTTACATATTTAAACAAGAATATAAAAAAAGAGAAAAAAGGAAGATCGTTATGAATAACTTGTAAGAAACATATTACGACTATTTTTTCCCCTATATTTATTAGCTCACATGAAAAGCCGTGCAGGATGCTGAACGATCTGACTCGTCGATTCGGAGTGTAACCCGAACTCAATATCGAACGAGCCTGAAATTACATGCCGGCGTATCCCATATTGCGCGCGAAGAAACAACGTGTTCATACTTAGGAATATTGAAACACCGAGGGAAGGATTAATAGGGGGGGGGGGGGCGAAAGCGAGGAGGGCGGTGGAGTGTTGAAGGCGGGAATAATGCGATGGAAACGAGCCCCGCGGCCGATAGCGGACGCGGCTGCAACACGTGAAAATGGCGTTGCACGACCCTTATCAGACGGCTCATGATTTATAGGCACGCCGCGAAAGAGTTAATGGAGGCAAAATAGCGCGCGGCGAGCACCATGAATCCTTCCGTATCGCCGGGCACTGTCGATGGTCGGTCCGTTCGACGGCCGGCCGGCGCGCTCGCTTCCTATCGCCCGCCCGGATCTCCCTGGATTCCCGAAATGTTCCCGTGGGAATATCGCCGCGGCTGGATCATTTCCAGCCGCTAGCACACCCTCGCCGCCCGTGCGAATTAACACACCGACGGTTCCTCTAATCATCGCGTGCGTGTTATTTTGTCTAATATTAATTCTCTCGCTTGTTTATCGCACCGCCGAAGATAGATATACCTCGAAGTAAGTAGAAGTAGCGAAAGAAATGCCATTAGAATAAAATAAATCTGACTATAATTTATCTTATTTATATTTAATAATTTAACATTTAAAAATACTGGAAATGGCATGGCAAAAAATACGTTTTGTACGAAAAATCGCGTTTTCTGCAAAACACTTAAGATTGTCGCAAAATTGGTTCTCTTGGTCGATTAATGTGGATGGCAGATATAAACTCGATGGACGATAGCTAAGTTGCTGTAGTCAGCAAGGATATTCCCTTGCGTTTAATCGACGTTCGAACGCATGCAAATTCAGCTGGAAAATAAACTGCCGCCTAATAAAATTAATATCCTGGATAAAAAGACGCGCCCCCCCGGAAATTCTCGCGAGCCTCACGATTCGCCGCACGATCGCAAAGTTTGACTATTAAACTTCTAAGCGTGGTTTAGAGTCCCCGCCGGCGAATTCGCATACGCGTTGATATTGGTTTCACTGTTCGCTGTTTAAACTTCAGATGCATGGTTAGCCATTTACTGCTTTTATTACTACGATTATTATTAGCGAGCGGACGGTATGCATGGGAAGGAAAACTGTAAGGGACGTGAGATACGGTCAGTTTAAACGAGGTGGGCAACCTCGAGGCTGCATACGATACAGCTTTGGAGCTCGTGAGCTCGGCGTTTAATCGAATCATGTTCGATAAAAATGCATTCTCGGAATTTACGAGATTTTTCTATCTTTTACTAACTTTAATCGAATTTGAATTCAATACACTATCCCTTTCTAAAAATGTTAAAAAATGAAGAAACAAAGAACAAGTCGCCTGTACCGCGTTTGCATGAGTCTCTGTCTCTAAGTTGCCCTAATAAATTTATGACAACAGATTATAGATATGTGTTAAATAAAATTTAAATTAAAATAAAATACAATAAAATTTCCTGAAATCAAAAGGTATTTATTTCTTGCTACTAATAATGATCTTTGTCCTACGACAACGCGATAATTTACACAGAATTGTGTAACATGATATTCTTTTTAAAATAAATGAAATGTTGATAATTAAAAAGAGAACTCAAACTCATATACATATAATTATATAAATTAATCTAAAATTTAGAACATGTACCCATTGATCTGATAAATTACGTTATTATCTCTATTATATATTATTCTTGTGCTAACGCGACAATATTTAATTTATTCCAGAAGATTAATGATTTATCCTAATTAATATATTAAATTATATACAGTCAGTGTGTTAATTTTGCCATGTGTTAACCATATCGCGCGACGTGCTGCGCTTATCACATTTATGCTATATGCTAATCTCATATATGCGTGCGAAAAGTACAAGCAGAGCCCAGGACATATTTTTATCAGCGCAGACTTTATTATATTTTTGCCGCTCTATTTGTGCCACATGAATGACGCGAGGTAACACGAACGAGAGGTTTTTATAGCCACCAACACATGGCCCTAGAAAACCGTCGGGGAAACCCAGGGCAAAATGCGGTAACGAAATAGAATCCGGGTGGCATGTTATCGTATTTTATGTCACCCGTATTCTCGGCCACACTCAAATGCCTTGCACGGAAGCGGATATTTTTAACGCCGCGGATTCAGAAGCAGGAATTTCCATCACTTGAATGTCATTGCCCTCGCAAACGTCTGATCGATTTCCCGTTATCGGTTTATCGGAAACATACAGCATGTCCCCAAAATCAATCATCGTGGCGGAAAGAATATAAATTTAAAGGCCTGAGAACTTATTCTTTTAAAAAAAGAATATGGGAAAATGCGCGCTAAATACGAAAGGAAACGGTCAATTCTCTTAAAAACGTAGCGAAAAATAGAAAGAAAGAATGACAGATAGTAATTAATGCATCTATTTCTCTCTGTCGTGTTCTAGCGCATCCAAAGAAAATAATTTTAATATACGTAGAATTCTCCAAATCTTAGAGGATTTTACTTTTATATAGGCCTCAAAAGAATTTTTCTGAAATCAAGAGAAAAATAGTAAACACATGATATTTTTCACTTTATTGAAAGAGAAATATGTTTGCAGTAAAACAGTAAGCTTAGAATATTAGATTATGGGAAAAGTTACTTTGAATGTGAAATATTTTTTTTTTGGGCGCGGATGTCTTGGAAATTACACATATAATATTTGCCTCGTGACATTTAGGATGAAAGAAAAAAAAAAAAACATTGAACTTTGCGTGAAATAACTTTGCACATGTTCACCCTTTTATCAATTCTAACCCATTGATTTCAGCAAATCGAATGAAATATCGCTTTTGTTTCTGTTTCAGCTGTATCGTCATACGTACCTGGCCCATTACAGGATCGTGAACCTAGAGACTTTGTAAGTAAACGAGCTGTGCCTCTACGGCATTTGCGACAATCATATCTTAAATTTATTCCGCGATTTCAAGTTCGGATTTGCATTTTAATCTCAGCCCTCGATGGAGGGGAACCATAAGGGGGGAGTGGAAAGCCACACCGCGCGCCGCGTGCAAATTACAAACTGCGCACGAATTTAATCCCGTGCCGTCTTACCGTACCACCGTACCACCTTGCCCGCCTCCGACCCTGTTCCGCGTCTGAGAACTTTCTCGCGGATTTGATCATTAACTCAGCATTTAGGAGCGGTTATATCACGATTACCGGATCCGCCGCCGTCCCCGTTCTCCGCTCTTTTTCCTCTCGTTCTCCCCGCCGGGGGAAAAAAATTTAAAACTGTCTTCGAGGCATGAACTTTTCGCGATATCGAAACGTTTGCCGACCTTGCAGAAGCAAGACAAATCGTGCCCTCTCTACGAGTGTCTCCAGTTTATTTAATTCTTAACAGTGAGTTCATTTCTGGTTATGCTTAAAATATGTTCCCTTAATTGTTCCGAAATAAATACGTTAATAAATATCCTGTTTTGATAAATTGACAGTAATTCTAACTTCATTAATTCTGACTCCAATATATTAATTAAAGTCGTATAGAATTAATATCAACAATTTATTTAGCATCCCTTGTTTTAACTTTATTTGTGCATTTCACTTGACCCTATTTAACTGTTTATACACATATTTTGCTTTTTATATTAACTTTATATATCAACATCAATATAAACATTATTATTATTATTTTCATCTGTTTTTTTATTTATGAAGTAAATACATAAATTTCTTATTCTCTAACATATAACTACGCATATAAATATTCTTTTAATGAATTTAAAATTGTTTGCCTTTGTAATTAAGAAATTTAATTTAGCAGAGTAATCGATAAATTGATTCGAGATATTATGAGTTATCATATTTTCATAGAGAAGGGGACGATTCTTTTATTAGTCAAACTTCTTCCAGAGTTTTAAATCATCCGAAAAACTAGGTCGCCTGTAAAATTCGCAAAATTTCAAAGACCAATTTCTCACGATCGCGCGAAACCGCAAAGACTTCCCCAAGATTCGCGAGAATAGCGTCGTCCTTATCCTGCCGCAGATCCCTATCGTTCGCACTCCCTCAAAGGAATTGATGTGCCTTGAAGTTTATCCACGCGGAACCACACGGAGGGGCTGGCTGGGATCTCCCGTTCTCCAGCCGGTAGAGTGCGATTCCGCGAAATTTTGCTGTTATGTGTGGGTGCCTGCGGACACCCCCGACGGCAAGTGAATCTCACGATTTTGGACTTTACCGTTACGCTTGAAATCATCGTACTCAAATAGTCTATCGTATATCAAACTTCAGTCCGTTTCTGAACGTGATTCGCAGACGCAAAGGTCGCTTGTCATAGACCAGCTGTTTAACCGCGCAACGAGCGAACGTACCTGCTCTTCGCTGTTACGTTTGAGTTTCATAGTTGGTTTTGAGGAAAAGCCAAAATTGAAGAAAATTGATGAAAACCGTATGGATAAAATACTGTAGGATTAGTTTGAGAATGAGATGCCAATTTTGATGTAAATATCAGGTAAGAAAATTCATATATATGCATGGCTTAAAATCGGAAGATGATTATTTATTTAATAAATTTCCGACGTATTTTTTTTAAAGAATACGATGCGCTTGCGAATGTTACAGATTCAAATTAAGAATAAATTCATGAAATCAAATAAATTAATACTAAAATTAAAATATTGATATTTACAAGATCAATAATGGTAAAATTAATGGTATGTCGTGTACGTATTTCTCCTGTAAATTATATTATTTACATGTCTTCGGGCATCAAAATATACAGGCTATTATTTTAAACGAATGAAAAAAAATCAAATCGTCTGTTTTATGATATAAACTTTACAGACAAATAAAATGTATTGTGCGGCCGTTGCATCGCCTCAATATTTGACGGTGGTTTCGCGCGAGAGTGAAAAGATAAACGCGTATTCTTAGGAAAATGTGAAATATACTCTGCCTCTGACGCATATATCGCGCGCAATAGTCGCGTCATAATCTTACGTTTTACATTGCGTGCGTTTTGACATGAAGAAGCGATTTTTCTTCGCGGAGCGTATGCCGCCAGACATTTTTCGGGACGTGAAAAATAACGCTGGGTCGGGCGATGAAATAAATCCCTTCCGAAATTTATGCTCATTTACATTTGTATTTGCAATACGTATCCGTATATTCGACACAGGAAAATGGACTCGCGCCAAGACGTTACTTCAACCGCAGATGAAACGTTCCATTCGGAAGTTTCCTTTTCGCAATTGTAATATCGTGTATTCGAAAGCTCTCTAGCTGCGTCGAGCGAAATACGATTAGAGTTTATGCAAAATATAATCATTTTCCTTGCCAATATTATCTCTAATATTTATAGACGATCAAAGCTGAATTTTCTCTAACATATTAATTTAAATAGAATAGATTGCTATTTGAAGATTACTGTACTATGTTTGTTGTTCTTGAGTCTTTAAATACAATATATATATATTTTTTAATATAATACAGCATATAACGAATTTAACATTTATTTTCTAATTATAATTTAGAATAAAATCTCTAAAATCAGTTGATAACTAAAAAAGTAATTTTCTATTTCGTGAAAGTAAAACTACGAGGTGACTAATTTTAATTGCGCTATGCACTGAAAGAAAAATATACTTACTTTTGGACCCAACCACAATTTTATAATAATTATGGTTGACATAATGATGCATACTTAAATAAATTAGTTAAGTACATTATAAGTACATACAGTTAAGTAAATTATATTTCGTGTTAGAAAGAAAAATTATGGTTGGGTCCAAAAGTAACTATACCTTCCTTTCCAGTGTATATTTTTTTTAATGTTGGAAGAGCCGCTTTTAAAATTATTTTGCAACACGATACACGATAGATAACACCTGCGAGGGCAAAGTAATCTGATACGATATCATCAAAAATGCACGTCTATTATTTCGAGTCATTCTCGGCGAATCCTCAAAATCAAAGAGCACCAAGTGCGAAGTTCCCTTTTCACGGAAATTGCGACACGGTTTGTTCAGCGCGCGGTGGCAACGGTGCGGAGAACAGTCGGGGGGGGGCAGTAAACTCGCCGTCGTTTTTGGCTTTCGGTGTCGCGATAAAAGGCAGAACGAGGATACACCGGTGCGCCCGGGGCAGAGGCAAAAGAGCGGGGAACGAGCGCGAGATGCGGAGAGCGAGGCGTGCACGCGCGGGTAAATAAGCCGTGAAAGTTGCCTCGCTATATATTCCGCGCCAGGCAAGGTGAAACGAGACGAGGCGAGGCGAGGCCAGGTCAGACCAGACCAGACCAGCCCTGTCCCGCCATAAACCCGGTTTGTACGCCGCATGAATACCGGCGCCTTTATTTATGGCTTTTCGGGAAGAAGTTTGCCCGCGACGGGCCATCCAACGACGACACGACAGTCAACGTCTCGCGCCTTACGCTTTTCATCGATTTTCCGCGCCCGGCGCTGAAACGCCGCGAGTCTTTGCGCGAATCCAGCCGGAAGGATCCACCCTCCATCCCCCGGCTTTTTCGACGCCGAGGCAGAGGCAATCGGATGGCACGGTGCACGATACTCCGATCCAGTTTTTTAAGAACTCGCCAACAACTCGAATCCCAGATCGTTTAATCCGACGGAGCTCCGTCTCTGATAAATACGGAGTATAATCTTCACTCCGGTTTTTCGAAGCGAGAGAATTGTTTGAAGCGCAGTTTACTAAAACAATTGCAATTAGTGAGAGAAACGATGAGAAATATTAATGATGATAATAAAGATAATAAAATGTAAATTGTAAATTGTTGACGTATATAAATATATGCACGAAAAAAAATGACGTTTTAACAGTATTAAATTTAATCGAAAATAATTTTAATTCAGTATTAATGAAAAGAGTCCTTCTTGTTTTATTAAAGCAATAGCACCACGTATTGAATTAACAAGATTATTTCCACTTGCTTAGATTAAATGCATTGTTGATACATTTTTTTTCCAGATAAACGACAGAAATATTGATTTTGAGAATACTCGTGGATTTCAAGCGATTTTCATCTGCTTCCTTTTTCCCGCATATGTGTATACATATGTGTATATGGTTACATAATCGTAAACGTGTTTGTTTGTTCCATCTGTAATCCCAGAAGCCGTCACAAAATCAATTTCAGAATGCGCAGTGTACTTTTGGTTTATATCCGAAGGGCTCCCGATTTTACTGTCTACAGAGAAGAGGCTCTCTCTCTTCATCTCGTTTCTCCTCCCGTGTCCCATCCCTCTTAAACATTTTCTTCCTATTCTCTTTCGAATGTGTACACAAGTGTATGCATCTGGAAAACGTATCTGAGAACATATGCATTTGCGGGCACATATTGCGGCGACGTAAGATGAAACTCGCATGTTTCGCGATATGTTCGAAGAGTTCTTTTATAGATTGGAATTTCCATGAGAGCAAGTTATCACAAGCAGTAGAAGCCAAAGAACGAAGAAGCAAAGATCATTTGCAAATGTAACGCTCGTTTAAATTTTAAAAGCTTAAAGATCTAAAGAAACTAAGCTTATTGATTTGCTCGATTAAACGAAAATTTGTCACGTACATCTTAATTTTACAGGAGCGATCCATTAAAAGATCGCGAATAACTGCAGGATAAATTCGATGTTTTGTGAAAAGATTGTTTCCACGCAATTATTTAATTGATCTACCAGTGCTATGAGATAACGGTTCAGTGACTTCATTCGTTTCCTCCTGATAATGTATTTGCCAATAGTTCGTACGGAATGGATTCCGATAGTTTTCCGTATGCGCGGAAACGGACGTTGCAGAGCTGGCAATCTGCCATATATCAGGAACCTGAACTCGATTTTAAAACTTTTATCCGAAATAGATAAAACTTTATTCGAAATGATAATGAAAAAAAAAGTAACAATGACGAGCCCGTGAAGAGAACACGTCACATTGTCATTCCCGTCGCATGTCACAGAATGTCTTATTAGATGCATCTTACACCCAAAAAAAAGTATTTTCCATTCAAAGTAATTTTTTTTATAATTTCATATTCTAAGCTGTTCTACAGCAAACATATTCCTCTTTCAATAAAGTGAAAAATACTTTTTTCTCTCTTAAATACTCTTATTTATACTATTTTTCTCTTGATTTCTAGAGGAATCCTTTTGAAGTCAATATAAGAGTAAAATCCTCTAAGATTTAAAGGATTCCACATATATTAAAAATTTTTTTTTGGGTGAAAACATCTTAAAATTATACATTTTAATCCGACGTTAAAAGAGTAAAATACGAAACTTTATTGTTAAAAATCTTTACGACATGTAAAATATCACAATTACATTTAAAAAAAAAACAAAGTTTCTATAGATATAGAACTAAAAGAGTCGATCAAAATTGTATCTACATTCATCAAATCTAACGGCTTTACTCATGTAAACAAATGGCTGGAATGTTTTCCGTCGATTTACATTGTCTACATTGTAGGATCTACAATGATATTTTTATACGACGCACGAGGGCAAAAATCAACTTCCCTTAATCGGCTTTTCTCAAGCCCTTTGTAAACAGCGTCTACCTAATCGCGAACGAGCACGGGAGTCTTTAGTCTTGGCAGAAATTGCCTGATCAGGACTTAATTTACGAGAAAATCATAAAATGCGCGCACTAAAAGATTGAAAATGTGTTTGATTATCTTTTCACAATATATTTAAATTTATTTTCAATTTACAAAAGTCCTAGAATGTGAAAAAAAGCACAAAAACAGAGTAAGATTAAAACAAAATTAGAAATTAAAATTGATTCGAGGTAAACGAGGATTACGTAATTAAAAAAAAGTTACAGATAACATAAAGGATAAATGTAGTTCAAAGAAGGGATTTGATAAAATTTTATTACAACTAAAAATTAAATTTATTATTGCAACGTAACTTTATTTACATATATTGCACGAATAATAAGTACAATCAATGTACTATATGATAACGCGATAATAAATAATTTATTGCTAGCAACAACAATTCCATAACAGGTTCCGTCGTGATGAAAATATTAATAATATAGCTTCCTAAACGTAATGTTTGATATCAATATGCAGAAACAATGCGCTACCCGTTTCGATGTTAATTGTATCTCTGAGTTATAATCGTAATTATTCCCAGAGTAATTACTTATTTGCCGTTTTATTTGATCGTTCCCTCGCCGGTAATAATCCCCCGCTATTGTTCGGATTTGGGACCTTTGACGAAGAATTTGTGGCCCGTATTACGTTTCCCTGGCCAAAGCCACCGTGACAATACGGTGCTGTAGTTATGCGGGGCTATGTCTCCAGGTTGTCCGGCCAGTTCGAAACTAGTATTCCGCTTAAAATTGTACAGAGTTGCGGCATTGTTCGACCGGGGACACAGTGACGTCATTGTTGGTTGCAGTGATCGGTCATGAACGCTAAGCAATAACAACGCGAACGTGATCTGACAGCGCTTACATCGTCCTCTCCGCCGCTCCACCTGTCTCAACTTCACAAACTCGAATTTCGATACCGATTCCATTGTAAGCGCGAATTTATCCGGCTGTGATCGATGAGGGAGACGAGCTCGCAAAGAAGCGTAATTATCGCGAAGAGCTATACTAACTTTACGTTTTTTGCACCCCCCCCCCCCGTATCTTGCGTTTTGTATATTTTTTTTTCTCGCGAATAATTCTCGAGGAAAAAGTTCTTGTGAAAAGTGTGTCGTGGTATTTCGTCCAACGGGCGGTACATTAGCGAAATCAAAAAATATAAAATATATGAGATGTTTACCCTGCCGTGCTGCTTAACATTATTTCGCGGCATTTTTCGTTTTTCAGTTTAAGACAATGATGTGTGCGCAGATGTGTGTGTGTGTGTGTGTGTTTGTACTCTATCTTCCTTGGCTTCTACCGTGCTTTTTCCTCTCGTAATTTTGTTACTGAAGTAGTAAAAAGCGCTCTTACATTTGTAACATTTTTACTGTAACCGTTCGTCCTCGAAAGCACAACGTTCTTCGGGAGAGATACTGACTGATGAACATGTTATTTACAATGGGAAACGCGAAATGGGAAGGACGAAAAAGCGGAGAAGTCACGCGTGTCAGTTTCTTTTCCGCGTGGTGGCCTCGGTCTTGAAGAACGCAAGCACGCGCACGAGAAATAGCTACAAGTCATTGTTTTCACTGTATTAGGAAATACGTTATTGTTACAGAACGGAGACGATATTGGCGGCGAACGAGTCGACGCCGTTGCAGCTCGCGACTTGGGCACCGCGCGGCAACGCCCTGATCTACGTTCATCAAAATAATATCTACTACAGGCCGGAGGCAGAGGTGGCCAATGACTATCAAATAACTAATACAGGGGTGTTTGGAACCATTTACAATGGCGTACCGGACTGGGTGTACGAGGGTAAGTAGTCTAATAAAAATATATTCCACATTTGCTCTTTACACTTACTTACTTACTTACACTAAAACAAGAAAAATCTGGTTAAAAACTTACACTTACACTGAAACAAGAAAAGTCTGGTTAAAAACGGACGAATAAGAAAATCTTGTGGGAATTAATCGAGTATTTTGGTTATTTTAGTAGAAATTCTGGTTACTATAATATAACTCAAGATTGTACAACTTGTAATAACCAAAATTTCTATTAAAATAACCAGGGACCATATTCTGTACCTCTTAACGACAGTTGTCGATGTCGTTGCGCAGATATTACACATAGTAGAAAAGCTATGCAACGACACCGACAACTGTCGTTAAGAAGTACAGAATATGTTCCCTGGTTATATTAATAGAAATTTTGGTTATTACAAGTTGTACAATCTTGAGTTATATTATAATAACCAGAATTTCTACTAAAATAACTATCAGAATGCTCGATTAATTTTTACAAGATTATCTTATTCGTCCGTTTTTTTAACCAGATTTTTTTTTCAATGTAGAATCACTTGACAAACTTTTCGTATGGAAAATGTTATTTAAAAACCTGGCTGTAGTATTTTAAAATGCTCCCCCCCTTCGCATTGAAATACTTTTCTTTTATATTCTTTTATTCGAAAGTAATACGCTAAAACCGAATGATAAAGAGCTAACAAGGGTACATTGGGTTAAGTATGCGCGTCTATCTCGGCGCAAATCTCGTGTAAAGCCGATATATCGGCCCACATACTTTTTGCGATGGAAACTAGAATATAAAAGAGTGTTTCAATTCATTGCGTTTCGCGCACGTATGGCAACAATTCAACGAGTCACGCAATATTTTTCATTTATCCCTTTGAGAGATCTGTTTCTACAAAACGTGCAACTCCCGCTCGACCGTAAAAATATTTTATTTATTTTTTATAAAACATCCGTTTAAAGCGGAGCTGGCGCGCCAATGATACACACTGGAATACAACGATACATGGTAGGATGCGTTAAATAATCCGACGGATATTGTCCGCTCTGTAATTTCGTTTAACTGAAATACGTGAGATTAGACGGGTACGCCTTGTTGGTGCTTGTGCCGCTCTTCTCGTGCTAAGTAATAAGAAACTAGCTTTATGCTAATGGCTAATTAGAAATGCAAATTGATAACGGCTTTTACCGGGGAAGAAAATATTTGTAGTTGAATTCTACGCACGTGCCATCTCCCTATATTGCTTTCCGTCAAGTCTAATTCACTGAAAATTAATATGTGTTCTAAAAACTTTTCTGTGAGGTCGCATGCGCGAATAATTAAATTGCATCTGTCGTTGTAAAAATTAAATGTATCGTTTTTCACCGAAACCGGATTTCGCAGTTGAGTCCTTACAAATATCGCAGACTCTTAAAATATTGTTTACTAATTGGATTTGCAAGGTTTTATCTCGCGCGAAACGAGTAATAGAGCACGACGCGAGAAAGGCGCCGTATATTCAGCGTTGTAATTCGCGTAGTCGATGCTCCTGATGAAGCTCGCCCGCTTTCGCATGCTGCCGAACCTTCATCAGCCATGCTCTTTTTCCACCTTTGCCTTGTCCCTTTAGGCGTCGCACCTCGTTTCAACGCGCGACGACAACGGTGTATCAACGGAATGAAGCGCGCGTAAAAATTCATCAGCATCAATCGAGAAAGTAAGTTCGTGGAGAGCTCGTGCGAGAGTTTGACGGTTACGGTCTCACTTCCAGTAGATTTAGTTTCCTGTATCCTGAGTGACGCCCGTCACGATGAATATGTATGCCATAGCGATAATAAATTCGGCATCGATTCCGTAGACACACGGAAACATGCAGAAAGAGAGAAAAAGAGAGAAAGAGAAATAAAAATGAAAATACATTCCCCATGTGTTTCAATCCTTTAAAGATATCCACAGCTAATTCGAAATTTTAAATGCCGTATTATTCGTAAAACACATGTTCACGCCAATACGAAAGCTTTGGAAACTGAAATAATTCCATACTGTTGATATAAAAAAAAATTTATTAATTAAGTAGCCCGTTCTGAAAGTTACAGGGTAAACTTGGGTACGGTAGTTTTTAAAAATGCACTATTTATCAATTATTCAAAAAATTAAATTATTCAAAAAATTACAGCCATCTTTTCTGGTATGTGGCCATCATACCCCGGTTTACTCTACAACGCAAATGGAGTGAAATCGTCTTTGCCGTCGAACGCCAGCGATAATCAGCGGCGGTGAATGACGGTTTATTATTGCTCGCGATTGTTATTGCCCGTCCCCGGCTATTCCGACAGAGCCGCGTAAAAGCGCGCGGTTGTGAAAAACCGCGCTTAGTATCGTGAAATCGAGGATAACGAGTGGATCAACGGGGGCGCGCGCCCATTTTTAAAGGGATAAACGCGGCAAATTGACCGGATTCATAACGCCCATTGCTATTGGCAGCTGCCGCGCCGTTGAAAAGCGACGGAAAAAGCCGGTGCCGTGATTTAAAATGCAGAATCGCACGACGCGCGCTTTTACACGTACATTTGACCGATTATCTTTGGCGAGGCCGCTGTCCTCGTCATTCTGGACCGCTGACCGATCCGGGAGATCCGTATCTCTCGGGCCGGCGGGAGGAGGGGCGGGGGTCACCATATTTATTCGCGCGTTCTCGCGTTACAATCATTGCATCGAAATGTCGGGAATTTTTCAATTAACAACGTTGGATTTCCACGCGTCCATCGACAGCGTGGCGATTCCGCTTCGAAATTTTTTTCACGCTTTTTTTCCTTCCCTTTCTTTCTTGTTTATTTTATATTTTCACTGCACAACTTTTTCAGAGAGAGACACAAAATGTGACGAAACATTCGGAGACACAAAGCTGAAAGTGTATCAAATAACGCGCTGGCCGTGATCACTCAAAATTATAATTAATTACAAAAACGTAGGAGACATATTGACACACACACTCTCTCTTTCCCTCGAAATCCAGCGTCCTGTTTTGCGAAATCGCTGCGCGTTTAAAGTCCTCACCATTACGATCTTTCGCACGATCGATCGACAACTCTAGGCCGAGTAATTAAATCGCGCCATCATCGCGCGTCCTATGATTGATCTCTCCGACCACGTCCCAGTGGGTTAGATGATAGAAATTGTTTACGCATCTCTGCTGTTGATTTATTGCGAAAGTTGCGGATGAATCGCGTCGTTTTGCCGGCCGACGCGACGCGACGGCCCGGCCCGCGTTTTGTTTTCCCTGCCGGAAGTGGCGCCGCAAATGCGCGAGATCGCGGTGGATTCTACAGGGAACTGATAACTTCGTGATATATCTGCATGCAGATGCGATATCAAGGGGAAAACGCGAAACAACGTCGGTCGTCCGTTTTCAGGGGATACCAGAAATCCTGGCGATCGCGGCATATTGTGCGCGCCGCGGTCAATAATGAGAACGCAACCGGAGCCGCGCGACACGTTTATTTTAAATCACGCGCATTTTAAAACACACCGTACAAATGAGCGTATTCGTTGAATCAAGATATAATAAACCGCGTAAATTTTAATGAACAAGACTGACAACGTTATGTATTTTCAGAAAAATCTGCTCGACAATGTGCTTCTTCATGTTACTGACTAATGATTCATTCATTTGCAATTTAAATATACTGAAGTAACTGCTATTTTACCTGTAGCCAGAACGAGATGGGCATTACGATAATTAAAAGTTTAACTTATCGACAAAAGACAAAAAGTGTAACTTATCGAATCTACAAATTACGAAAATTATTTAATTATATAAGGAACAAGGCAAAACTTTAGAAAAGGGAATCCAAAGGGAATCTCTTAGTGACGGCTAAAATCTTTTGATTGTACTCGGGATCATGCGACATACGCGTACATCATGTTCAACATCATTGAGGTTGGTCAAAAGTGATCCTGTGATTCCCTTTTCTAAAGTTTCATTGAACATAAATTATTTAGTGGTTGATTAAAACTCTGATGACAAAAGGACATTGTTGGTATTATTAATTAAAATCCATTACTTTTCAATTGGTTTAGGTATCTTCGAAGTTCTCATTTACAAGGAAAAAACAGACAAGGAGAGTAGATCTGGAAAGATAATTGTTGAAAAACTTGTCACTTACAATTAGAGTTGTTAGAGTCCGTTTAATCTCCTATAATTACGCGAACGGTTTGAAATTTGCTTGTTGTTACGCGTAGCGTTCCCTTTCTCTGATAACACAAGCTTAAGCCTAGCAGCATCAGACTTACGTTTCATGCATTCACAAAGAGATAATTGCACCTGAATAAAAAATTTCATTATTCACGAACTGAACTATGCAGCTCGCCGCTCTCGTCTCGTTGAGCCGTGAAAAAGTGCAACGAACGGTTGGTTGATGTCCAAATTTTATATTTTTTTAAATAGTTTTTTATTTCATGAAGCAGAACAAAAAGCGTATGAATGTAGGTTTCAATTTTATGAAGCTTGATATTTATATCTCTCTAAAGTTTTGTCAAGGATATTTTTATTTAACAGTATTATATTTATTCGCGTTTTCATGAACCTTACACGGATTTATATATGTGATATAATATCACGTAATATAATATCATCGATATTATAATATATTATTGTGATAATATTATAATGACACATTATTACAAGTACATAAAACTAATATTTTTATTATATGATATTAATTTTATTATAAAACTTTCAATTATAATATTTTCAATTTAAAATGTAATCTCTATGTGTAAAATTATATTACAATCGACGATAAATTTTACATTATTAAATGCTGAACTTGTGAAAAGATACATTTGAAAGAATAGGAGGCACATTTGACGATAAATCATTCTTGTATAACAAGAAATGGCGATATCATTTTTTATGTGTAATCGTATTTAATATGACTAATTTACGGGTGTCACTGACGTACACGCTGCTGTTTAAATATTTCACCGACATCTCCGAGTATTTGTGAACGTCGTAATGTCCTGGAAATGCTATCGGACGTCTATGTTTGGAATGCGTTTGAATGCACACCGTACGTGTTCGTAGCGCGAGCTAGTGACAAACTGCCGACTACGTTATCGGGTGCTAAATCCATTACGAATGGCAATGATTAATTAATACGAGAATGACAATTAATTACTGAGTCCACATGTGGCATATATTAAAGGTCGCATTATGCAAAAGCTTCTTGAACGTGAGGAGAGAGAACTGCGTTAAAAAAATATTTTCTATAGGTTGAATAAGATTATTTTCCAAATGAAGTAGTAGCCCGAGAAAATACCAGGAATGTTCAACATGCTCAATTAAAAAATTAAAAATTTATTATATTGCAAATTTTTTTAATAATGTCTTATTTATCGGTAATAAAAATAATCGTGTATCGAGAAGATTTGCGGTTACTACGCGGCGAGAAATCGATTCGCAATAACCGCAGGCGATGCGAAATCGTTTCATCTTGTGTATGGCGTGCGCGCCGTCGTTCGCGATTTTACACAGTCGAACAGCCGCGAAAGAGTCGTCGATAAAGTGTCAAACCGCCGCTCGAGGCACGCCAAGAACTTCTCAACAGCCTGTATTTTGTTCCCGTCAGCCGTGGGCTTCGCTGATGACGTACGTATATCCACCTTCTACTATGGCTTTAAGATTTTCTTAGCTAGTACTACGGTATACAGACTGACTTACGCGCATTGAACATTTTCACTCGGACGATCGGACAAGAGAATTCACCACAAGATCGACGCGTCACGGGAAGTCAATTGTTTCTTTCTCGAAAACGATGTCTTCCGATACATGTTGTGTATATGTGTCTACACTATACATAAAGCTTACACAAATAAGATTATTATTAAAAAATTTGCAATATAATAAATTTTTAATTTTTCAATTGAAAATGTTGAACATTCCTAGTATTTTTTCGGCCTTCTATTTTTTTCGGCCTAGTATTTTTTCGGCCTTCATTTGGAAAATAATTATTCAACCTATAGAAAATATTAATATCATCCATTACGAATCTGATCTTTTAATTCTCGATTAACTGAAATCATTTTTAACACAACAATTTCCGATCTAAAATTCTTGACCGGTGTAGCTGATACAAGTAGATAGAAATGAGCCTTGTACAGTCGGATCAGATTTCTACGTTTAATATTATTATTCCGCGAAAATTTCCAGCTCAGCAAACTATGTGTCGACTTTTATCGATCCTAAATTTAAGATAAAGTAATACAATTATATAATTAAGTTCATAATTAGTTTAATAATATTTATGCTAATAGTTATCTTTAGAACCATTACTAAATACAGTTTGCGCAAAATGCGTTGATTGATAAATTCGCATGCGAATGTTTAATTTAAAAAAAGAAAGCTTTTCACGATGCTTCAAAATACAATTACCGATCAACTGTTTCATAATGGTGTTTGCGTTTATCTATATGAGTAGCGAATGACGACTATAGTATTATAATCATGTAATATAATACAAACAAAAATACACAAATTAATAAAATAAATATAATAATTATCATACTCCTATAAAATTTTCCCTATTTTACTCATATCATTTATTGTATTTATACCTGAATCAGCTTTATTTTTAAGCTTATTTCTCTTCTCACATTAGTTCTATTAAATTTTAGCCCATCTTTATAACAGAGACACAGATAATAAGATGGTTATCATAAATAGAATAAGCTAGTGAGTACTATAAAATAAAAACATTTATTTTAAATCAAAGACAACAAATTACAGACTTTAAAAATGTCAAAAATTAATACATTATACAAATAAATTATAAAAATAAAATAAGAAGGACAGTAATATTAATATGAAAAAGACTATAGTTTCTAATATAAAAGACTACAAATTAATTTAAATAATACTCTGCTTATAATAAAATAAAAACGTTAATAATATTATTAATTATATTATATTATATATTGCTACTCACTCTCTATCCTCTTCCTTATTTATAAACAATGCTTTGAAGAAGCCACCCTCGTGATCAGATATAATGCCTTCGAATTCCATATTTAGAGTATAATTACTAGGTGATAGTGGATAATAAGTAAGAAAAGAGAAAAATTCAAGATCATATAAATTTTCAAATGCGTTTATCTATATATTACTTCATATTTCTATGCATATCAGTTTCTTGAATATTGTTGTCCGATCCAATATTTTCAAATTCGCTGAGTGTAAAGTTATCTTACATGTGTCATTGTAAATGCTAATATTAACTTTGGATATGCCATAGAAGATATTTTTTTCAACGTTTATTTTCAACCGAATGTCGTAATGCTTTGGTATTATGTCAGGAAAATTCAGGAAACGGTCCTTAATTTTGATGTCTGTTAATGCCGAACGAGTTTTAATATAAAACGTCTCTTCAAGAAAAGAAATTATATAATAAATATTATACTGTATAATAATTTTAATAATTCCATGTCAATTT
Organism: Tetramorium bicarinatum; assembly: GCA_928718305.1. NCBI lineage: Eukaryota > Metazoa > Arthropoda > Insecta > Hymenoptera > Formicidae > Tetramorium > Tetramorium bicarinatum. The sequence continues at coordinate 23,069,529 of OV788325.1, forward strand.
TCCAAATAAGTTCAGTGGTGTTTATAAAAACCAGCCTATGTTAGAAGAAAAAGGTTTTTGAAAGATAAATACATATTTAATATCTACTTATTTGTAAAAAGAGAGGAAACTTTTATAATAATTTTATGGGTATATGTCATTACATATATTCTTCATACATGAATAAGTTCATGGTCACGAAGCGTTCGTGCACTTTAATGCTAATATTGTAATATGTGTTTGACTAATCGCTAAAAATTAAATTTTAATTATATAATTATATAATTAAGTCAATATAAATCTAAAAATTAATTTAACACAGAATTAAAATTTATACAAGTATCAATTAACATGATAAATATGAAAATTTATTTTTAAGACTATTTTTCTGCAAGAATGTTGGGTATCGTGGCGATTCATATCACCACAATGCCAAGCGGCGCCCGCCGTAATTGCGCAAGCTGCCGCGACGCGGCGCAGAAGGAAAGGATCGCGGAGAGGAAAGCACGGAAGCTCGTTCGACCACCTGCCGCGGCGTGCCGCAGACGCAGAATAAAAGAGTTTCGCGTATGCAAAATTCAGCTGGGAGCGCTATATATAAGGAGCGAGCCAACACAAATCTTAACAGAAAACAGAAGCAAATCAAAACTCTCACTCATAGTAAACAGTGTGTAATAGTATATACCAATGCATGCTGCTCTACTATGAGTGAGAATTTCGTTTTGCTTCTATTTTCTGTTAAAGTGTGAAGCCGGCCTAGCCTGTTAATGATTTAATAACTGTACTTTCAGATACTATACTTTCGTATATTTTGCATAATAGAAGTATCACCGTATCAAATTCATTTAAAATGTATTATATTCCGAGAAGGGTCTTAAAAGGCTTTGATACTTATACAATTTACATTAATACAGATAAGTTTGAAATTAACTACAGTTAATTTTTACGATTTGCTGTTGCTTCAGATCTGTCGACAGAATCGCTACCTTTTCGCTTCGAATCAGTGAGAACTGACGACGATGTTCATAAACATCATAATAAATACATCACAAGTTCTAAAATTGATGAGTGTTATTACCTGATAAAATCGAATTTTGTTATGTTGTTACTGAAGTATTACTTGTTCTTTTCTTATTATATATCTTATTATATATATATATATATATATATATTATATACAGGGTGTCCCAGAATTGTGGAACAAATTTTCTTGAGCAGATAGAGCGGACGAAACTGAGCCGAAAAGTCCTCTACCATTTTGTAATTTTCCCAATAGTTAACGAGATATTTATGATTAAAAATCACCGTATTAGCCCGGCCCTCCGCCGAATATAAGCGCGCGGCGCGAGACGACCGCCCAGCGTTGCTAGGCACTCGATGAATTGTTTACTACACGCGGCAATGCCTACGAGCGGCGGTTTTGAGCTGCGATTGTCCCCATGTTTTTGTAGAAAACAACTCCTTCTTGAAAACAATGACGCTGGGCGGTCGTATCTCGCCGCGAGCTTATATTCGGCGGTGGGCCGGGCTAATACGGTGATTTTTAATTATAAATATCTCGTTAACTATTGGGAAAATTGCAAAATGGTAGAGGACTTTTCGGCTCAGTTTCGTCCGCTCTATCTGCTCAAGAAAATTTGTTCCACAATTTTGGGACACCCTGTATATTATAACATATGTACCTATATATTTCAAATATATATTTATATATTTATACATATACATATATGGATGTATTTAAATTATACGCATTTTATAATTACTTTGCTTTATATTGATTATTATATCGGTTATTTATATCGGTTATTGTGTTCTTAATTATATTGCATGTAATTATTTAGATGTTATTATAGAATAATGCGGATTGTGCATTTTTTATTATTGTTATTTTGTATTGTTAGAATCCAGGTAGCAAATTGATGTCGTTATTTGTCGTCATTTTGACGTTAAAATGTCATCCAAAACGTTATTTTAACGTCAAAATGACGACAAGTAACGTCAGCCCGGTAAAAAATTTTTCATATAAAACATATAAATATATGTAATATGTATCAAATATGTCCATACATGTTCATATATGTTTTCTTTCTTTTGTATAATCTTTCTTCGCATATACATATAGGAAGAATAATAAGAAGAATTAAAAAATTATTTTAAAAATTATTTTCGCATTTCTTTTTCATAAAAAAGATTGAAAAAATAGAAAAAAATTGTTCATATATAATTATGTATGAATGTAATAATGACAATTATGGTAACAGAAGGGTCCCGAGTTCAAATCCCGGTTCTCATCCCACAAACAATTTTTAGCGGGAAGTCACAGAGAATCTTTTAGATTTTATAGATCTAGATGACATTAGGCACTGAAATAGTCCTACTCGCCTGTCTTACACTACTAACGTTTGCGTAGAATGATAGATTGCATTAAGAATCAAAGCATTAAAATCGCTTGCATTGATAAAATGGTGTGTCCATCGTTTTTTATATTTCTTAGTATATATATATTATACATATAAAAATTCATTATTAATATTACTAAACATCAAAATATTTATATAATTAATTAAAATAATAATGTGTGCAAGCATATGTATCATATGGTATCATTTTAATTAATTTTATACAATAGACATAACTATACGATATAAAATAAATAACTTTAAAATTACATAAAATAAGTGAATTAAAAAAAGAAATATTACAAATATCTGAAAAATTTAATTTATTTTTTATTTGGAGTACAGAAAAATTACTTTTGCTGTATTAATGATAATTATTTTTTAAAATTAAATATTAGCTACATATCACATTTTACGTTATATATTTTAATATTCATTTTTACATTTTAATATAATATTATATATGTTAATACTAATTAAATTTAACAAATGGATGTTAAATTAATAGTATTTAATACGTTCCTATTGCGCGCGGAAATTCCACATATCCAAATGTAAATGTGATGAAGTATACATTGACGTGACATATCGCGTGGAACAAGTTATTCATATTCCACGGCAGATACTGATGAAGACGCCGTATTCTATGGTTATGATGATACCACAGTAAATTACGCGGCAAACGAGTAAAACCCGTGCTATACGGGAAATTTGTGGAAGGTAGACCATATGTCAAGTACATTCCGTGCCGGATTAATTATTAAAGGCGTTTTGTCAGGGTGCAACGATCCAGTTTACTTCACCGCCACGTTACTCGATCAATTACAACGCTCGTCTTCCCTCGAGGTATTGCAATGTAAATACATTTAATTAGCGTAGTTCTTGTTAGCGACTTCATTGCGGTGTTTCCTAAACGGTATCTCACAATCAATAATAAGATTAATATTGGAAAGGATAACTAAATACAAATTTACTTCGTATTCATTCCGCGTCGCACGTCCTTCGGTCGGGCTTATTCTTTGATTTCTTTCCACTGAGAAACAGTAGCAGCACGTAAATATCACGGTATTTTATCAAACGAAAATATGTTTCTGTATCCGTAATTTCCCTCGCGTTTGTTCGGCGGATTAACGTAGACGTGATCTACAATTGAAGTGGTGAGTAAACCAAGTACGCGGTATCAAGTATCTGCAGAATCATCACTTAGCCCGGGAGAGAGAGACCTGACGTTGATACACCTTGTGCAAAATGGAAATCCGCGCTTTCTACTTCTTTCAACAATGGCAGATGTGACATTAATAGAGCGGCGGGGATTTAGAGAAAATCCTTTTCTCCAAATCCCGTCTGGCTAATGGTGCCGTCCCTTCGCGGGATTCCGATTTCTGATCGGATTCTGAAATGTTTTCTCCTCCCGGGTCATCACCCTCCCGGGGTGTCGCTCGCGTGGCTGCTTCTCGATGGAAACGTCGCCGCGTGCTGGATTTATATTCTATGCACGGAATATGCGTTACTGTTGCAAAACCGTAAACACGACGGCGGAGTGCAAGGAGTGATTTTATGCCCTCCCTCCGCGCCCTGCCGCCGCTTCCGGCGACGCGCTATCTCGTTTCTCCACGACATGTTTGACAATCTCGTGGGGAATATCTCTCGGAGAAAGATTTGGATTCGCGTCTCGACGTTTTTCAAAGAATTTATTTAACCTGTGTCATTCATACGCGGTGCACCTACCTACATCAAATATACTGCGTCACGCATCGTACAAAAAATTTGTTGCGACAAAGCAAAGCAATTTTTTGTTTTGTGATTTATAATATTAATCCGTACAATACTATCATGAATATTCCATGTTCGAACGATTTTATCTGTGGAAGTTTCTTGAAACTTCAAAAAGTTTCTCTCCTTTTCTGCAAAACAAAGTACAGACATTTATTCTAGAAACTTGGAAATATGTTTATGAATTTTTTTAGAAAATTTTTTTAATTACTTCAAATAAGTGAAAAAAAAATCGGAGGATGACAAACTCATATTTGTAAGGATAAGATATTGATTTTCACATGGTATTGTAAGAGTTAATATTGGATCTTGTTATTATGTTTCGTAATATTTATTTGCATGTTTATAAACATTTTGCATTGGAAATTTGCAAGCTCTTGCACTGATTCATTTCATAACTTTGAAATCTATAAATTTTACATGGCATATTTATCCTAAACATACACTGAGAAAAATATTTATTAAAATAAAGAAAATATTCTTTTTTGAATTATGTTTCTTAAGTAAAAGAAATATTTGTTGAGTTTTAGAAAAACATTTATAAATTAAAAAAAATATTTTTTGAAATACATAAAATGATTTTTGTAATAAAACAATAAGTTTTTAATTCTAGAAAAAATTTTATTGATTGAAATGATACAATGTAAAACAAAAAAAAATCATGTTTTAAAAAAAGAAAATACATCGCTTAAATGTAAAAAGTATGATTAAATACAAATTTATTTCTTTCAAAAATAAGTAAAATGTAATTAAACCGTTTTGTAAGTAAAAAAAAAATTATTTAGTTGTAGTAAAGAATTACTTTTTATTTCAAATAAAAAATTCTTTCATTCAACAAAAAAAATATATTTTAATGTAAAAATTTTCTATGTAATTCAAATTTATAAAATTTTAATAGTTATAATTTTAATAATTATTTATGAGTGTGAAATAAATAGAATTTTGAAATTGATTATAATTGAACCCAGTCTAGATATCCACAAACTCGCATAAGTTCGGTTTACGCCGCTAGGTTTTGCAAGGATTATTCGTTTTCTCGTAAATAAAGACCGTTTCAGAAATTATATAAATAAACTTAAAGTTCATCTTTTAACTAATCAAAGCACAATGCTTCTTCGCGTATGTGAGTTGAATGTAAAAGGCATCTAATTTATGTGAAAATAAATGCTCTTGATTTAAATATGAACATTTTGAAAATAACACATAGTATACAAATTAATATAACCAAATCTAATAAAGATGTATGTGTGCTATCTGAGTATTTAATGTTTTTTGAATGTTGAATTTATGAACAAATTTATTTGATTTTAAAACAATATTTATTTAATTCAAATAAGAAATTTCTTGAAGTTAGGATATTATTTTTTTACATTTAATAAAGAACTTTTTAATAAAGTAAATATTATTTTATTTTTAACATATATTTTTTTTATCACAATTATTAAATTTTTATTTTTTAACAGATTCTTTTTTTCAATATAAAAATAAATTCTTTTAATTAACAAAATGAATTACTTTCTTTCGTATAAATATTTTGTTAGGAGTATACAAATAAATTATTCTTTTTAATCAAATAAAATTTTTTTGGATATTAATAAGTAAATATTTTTCTCAGTGTACATATATTATATACATACGTATCTCCAAGTATTTAGAGAGAGATAAAGTATTCTCCCGTTCTCCTCTCTCATTTGTCCAAAATACAATATTTGCGAGGCGTGACCTAGATTCGCGCAAACATATGTTTATCGATCACTTTGGAAAGCCGATTTGCAGCCGATCGGATCGCTGAACGGATTGAAGAATCTAAATGCGACCGAACGCATTTTCATTTAATTCATTTGTCGTTCGCGACTTTATCCTTCACGATCTCGCCCTCGTAAAAATAAAACGGTGAAAATCGCCCACCGAGAGAATTATTCGAGCTTACGTACGTCGCATCAACGTCGCGCGGCTCAATAAAAGTGCGCGCGCGTGAGAAGCTGTAAAAAGTTTATTCCCGAATAGACACTGTACGGACGTAAGTAATTGGCCGGCCGACCAAACCGGATCTATCGGTCGCTCGACAAAACTTCCCCGGCGTGTGTGTGTGCGAGGGTGTGTGCAATCGCGCCGTTTTTCTTCGCGTGCCATTCAGATCCAGCGGCTTCTTTATCCCGCCGTCCGTACTCTCGATACACGCGCGTGCCCGCACACATGTACACACACCCGTCCATCCGGAATTTCACCCTCGGGATATTTTTCTCCCTCGTCACGTCCAGCGAGCTGCGCAACGCAGCGTCGCGTCTTTGTGCAGTTTTCCTTCCTTGCCACTTCTTCTTCTTCCTCTTCTTCTTCTTCTTCTTCTTCCCCTTCCCCGCTCCGTCCCTCGCACGATCTGTTTTCCTATTCTCTTCTCTTCTCTTCTCTTCTCGGCTTTTCCCTTTGTTGCCTTCTGCTCCTTCGGGTTTGCCAGCGACAGAGCTTTTTTGCCTCCTCTCATGTCTCGTTTCCGTCTCGTAACATTGCAGACTGGATTCAGCAGGAGTGTCTCAAAGGTCTCGCCGACGTTCTCTCAAAATATGCTATCTTCTCTCATTTTTCCAACTCGATTTCTTGCAAGCGGATTTATACGTGAGGTCTTAACTTTGCGGAATCGAAATCAAGAGTGTTTCGCTTATAGATATCGAGCCGGTATCTTTAATTATTTTCCCGAGAAACAACTTTATTATTTATATTTATGGTAGAGGAAAGTCGCCAATACGGGCACACCAGTTTATTTTTTAACAATATTTCTTAAACAAAAGCTAAAAATAAAAGTTTGATAGCAGAAATAAAAAACTAGAAAGTGTCTTCTATCAAATGATTATAATACTATTTCGTATTTTGTACATAATTAATATTTTCGCAACACATGCCAAAAAGAGTGTCTGAAAAATTGTGCTCCAAAACTGGAACACGAATTTAAGGTTACAATATGTGAGGTAAAAGTTGCCAACTTTGGTGATATTATCAAATCTATGTTACTATACCTTTTATTTTCATTGAGAAATGTATCGTTGTACAGTGATTTTATGTTTTAAATTGTATTATGAGAAAAAAGAATATGAAAGAGAAAAAATTAATAAATTGTTTAACTAAGTAGTAAAATATATTTTTACATATTAAACAACTAATTTTATAAAATTAAAAGATTAGAACAGAACATTTTGATTTGAGAATAAAAGCAATTTTAAACCTATGATCTGTTTTCACGAAGAAATGTAGATCGCTTAACGCTACAGGAGCAATTTTATGTTTAAAACTGCACTACGAGGCAAATATGACAGATACATATATAAATAAAACAGTTTTAGGAAGCTACAAATACATAAAATGATGTAATATTATCAATAATACATTCCCTATTGTTTAAACTATTGTTTAAACTATTGTTTAAACTATTCAATTTGTAAGAAAAAATCATGCAAATTTTATTTTCGCTCTTGAAGCATTCGTTTTTATCAGATTTTATATAGAAAAAAATCACGAATGTATGAATTAGGGGTTTCTATTTCTTTAATTATCCAAGGAGACCATGTTTTTATTCATACAGTGATTCATACAGGTATTCATACAGTGTAATATTTAATTTCCGAGAAATAGGGGGGGGGTGCCACTTTACGGATTCTGTGCCAGTATTGGCGACTTTCCTCTATAATTTTCAAAATCTATGTATCATCTATTATTAATCGAAAAATTAGTTTTATATAAAATATAGAATATATAGAAGAGAGATCTTTCAGATATTGTAATAATTATTCTCTTCCTCACGATTCTCTCTGTGCTCTTAATGAAATTTTGTCTTCTAGTAGTCCCCAGATTGCCTTGTAAGGCACAACCCAATAAAGCCCGCCACTTTCGGCGCTGTATCACGCGGCGTGCGAGATATCCCTCCGCGGAACTATGCGCGCGCCGGCATGCTCGAGCGTGGCCCGGATCTCGGGACTTGAGTCCCGGCCGCGAGCGTGATAGCATCGTCTTCCCTTCGGTCGTTTTCCCGGGTTTTTCCCGTCTGTCCGTTCAAGTCATTATATACGCGTCCGGTTTGATTTAAGTTACGTTCCCCGGCGCTTTGTGATATTAAGTCAATTACCAATAACACGCATTCGCGTTCTGTTTATGACCACGTGCCCTGTGGTCACGTTGATTATTAAATATACCTATTTAACCCGATATCGTGTGTCGCCTTCATTCCCCACTCTCGACCCTCCTGACAACCCTCACAGCCTCGAACTTTCTGCAATTTATCTGAATTAAATATCTCGCGATATAATTCCTTTTACCTTTTATAAACCTTTATTTCGAGGACATGCATCGTGGGGTTAATTTCAATTTAATTCCACCTTCTTCCCTTTGCTTTCCTCTCTCTCTCTTTCTCTCTCTCCCCCCCCTCCCCCCTCCTCTCTTACTCTCGCATATATCACTCTATTCCTCGCGGCTTAAAAACTGGATATTTACGTCGTACTGCATCCGTGAGCCGACCCCTCTTTCGAAAGGAAACGAAATAAAGGGTTTCCGCCCGGTTCCTTCGCAGCTCGTCCGGTTTCTTTCCGACGTTCGTGCACGCTCTATGAACTCGTCGCTTATTACATCAGCGATTTTCCCTCGAACCGTCGACGGCGCGGTCTCCCTTTGTCGGCAGATCCTTATTTGCGACATGCATAAAAAAGACGGCGCATCGGCGCTAACTAGGAGATCCTTTCCGTGCATTTACACTTTGTTTATCGAAACGGAAACTGACGGACAAAAGGAAATTCGCAATAGATGCTTCTCTCGCTATTCATTGAATCGAAATCGATATCAATCGTTTTATTGTCTGCCTTATTGCGGAATAAAACTGCATTAAATACAATACAAATTTAATTGCTAATTTTTTTTTGCTTAATTGTGTGATGAATCTTGATAATTTCTTTCTCACCATGTTTTCCATCCCCTTTGGATGGATTGTACCGATGTTATTTAACACAAATTCAGATTAAATAAACTCCCGTTCTCTGTTTGGATGGAATTGCGTGGGTTGAGCCAGTTTTGTTTGGAAAGGAGATAAAAATTAGATTGAATTACAAATAAATTAAAGTGAATTAAAAAAAGTAATATACGTCCCCCGATCCTACGTTAACGAAATGCTGCTAATGTTGACAAAAATTTCGTGGTCGGTTTTACAATTCTACTTTTTAATAAGAACTTTTTCATTTTACAAGTATAATTCGCGAGTGGTAAACGCGTAAGCATTGAAATACTAAGATTTAATCGAGTCTACTGCTCCGGTAACGCTTTATTTATCCTACAATAATGGAGGAGCGGAAGTATATCCGCTTGCTCGGTCGGGCTTTATAATTACGCAATGCGGCAGTAGAACAGGCTGAACTTTCTTTCCTTGTGATGAGTTTACGAAGAGAGAATCTTGATTACTTCTCGCTTCCTCATTGCGCGGAATTGTGCTTTGACGCGCTGTGAGCTCTTTAATCGAGTGCTTATCGCAAAATTAATATTGGAGCAACGAGCTCTGGGAACCTACTTTCTGGCAGAAAACTTGATAAAAGGAAGATTTTACTTTAGTAATAAATTTTAAGTAAGATTATAAACAAAGACATGACATAAGTTATTATTAATGATAGAATAAGTATTTTACAAGTAGTTCGAATCTAATCTAGGCATAGTTTCGAACTCTCTATGATTTCGAGAAATGAAAACACACAGTATACTTGAAGTATACTCGAATCTGAATGAAATCCGTTCAAACTCTCTATGAGTATTTTGAAAACCGAGTGTTACTTTCAAGTAGACTTAAATTTAGATCAAATATGTTCGAATCTTTTCTTCTATGAGTATTTTACCAATATTTTTTACTAAAAATTTAATGGTACATAATGTGTGTGTGTGTATACATATCAATATTTTTTTATTATAATTTTGTATGATTACTTGTGTATTACAACATATAATATATTCTAATACTACTTTTAAAAGATTCGATTCTCTATGATAGAAACTGTTTACAAGTTATATGTTATATGTATTATATGTATATAATAATAATATAATATATTTTAAATCTTATAGGCATTCATTCTAAAATTTGAAACTAATAAATTTAGATTCGAGTAAGTTGTAGATATAATATATGAAATATCATTTCTTATAAATATTATTCTCTCTTGAAATCTAAGAAATCGAAATGATTATTAGATTTTTAAGTGCATATTGAACTGATCCCTAGTTATTATTATAATAATTTTTAGATTGTTTTTTTTCAATGCCTAATATTTTATATCAATACTGAATTATATGAAAAAGAGACATCGAAGGTTGCGCGTAATTTTATATTTCATAATTGTATAAAAGTATGTGAAAATGATAATTAAGACTCTCGTTGTTTTATTACTTTTATTTTTCACTGATTGCGTTTTATTTCGTGCATTCCATGCGTGTTGTAGTCTTAAAGCTAATGCACATCACCCAAGTTCCTGATGGTTATTATGCGACGATGCAGAAAAATGGAGCAAGGGTGCCAATATCAGACAGAAGTATCTTTCTCTCTCTCTTGTTCATGCTTTATTTAACAAAATACAAAAAGGGTCGAGAACCCCAGGTCGAGATACATCCTCTCTGTGCGCTCTATAATTATACCGGGTGGAACGCAATGAACCTCGTTTGTGAGCGAGGACAAAATGATCGTTGCAATTTCTCGCTTCGTCGTTAACGCAACGATGTCGCGGGATCCAACGGTAGTTTGCAGAAAAATATGACAGTAAAGGCGACCGTAAAGCCGAAAAGATACACGCATAATATCCATAATAATTTTCTTTGTCAAGTTTTTATCGCTGTCTTCGCTCGCGCTGAAGCACAAGAGAGCGGAAAGACAAAAATGAAGGGTTATTACGAGGTCCCGCTGCACTTTATTTAATGCACGTCAATACATCGCGAATGCACTTTGTGACTGGAGTACACGGGTTTACGATGAAATGAAATATCGTTCTCTTTTCGCGAACTCGCATTCCGTTCATTTAATAATGATGCTAAACTTATTACACGGTTCATACGTTTCATATTTGCAACAGCGCATTTGTTGCATAACGACATCTAATTTATAAAGGAAATTATAAAATTAAATTATATATATATATCTTGCGCCAAGTATTTCTTTTTTTAAATATATATATTTATATATATAAGGATAAAAATATGAATTTAATAATATGTTAACTAACTTTATGCATTTGTTGCGTTACAGAGGAAGTATTCAGTTCGAACAAAGCATTGTGGTTTTCTCCGAACGGCACTAAATTGGTCTTCGGCTATTTTGATGACTCAAACACTCCTATTATGACCATACCATTTTACGGATATCCTGGAAGCTTAACTTTCCAATACACGTCGGCGATACCGATCCACTACCCTAAAGTAAGTACATATGGACCTTATCTCCACTACTCCATTGTTTTCATTACGTACGATAAGGAAATATTTTCTCTGGCACCGCCATATTTTTAATTCATCGATTTTTAATTTAACTTTGTTAACATTATCCTTTTTATCAAAACATTATTATAAATTAAATTTAAAAATGATAACGAGGATTTTTAGATTTCAGCTACATTAAAAAATTTTAATATAGATATTTCTGTTGCGCGCTTAAATAAATAATAAAATCGGTTTCATGTACGGTTTTATGTGTGATATATTCGCAATACGTTTCTGACATACAATATTTTGAGTTTTTTGATATACCGCTGATTTAATTGATTGTCTCCTTGCATGAAAAGGCCGTCGCGTAGACGGGGAAAATAAAATTTTTCGTGAAGAAAACATAATGCTTCTTTAAAAGGCAACGATTCCGAGCGTTAGACCCTCTCAGAAACGTCTTTCTTACTTTGTTTCCCCGCGAACCTTCATGTCACCGCGTCGTCCAATATGAAAAGCCATCTAACCGAAGTTTACATCCTGAAAAGGCGAGTGGAGCGCGAGCGTGGCATCTTTGCATTTTTCAATGTCTTTTTATGACTCACGATTGACACTGTCGCAAGGAGTCGTGACGCGACGTGGAAAAATATCCGACGTTGGCTCAACCTTTGAATGACGTCTTTGTCTTCGACAATCCGTAAGATAGAAGATTGCTCGAATACACAAAGGAGTAAACAGTATATAACAGATACATAAGTCTTAGGAAAATGACATTTATACATATTAAATATGTATTTAAATATTTATTAACAAAACTATATTTCTTTTTATATTTAATTATTTTTTATATTTTTTACTAAAAACATCAGAAGTCGATTAATATAAAAAGAATATTAAATATGCTATTTATTTAATATATAGAATATTAAATATGCTATTTATTTAATATACCGTGGAAATAACAGATTTATTAACCGTACATATTTTAATTAAATGATTACTAAATCTGTGATTATTTCCACGGTATATTAAATAAATAGCATATTTAATATTCTTTTTATATTAATTTGAAAAATGTTCAGGATTGTAAAATTGATAGATGCTTTCATGATTTGCCTTTATAACAGTTTCATGACGACGAGAAATAATAAGAATCGCTTAGACTTGACTCTGACAGGAGATTGCAACAATAATCATATTATTTCTTTGATACACTACGCGCACAATGGATTGAACGGACACGAAAAAGACCATACGGTCTCCACGGCAAACGCCACGGCGCCCCCGATATTTTTTGCCGTTTGCGTGTATTCGAATAAAGTTCACGGGGAATCAATTTCCCTCTCGGAAGGCACGATTGAATTCGAAGTGTGACGTACAGGTTTTATTCCGAGTGCCGCCGTCATCTTTTAAAGATGCGATTGTACAAGTACATAAACTTACAGCCGTAGATTAAAGTCACAGTCTCGTCAGGCGAGTGATTCATTTTACTTGCTGCGCAAACCGCCATTCTGTCATTTTCTCGGATACATTTATCTGGATTTCTTTCGCGACTTCATTGTGCTTCAAAGCTCGCGCTTGAAACGGCATTTTAACAGAAATGCAGTAAATTTTATTTACCTAAGTTCTGTCGATTTTGCTTTATTCGCGATAGCCGCGATAAATGGAATTGTCATTAATATTTATTTCAGCCAAAGAGGAAATATATCGCGAAAAAGACGGGTTTGTCCTATAAATATTTATATTTGCGCGAAATTTCAGATTCCCCTGAAATTATAATAAAACGTAAATATGACCGAGCGATTCGAATAATTTTATTTTACGATTTGAAAATAGGTTGTTGCGCTGAATCGAAATAGCCCGTGACATAAATTCGTGTTTGGAAAGTGCCATTATTATCGACAAAAGCATTAAATGAGAGGAATATGCGAAATTTGCCTCGATTTCAAAAATCCTTTATGCATTTTATGAAATGACGTTATGCATTTCCTATTAATTGGTGCATAATAGACAATAAAATTGTAAATTTGCTTAGTTTACAGAATCACGTATATACGTAGTTCACAGGAGTGAACTGCGATCAGCGAACAAAACATATTTCGCGCGCGTAACGAACAGAATCATTCAGTGAAAATTACATGCGCAATATAAAACAGAATACAATTTACACGATATAATTTTCGTAACGCATAATGACTCAATTAGAATTTTTACATATTTTTACAAATTTTGAATCAACTAAAGACTATCGATATTTAAAATTTAAACAATTAACAATAAAATTGGCTTTTAGACTCAAGCGTGGTTTGTAGTCCGTGAGTTAACGTTAATTATTAAATTAACAATTTAATTACAAATCTAGTTATAGTTTATTTTGTTAATTGTTAATTTTTAATTAGTGTTAACTCGCGCATTACAAATTGCATTTAATTCTCAAAGCCAATTTTATTGACCGTTTAAATTTTACAAATTTTTCTACTGGAAATTTAATTATATCAAGTGCGCTTCTCTCTCTCTCTCTCTCTCTCTCGTTACTAAAGAACGCTTATCAAATAATGAGTTTTCACGTCTTTCATGTCATTAACGTCGCTTACTACTGTCTCGCAGAAAGTTAGAATTTCGCGGAAAACGAGAAATTTCTAGAATTTACTAAAACGTAATCAAGAGTCATCCTTAAGCTGTGCGCAAATAGCCAAAGCGACCGACTCAAGCGGCACCGCATTACTTTTTGATGAAGCAAGAGAGAGAGCTACTCTATGTTACGTCAGTAAATTAATATTAGTAGAAATATCGCGCAGTCGAACAAAATGTATAAACACTACGAATAGCAATTACGGGCTTCGCATCTCGGGATTAAACAAGATTGTCATTAAAACTTTCGGTATTAAGACGACAGGATTTTCAGATGCACTTAAAGTAATCAGTGAAGGAACAACCATGGCGGACAGAGAATCGAAGATTTATGTTTCCAATTTCATTAAAACACTTTCGCGCAAACAACCTTGCAAACAACAACTTGTCGCATTTCGTAAGGAAATAGCGTTCCTTGTAAATATATACCTGATTATCCTTACGTTTCCCGCGAAACTAGTCTGTCTATACCCTTTGGGTCCGAAGTCAAACCCGCCATGAAAACCGATCCGACAACTGAAAATCTCAAATTTCCAGGAAAAATCTCAATTTCCATTCTAAGTTACTTAAAATTTCTATCTTTTTGTACCATAAATGGAAAAAGAAATGTACTTATCGGATCGATTGGACCGTACACTTTCCTTTATTGGTACACGCGCTCTTTTCTCCGCCCATTTTACCCCGCTACTTTGCCATCGTTATTCGATGTCGATCCATCTTCACGAGGAAATCCGTCTTCCCGTTCCAGAGCGGCACGACGAATCCAACAGTCAAACTATTTTGCGTCGATCTCGACATGGTGGTGTTGGGCAACGCGACTTTGGTGGAGATCGAACATCCGCCGGAGCTGTCTACCTCCGAGAGAATTCTGTCGGCGGTGGACTTCCCCACGGACAGCCTCGTGTACGCGACTTGGATGAACCGGGTGCAGAACAGGGCGTACTTCCAGCTCTGCGACGTCGACGGTCTGCTGCCAAATTGCACGACAGTAGGTATTTCTTCATTTTCGCGCGGAAGATATGGCGCGGAGTCCGAGCGGAGGCTCGTTTGACGGTGCCCTTTACGGAGACTTTGCCTCCCCTTCCTCTGTCTCTGTCTCTCTTGGAGCTTTCGCGGATCTTAATTTAGGCAAGCGCTCTTCCTTTAGGTGGGCGATAGTATTTTAATTAGTGCGCACTCGCCCGCGGCTCGGCTAATTCGCAGTTTCGTGCGAGTCTTTCGCGACTGTTCCTCGAGGAAGTTCGGCGTTACGAAATTTGCGAAAAAGTATCGGTAAAGATTTCGTGTTACAAAATTCTGTGATAAATTTAATCTCGCGTTAGAAGCGTGAAATTAACTTTGTACTACGAGAAGAGTAATTCTCTCGTTAAAAAAAAATTTTTTTTTACGTCAAACGTGCGAATTAGCTGCCGTGTTACAAAGAAAGCGGCTTTAAAAGGCTGTAATTACGATGTTCGACTACTCGTGCATTTTTCACATCGTTAAAAGGGGAAAAACAAACGCACTTCTTTTTATTGGATTACTTTATTAAGTTTATTCTTGTTAAGCTTTGGCTCGTAAATTTTCGCGAAAAGTACAACATGGATTTAATTTTTTTTAAATGAAAATTTGCATGAATGTAGACGTAATACTATCACATGCGACGGCAAGAAAATCTTAACGGAGTTTTCTTTTTATAAACAATGAGATACGACTTAATTAAATTGTGCGGAGAAGAATTTGCTAACCGAGAAACATTTGGTTGCTCCTTAGGCGCTCTCATACGGCGAGAAAAATGGCTGGGTAGAGCAATTTGAAGCGCCTATATTCAGCGAGGACGGTACGTCGTTCCTTCTGATATTACCGCAGAAACAGAAGAACGGCAGCAATTGGCGACACGTTGTGCTGGTTACGAATGCAACTAGCGGCAGACCGACCACCACCGCACTCACCTCCGGCTATTTCGTCGTGACGGAAATAATATCCTGGGATCGAGAGAACTCGTATCTGTGAGTACACGCAATCTATTTCACAAATCGCGCGCCGCTAATTAAGTAGATTTCCTAAATTTCTCCGTACTTTTATGGAAACTTGATTTTCGCGACAATCAAACGAATACTTACTTTGCAAACTTTGTCATATCTTTGATGTCCAAATAAATATAAGTATTTTGGAAACTTTACTTTCCAAATTTACTTTACAATAATCGAATAATTATTTTGGATACTTTATCATACTTTGACAAGTTTATATTGATATCAATTTTGCTAATATGTGCTACTATGGGTGGCAGGGAATTATGCAGAAAATGAAAATCTTGGATTGGTTAAAAGTGCGTTAGATCGTTAATGAAATGGATATCTGAATAAGTGACATAATTATACGAGAAAAGTTCTCAAGAAGCCAGATCAGCCAATTACTTAAAACTTCTATGTCGATAATCTACTATTAGCGATTGAACCAAATAGATTACGTTTTCACTTCTTCGAAAACTTTCCGGCAATCCCAGCTTCTTTTTGCTATAAATTAGAAACGCAGAAGTTCTATCGATTTGCTGCATAATTTAATGGAACGAAAATAATTGAATCAGTCAATGGTATTAATATATAATTTATAAATTGTCCTAAATTTATTTACCAACTTATTTACATTAAAATAAAAAAATTTGTTGAATATTTATTAAAGATGTAACACTTTTTAATTAAGATCATATTAAATTTAAAAATAAATCATCAGCGTTCTAATTATCTATCTCAATAAATTTAACTAATCAAAAATTATAGAAAATTTCAGTTACAGAAAAATTATAAAGTTTATGTTTGAAATGGTGATACTTGTATATCGTATATATTTTTATAAATTTAAGAATTATCTATAAAG
Source organism: Tetramorium bicarinatum (assembly GCA_928718305.1). Taxonomy (NCBI): domain Eukaryota; kingdom Metazoa; phylum Arthropoda; class Insecta; order Hymenoptera; family Formicidae; genus Tetramorium; species Tetramorium bicarinatum. The sequence continues at coordinate 23,086,595 of OV788325.1, forward strand.
ATATAATTATATGATTATATTATCCATTCTTTATTTCGATCTGCGTTATTTTTCATAAAAATATCTATAAAACAAATCTAGATATTTATTTATTTTATTTATCTAAAAATGTGCGTATTCATGATTTCAAACTTTTACGAAAAGAGAGAAAAGTAAGTTTTTGATTTTATACTGCTCCTGTTTCTCGAACAAAAGTACTGTCGTCGTATGCGCATATGCACTCTATTCGTGGCACGAATACGAGATACTCGCTCTCTTCCCGGCTGCTCTCGTCCCGGCCGATGACGTTCCGAAAGATAGCGAGCGTGCGAAATGGCTCGGAAGTAATTTGCGAGGTGAAAGCAGAACTTCGCGACGACGGTACCAGAGCTGGGAAGTTGCGTGATGTCGTGGCTTTAGGACAAGTGAGAGAAAGAGAGAGAAAGAAAGATAGGAGGATAGAGAACGAGAGGATGGGTGAGCCCTCTCGATGACCTCTCCTCGCAAGAAGCGGCTGACTTAATTGCGCGTTCATAAATTAAACGGGATCTCTGTCGAGGGAACGAACGACCCGCGTTGTCGTCGCGCGAATTCCGCTTTTTCCGCGTCTCGAAATCCACGCCGGTCGATTAACGCCCGATGGAAGTGCCCGACGGGAATCGAATTACCGTTCGAATCCTGCGATCAGAAGTTCGAGGGATGTCGTCGTCGTCGTTGCGTGGAAGGACGACTTCCCGCCGCGCGTTTCCCTCAGAGCCGCGCGCTTCCCCGGAAAGACCATCCCGGAAGACGATCCACTTTTCATTTCGCGGAAAAATTGCTTTGATTGAGCGTTAATGACGTCGTTGAGAATTTCGTTGCGCCTCGTTGCGCCAAGGGACGACTGGAATTCGTAGTAATTTACAATTGAAGGGAACAGGATGCGAGAACTCTAGTCTAGTCAGAAATGTGACGTGAAAATCTTTACTTCTATATATTTTTAATTGAAGCATCAAGTTTTTTTTCCACTAGATGTTTTCATTAACCGAAGATTATTTAAATTATAATTATATATGAATAATTTATGAATTACTACACTAAATTGTACTAAATTATTATACTATAAATTACTATACACAGAAAAACAATTCTGGTTAAAAAGAGACGAATCAGAAAGTCTTGTAGGATTGATCAAACATTCTGATTATTATAACAGAACCCAATACTTTATAACTTATAATAACCATAATTCTTATTATAATAACCAGAATATTTGATTGAATCCTACAAGATTTTTCTGATTCGATCGCTTTTAACCAGAATTTTTTTTCAGTGTACTAAATTATTAATACTAAATTATCTAATATAATTATTCAGTATAATATTGTATTATAAATAGAATTTTATAATAGCATAAATATTATACTGGCTAATTCTGTTTGAAAAATTTTTGAATAAGTAAAATTAATTACACGTTTGAAAAATCTCGACCGTACGATTCAAACGAATATTCAAATATAATCTCTCCCGTGGTATCCCGGAAAATTCTTCCACGCCCCAAAATCTCGTTGAAACGTTGAAACGTCCGACGCAGTGTGGCCTCGATTAAATGATAAGAGAGATACGCTCGCTTCCAGTTTCCACTATTAAGCGGCCGCACGCTCAATGAATTTAGCGAAGTCATTCCGTTGCACGTCGTACTCGTACTCGCGCGCGCATGCAAGAAGTCGGACGTCGACGAACGCGCGGACCGCATCCAGGGTAACGCGCATGAATTAATCATTAGGGACGGTGTAAACAGAGAACGGCGTTCAGGAGTTATTCAGTGGCGTGGCGTTTGCGGCCTGCGGACGACATAACGGCGTAATCAATGCGCGGAATCCGCAATACGATCGCGCACTCACACAGGCGCCGGAATGTATATCGCTATAATATGCACTGTATCAGTGTATCGGATTGGTATCTCGAGGCGATCGATGCCCCAGCGTCTTGCAGACGTTCCAGTCAATTAAGAAGCATCGAGTTTGACGGAAGCAAAGTTTCCCAAAGTCCGAAGTCAGCATCTAAGAAAATAGATATCGGCTAAATAGCGCGACTGAAGACTACAATGATTGCGAACGTTCTTGAGCTGAACGTTCACCTGAAATGTAAAATTTTGCTAACTAGACGCAAACTGCAGTTAGTTCGAGTCAATTAAGAGGCATCGCACTGAGAGAAAAAAAATAGTTGCTGTAACTACAATATCACTGTGATTTATAGTTACTTTTGGACCCAACCACGTTTTTATAGTTACTCAAACAATATAAATTATGATTGGTTCAATATTTTATTAAAGTCCTGATAATCATAATTTGGTCCATGCAACTTATAATATGGTTGTATTAACCAAAACGAGATTTTCATTTAATAAGTTATACTATAGAATAATGTAATAGTAACCAGAATGATTATTATTGCTATTATTATTGTAGTAACTACTATAAAAGTGATATTCGTGATTATAATTATTATGCAATTATAGTCGCAAATATCACATACTTTTCTCTCAGTGCAAGTTTGACGGAGGCAAAGTTTCCGCAGTCAGCATCTAAGAAAACAGATATCGGCTAAATAGTCGTGACTGAAGGCTGCGACGATTGCGAACTCTCGAGCTGAAATGTAAAATTCTGTTAACTAGACGCAAACTGCAAGTAATTCGGTTTCAGCCAAAAACCTCGTTTGCGCAGTTAGTTTCTGTATCACATAACTATGCTCGATCGACCGAACTGCGTCTGCCGCGCCCGGGAGGAATGTGCGGGGAGAACTCTGCGGTTCGTTACCGCCAGGCCAAGTAATTGTAGCGACACGCGTTAATCGCCGGAGACGCCAGCGAGGCTGAAGTCGTGAGATACCGAGCGCGTTAAACGCGCCGGGATCACCATCTCGCGCGCGCGTCTCCGCGCGAACGAGGGCTGCATCCCGGAATTAGGTAGCGTCTGTTCGCTGGTTCGCGCGAACGGTTCGCGTGGACAGGGCTGCAACCGCAAGGCCGGGGAAACGTTCGTGAGCTGCCTTCGAAAACTCCGCCGGTTGGATGGCGGAGCCAAATGGAAACGTCACTGCACGCCGGAGATAAACACCGAGGGCGGTTACGCCCGTTCTATTAACCGCCCTTATTATTCTAGTCGTCGCGTCGCGCACTCGTTAACCCTGAACCCTGGCGATGTATTTCGCAGAATTTGTCTCCGTTTCTCGCCGTCCGATTCCTCGCGAGTTTCCCCATTTCAATTTTTAACTCTTGCGTAGGGTAAATTGGGATATAATGGTCATATCAGAAAAGATGGCCATAGATTGTAATTTTCCTAATAATTGCTAAGTAATGCGTTTTTTAAATCATTTTTAAAGATAATTGATATTTACAGCAGTTTATGTGCGTACACTATTCGAAATAATATTGTGAATATTATATCTGTTTTTTACTTTTAACTACCTGCAAAGTTTTCGCATGTGTCTGCTAAAAACTACTATAATATAAAATAAATTACAATTAAGCTGTCGTAATCAACGAAAGATACATAACAAAAGTATGTAAATTGTAATGTAAACTACAATTTTAGTTTTGGTTTTTATTACTTTTTTATAAATACTATGGCCTTTTTTCACATTTTGGGTAAGCTGGCTTTTTCATTTTTTTCAAAGTAAATTTTTAAGGTAACTTTTAAAAAAAAATGAATGAAAATGGAATGTTTTATTTTGTTTCCTTTTTTTTTCAGAAGAAGTTTTTATTTCTAATAATATATAATTATAATAAATCATGTGATATATATAATTTTATTTTATTATATGAAAAATAAAATAAACAAAAAGTTTTATATATAATAAAGCAAAATTAAAAGTTTTTATTCTACCAAATTTCAAATACATCTGTAACATAAAACATGTGTCGCCAACTCTTTTATAATTCTACAACCATCTTTTCCCCTAAAGTCAGAAAAGATGGCCAATACTTATGTTGTAATATTTTGATAATATAAAATTTGTAATAATTATTTTCTCTTTAACTTCGGTGATATTAAATACTTCAAGTTTCACTTAAGTAAGATGACAAATCTTATTAAAATATAATAAAAATAACAGTATGTCTTTTGCATTTTTAAAAACTATGACCATCATACTCGGGTTTACCTTAAGTTAATTTTTCTTCGCATCAAAAAGTTAAATTGATTATAGATTTAATTATGTGTTTTAAAATTGGCGTATAATTTAATGATTATGAATTGGAAATAATCCAGTAAATACAAAGCAACAGTAATATAACGTCAATGTTATAATTTTGTACTCAACAATATAACAACAATGTAACATGTCTTGTGTATAACAGTTATATTGTTGAGTACGAAATTATAACATTGACGTTACATATTACTATTACTTTGTGTTTACGAGGAAGTGTATAAAACTATAAAAATTGACGCAAAAATATTATTAAGCCACAAAAATCTAGCTCGAATATACATAATTTTCTCTCTCTCTCTCTCTCTCTCTCTCTCTCTCTCTCATTAATTGTCATTTTTTTCTATATAATAAATGAATAGAACGAAAAGGACAAAAGATCTGAAGCTTCCATCATTTTTGTGGTATTCGATCCTTTTATTACGCGGTTTAAACATCGTGAAAAAGTGTTCGATAACTCGTGGTGGTTAAAATAATAATGAATTTTTTCGGAATTTGCATATTAAATTTAGCAGTCCGACGATGTTGAAGGATATCACATTAAATTTGAAGAGTTGCTGGCGTTTCAAACCCCCGGCGCTTATTTCTTTGTTTTCTTTTATTCTCGGCGATCGCATATCAATGAACATGCACGGTTCGCTTTGATTTCACCGTGAAATGCAAGAGCCGCGATGCTTAACGCGTGGATTATTCGCATAAATTAACCGGGAGCGTGCTCGGGGAGAAACAAGCGCGCTGCGATGCCTCTCGCGCATTCGTCGGTATATCCAATTTATTTCGCCGTAGCTCAAATCGCAATGTGATAGAACCGAGCCCGAAGGGCTCGCACGCGACGTTCTCCGTGTTACCGAGGAGCCGCGAAAAGGCAGAGGCTCTCGCCGTTTCAATTTCAACTTTTATAAAGCTCTTAGCGCACTTCGCTGCGCGCAGAGGTGGGCGGGGTACACCGTCCGGTGTTTGTGTGCTATTTAAGATTTAGGCTAAACCGCTTGAAAGTTCGAGGGATTGCCTCCCTCGGCGAATCGGACGCCTTCTCACGAAACGCCCTGACAATTCTATCCGCGCCCGGCAGGGTATTTCGGCTTAATCCCCGAACGCTAACCACTGTTCGAGCTTTTCCCCCTCCGGTAGAAGTTTCTTCGGCGTTATTGTCCGAAAGGAATAACGTTACGCAGCTGTCACGGCTTAACTCGTCGCGAGAACGTAGTACAACAAAAGTCGATTATGGTACAATAAACTTCTTAATTTATTGAGGGTAAATTAATTATTGAAAGGGATCTATTTAACGCTCAAGAGTAAGTACATGATTAACAGTAAAAGTAAAAACCGATAATAATTTTCAAGAAAGTAGCGCACACAGAAAAATCTATACTACCTACGAGTAAATATACTTGTTCTAAAAATATTTGGTAAATTTATATATCCGCAAATCTATCATAGAGTCATCATAAGCATCACATTTACTTGAAACATATTCTGGACTTGTAACAAGTATATCTTAAACTATTATTAAGAAATTATTCTCAGCTGATGAAAACTATTACCTAAACAAAACAAAATAAAAGTAGAATAAATATTTTTCTGTGTGCAGCGAAGACGAAATCGATATATTATCTGGGTGACTAACGTTTTAATCGTCTTATTTCAATTTTAAATTGTGGATTAATTTCTTTTCGCCAGAAGAAAAAGTAATGTCTTACGTAATACCTATTTCCGTTATAAGTACTAAAAAAATTCTTTTCTCGATAAAAGAATGCCGAGAGTTTCAAAGTTCTCGTCTTCTTACTTCATTTACTCTCTCAAGGGCGAGAAGATAACAAAACTTTATACTTCTTAGTTTAATTTCAAGGGAGCTTTATATTAACGAAATGTGTAGGCTTAATGACTGAGACATTTAACATCGTAGGTGAAAGAAATTTTTTTAAACGTTACGTCACTCGTGACATTGAGTAAGATGTAATGATCGCGTAATGAATCAGCGTAATATGTGCGTTTCCGCTTGACGTGCCTCCGCAGTCTTTCGCGATGAAACGCGATCGTCCAGCGTTTATGCACGCGATGCAACGTTCGATGAAAATGTTTTTCAAGCAATTTGAATTATTGTCGAGCGGACGGTAACAAATCGCAAACGCGATGGTGCACAAAAGACGGCGGTGGAATCCTCATATCTCGCCGACGGGGCTGTCGAACGGACCGACAAATATTATCGGGACTCTCCAGGAAAACTACCCCTACTCCTCCTCCTCCTCCTCCAGTTATTTCGCAACGGGCGTTTCCGGAGAGCGCTAGGTGCAATTGCGGCTATATATAACGTGAACGAGCAATCGTTACGTGTACACGTGGATGGATACACGTGGGATACAGCCGACGGATATGGTTTCATAGAAAGAATCCGCGAAACGTCTATCAGAGCTTGCGGAAACAGGGTAGAAACGGCGATCGGGGGAGAGGTGGGTGAGGGAATAACTGGGCTCTCCGCGATCTCCGATACCATCCGGAGCAATAACGATACCTCGGTACTTTATCGGAAGAATTTCTGATATCCGTCTGTAACGTAGATTGTTCTGACAATACCGCGGTAACGTTGGCCGCCGCGGCGCTTTCGCCGAAGTCTCGGGAACGGGCAATTTTAGAAATTAATGGGCAAGGTAATTTAAAATAAATTCGTGATGTATAGAGGTGCGGAGAAACTGAGAAATGGATCCCATCGATCACCGCTCGCGGTGATATGATAATTACTTTAAGTCTCTGGGCCAAAATACTTTCTCTCGGAAACCGCAATCTTGAAATGTTCAACGTTAAAGTTATCGCGCCTGTGAAATTGGTAGTAGAACTAGAACAGTGACCTCCGAGGATCTCCGCAGAATTTCCTGTATATGTTACGAGACATTTTAACTTGGCCTAATGTGCACACTTAATAAAGGATTCTATTTTATTTTTGTGATTAAATTTATAAAATATGTCTTTTGTTTTCTAATAAAAGATATTTAATTTTATGTTTTTTATTGTATTATTGAGAGATATAGATATAATTTTATATATGTCAGGATTAAGTAGTCACTTCCTTTTATCTTTTAAATTAATAGAAATAGACCATTACAAATATATATTAAATTAAATAATTCAAACTCTATTATGAGCACAATAGTTGCTTACACTAACTGTGTTAAGAAACGGAGAGAGATATGCGTAATTTTTTTTGTTATAACAATGTAGATATTTCGATATAATAAAAGATGTAGCGCTGTTTGAAACGTTTGAATACAATAATGTATTATTTAATGCATTATACGAGTTTTTTATCGATTTACAATTTTCCGAGCGACTATTTTCATTTTCGATGCATTTCTGCAACTTCCGAGTCTCGCATTAGCGATTAATGTAACACGTTGTCGCCCGATCACAATATTCAGTGAATTGCTTTCGATATTTTTATGCTACAAAAGCTTTCGATATTTTTATGCTACAAAAGCTTTGAATGATAGTAGTCAATTAGAGGTTAATCAATTGGATTAAAGTCGCTATATCTAATCTTTCGTGAATCTTAATTTTGACTCAGGCCTGACGGTAACATTCTTCAAGCTGTCCGGATATGAAACTGCTCTCATGCGAGCGCTTATGCTAAATTTTCATACTCCTCATTCTCCGACAGGGTCTCATCTCGTCCGTTAGGCGCTTTTTATTGCTCAAGTCTGTCTCGTTGGTGCATAATTAAACTATATAATGAAACTTGAGATCGAGGCATTAAAGACGCGATTACGGAGCTGTAACGTTGTAATGACAGTTGGCGGAATGGCGGAGAAAAGTTAAAACTTCCCATACGAAAACGTAATCACAAAACGTAATGAAAAAAAGGTCGCGCGTAATGCATCGTTTTGCATCGTTTCAAACAGATTTATACGTCCGCATTATTCGCATCCTTGATTACACTTGCCTTCCTTAAAATTAAGACCGGCTGTAACTTGAAGCACTTTTTTTAAATATTAAACGGTGCGCATATATAAAAATTTTGATGCGAAAGATATTAGAGTCGCAAATATTCTCTTTTTCTTTACGGTACGAGGATACAAAGAAAGTGAGAATTTCTCACGCGTACGTGCACCGTACGTGCAATCGATTGATGTCACATGCAGCAACGTGCTAATGCGTGTAACGTTAACAGTAACAACGTGCTGAAGAAGTTAGCATTGAATGGGTAAACAGCTTGAAATAGATACACTTCGAGTTTGTTGGGATATAAGGGGTTCCTCGCGACGAAGAGCACAGCTTGTCGCGATAGGCCAACTTTAAATTGCGCTGTTGAAACTTTCATCGCGGTTCGCAAGATAGATAACTTAGAACGATGCTTCACCGGCGAGAGAATTCGTGCACGCGTTGCCTCTCCACGAAAATTGCCATGTAAAATGGCGCCCTGTATGTTCCTCCACTCCCTCCGTCTTATGCAAAGAAGTTTCGGCGAAATTATAAGCTGCACTTGAATTGCTGTATTACGGGACGCGTGCATAGGCATCGCTGTAATATATAACGCTTGCGCTTACAGAGAATCGTTTGCTGATAAAGCAATGAATCGATTATCAATAAAGCGGCTTCGACGTTTATTGCATCTCCGATATATACGAACGGTGTTGGTCGCAAAATTATCTATACGATAAAAATCGGCGAAACGAAGAATAAAATAAAAATAGTGACGTTTAATGTAAGATTTATAGAGGGGAGAGGGGAGAGTTGACAAAAGCGTACCATTTAAGCTATTTTTGGTTATATTTTGCATTTGGAATGCAAATGAATCTTGGAAATTGTAGCTTGATATTTAAGGCACCTATTATTACATGTTAAACCTTTCACTAATTAATGTGTTCTAAGTTTTTCTATAACATGCTACAAAAGGTACGATTTAGCAAACCGGTCGCCTAAATCTTACCTAAATGTCTCCTAAATCGTATCTCAAAAAGTATTAAATTTATGGATCAAAATAATTAAAAATATAAGATTAATAAAAGAAATCATAAACTAATACTTATTTCATTTATAATTTATCAATGAAATATTTAAAAATTAGTAAATAATAATAAAAATGAATAAATAATGAAAAGGTTAGGACAACGAAATAAAACTTGAATTTATTTGGTTGAGTTAATTTTTGCAAATAATATATTTTTATATATTTTCAATTTTATATTGATATATTATTGTAGTACAATTTAGGAAACGAGATAGAGTTTATAAAAATATCAATATAATCTTTACAATAATTATAAATGTATATATGAATATAAGATATTTTAAAATAAACTTTCTTTCAGAGAAATATAAAAATTCAATGAAAAATGGCATGATTACATTATTATTAGCTATATAAAGTAATCAAAAATTTACATCAGCTGTACGTGATTTCTTTAAATGCTAGTAGCAAGCACAAAACAAGATATAACATTTTAATTTCATTTATATTGCTCATTTCTCATTTATTTCATATTTTGGTGCAAAGCAACATTTGCAATTAGCAACATTTTGGTCAATTGCAAAAGCAATTAACCAAAATGTTGCTAATTGCAAATGTTGCTTTTATTAAATAAAACTATAAAATATTGAAGAGGTACGATTTAGGAGACCGGTACGCATTCAACAATTCTCCCCTAATAATATTCGATTGTGCACGGTTAAAATTACAGCAATGTTGTGAAGAAAAAATGAAGCGATTACGCACCTGCAGTAATTATTACTATAATTTTACCGCGAGAAATGAAAATATTCGATGTATTTAGTTGAGATTTGGGAAAGCAGATTTATTCGCATCTTTAATGCCTTGAGATCGAAACAGGAAGCCAATAATCGCCAACCATTTTGGCATTATTTCGATACCGTGCATCGACAACGAATCGAGGAAGCTTATCGGCAAGTCACTGCGAACTGCAATGCATTACGTAGATATCATAAAAGTTATATAACAAATGCATTTAATCTGCCGATATTGCGATATCGCTCGGGGAGGCTTCGGTAGGTATGCGATGTAATTCCTGTTTAGCCCGGGATTTCCGGAGCTCTTGAAGCTTTCGAGTATATGTGTATTATATACATATACATGCTTTTAATATCGCAGCAACTGCAAGGTAACTTTGCTACTTCGGAACTTCGCGAATCGGCAGCTGCAAAGTCGCGCGCGCGCGCGACTAAAGGCTGATAGCCTGGTGCATCTCGCGAGCGTCGCAAAACAAAACTGGCACGCGCACTCGAGTTTGTATTTATCAGCCCCCTCGGGCACGATGGATTCGCTGATTAATTTCCTTACGGAACACTTACCGCACTCAAAAGGCCGAGTGCTATCCCGGTGCTCCGAGCGCTGCAAGTCCGTAATTAAATGGCACAGCAGCAGATATATATATATATATATATATATATATATATATATGTATATATATATATATATATCACGCTCAATAACTAATGTACCAAGATCAATTCTGGTAATGCACCAGAGACGAAGGGGGGCAAAGCTACGAAGAAAAGAAAAATTACTCTATCGGTATCCGGCCAGGCGAGACGAGCCAATTTCGTTCAATTAAATCATCAGAATTCTTTATTTTTCCCCACATGTTTCTTGATAAAAAATGATCCTCTAAAAAAAATATATGTATATAATCCAACAGATTAATTATAAGCATAAAAGATGTTGCTTCATGGTTTATTTCAGTTTAACTCGCAATGTAACTGTAGTACTTATTAACACCGAAGGAAATCTCTAAAAAATCGCGAGTTTGTTGATTACCAAGTTTTAAATTGAAAATATCGATCGATTCGACAGCTTTGCTTTCACATGTGAAACGCATGCGAAATTCAGCGATCTCCGCTTTTGGCAAATTGTTTCTCGGATTCCTTCGACTACGAATAATTCACTATATATTCAATAGGTAATGTATCTCTGAATACCGTGTATTGCTGGAATTTAACTCCGGCATAACACACTATCAGCCTCGATTATGACAATGAGGTATCAGCTGCCAGGCGGAGTCTCGAGGGCCCGAGACGGCCCCCGCGGAACCGTCAACTTGCTTGAAATCGATCGATCTTCATTTTCGAAGAAAGGCGCGTGATGTTGGAGCCGCCGAAAGTTGCAATTCTCGAATACGAGGCGCGAGGAGTAAAGAGAATGACGGCGGCGAGGCCCCGAGGTCGTTCAAGATTGATGCGATAGGCTAAATTAACAGGATGCTCGAATTAATCCATTCTAAATAACCCCGAGTCATCTATCTTACTAGCCCGGCGGAACTACCGGCGACTTACCGTGTTCGCTAGATTTCCCTCGGTTTACGCAAGCGATAGAGAATTCACGAACCCGCCCTTGGTCTTTCAGCTTCGGACCTTCGAAGACCTTATCTCGTCAAATATTTAATGACCTGTCCATAGACGTTTCATGAACGTTTTCATATACCATGAAATAAAAAGAATACTGAGAGATAATTTAGATGTAAAAGATTTTTTCAAGTCAAATCTTTAAGGTGCTCTTTATAATTCCAGAGCTAGTTGAAAATATGAAATATAAATTGAAAAAATATGTCATGAATTTCGTGAAACTTTGGAAACAAATTTTTAAGAAAATATCAACTCTTATCTCATAGATTCATTTCTTCTTTTTATTTAAAAATCATAGTGGCATGAGCGTTAGCATGAGCGCCACTGGTTCTACAAGTTTTCCGACCACGTTTGTGGCAATTCCACTTGCAATGCTGCATCATTGAGCGTTGCAATTTACATACGTATAGATAAGGCGTAGGGAATCTTCAAACAAGCAGCATAAGTTCCGTTGCCTTATTAGTTTATGCAAATATTACGTTAATATTTGAATATAATTATAATTGCATTGGGATAGTATTATTAATAGTCATGGAAAATAACAAAAAATAGTCAATTTTTCACACATGATTTATCCTAATTTATTCGCCAACAATAAAATAAAAAATGTAATCTGAAATATTTTACGTAAAAATTATTAAATAATGTACGAAATATCTAAAAAAAAACTTATCACTCTTTTTTTGCGAGAAACACTAAATAATTTTATTAAATACAAATAAATTTTAAATCTTGCGATAAAAATCGCAACTATGAAGTAACTTGCAAGAGAATCATCTTTAAACATATGTGTGTGTATGACTTTTTCTTCTCATCCATTCTGGCTAAAAATGATGCTTCGCTTGCGCAAGGATTCGAATTTTAAAAGAGAAGGATGAGTACTTTACTTTATGTAAGGCATCTCTCGCATTCTGAAAACGTCGGAAACCAACGGGGGAACAATAGATCTGATTAATGCGTGATGGTATCAGCGGCACACAGGTACGGGCAAGCAGCGGACAGTCAATGGCCGCAATTTACACCATCAGCTTTCTGATTGTATCTAATGGGCAGCATTCTGCTGACGTAAACCGCTTGATGGCCTAGAATGGGAGCGACTCTCAATAAATCGGCACCGGGGCTCTCCTCGGTGACAGCGCGCGGTCCATATGGAAATTGCGCACTTCTGTTTAGCGGGCGTGCTCCGTTTGTGGCTCGCGCTGATGGGCCTCGCTGTCTGGAGAACATCTGGCGGGGAGGAAAAGGGGGAATTAGCGGGACACGAGATAATAGTCGGCTAAATATATACCTCGCTGGGACAGACCGCGTCTTGGCGCGGTAGCATCGAGCTAGTGAACAATTTGTCTTCGCCCGGTCCCTTATCTTAGCGTATCTTAGGGTCGCAACAGGTGTTTCCCATGTCCCATAATGCAGATACCGAAAAACTAATTTCTTAGCGGTAATGTGTCGGCGCAATGTCATTCTAGCGCGAGAGATAATTCCGCCGCCACGTTTACATGCGTAACACGATCATTTTCTATTGCCAGCTTATTATACCGCAAAAGTAAGATTTTAAAATTATACACGCATGATTGATCATGTGTGCGGTAGTCCCAGAGAAAGAAAGAAGGAAAGTTTAAAAAAAAATGTTACATAGTAGTTAGCAGAAGAAATCAATCAATGTCGCGCGAAGACGCCAGATTTATGAAGGCGACTGGTCGTAGCAGATTTGTCGAAGGAAAATACTTATTTCTGTTTTGCAGATACTACTTGGCCACGTCGGAACGCGAATCGGCGGTTCAGCACTTGTACAGAGTGTCGCTGCTGGATCCGGGGCACAGGTCGGTGCGGTGTTTGACTTGTAACATTGTCAGAGAGAGAGATGGCAGCCGTTGTTTGTACAACAGCGCTAAATTCTCCACTGACAATTCTCATTACGTGCTCACTTGTGCCGGGCCTGGAGTGCCCGATATATCCATCTACAATAAGGTACGCATCTATAATCTACCTTACATTTTTATGCTTTCTCGCAGCTCCTTCTACCATCCTAGAACTTTAAAAGATTTTATACTTAAATTTCCTAATTTAAAAAAAATTTTTCAAAAGAAGAGGTTTTAGCTAAAGAGATAAGATTGTTTCGTTATCAATTATTAATTAGGTATTATTTCAATCACTTATTATTTTTTTCACACACACATTCACTTTATTTATATTTATATTATTATATCAATAAATAACCATTTATTTATTATTTTAATCACTTTATTTTATTATCAATTAATGGCAATACTTTAATAAAGCTATTGTGAAAATAGATGACGCGTTTAATAAGAAAGGTACAGATATAATGCGAAATGCAGAGTAACGGGTATCCTTTCATAAAATAAACCCGACACGCAAAGAATGTATGTAAAAAGTTTGGAACGGAAGTTTAGAATTAGATAATTATGCGTTACATGATATTTACATATATGCATAGGTACGCATAAATTTTGATCTTTGAAGCAATTAATATTCGTAATTCAAAATAATGAGCGCAATCCATCAGATCGGACCTCTAATTTCATTAGGCAAGAACGTAACAGGTATCTCGTATATTCCCGCCTTCTCCCATGCTAGTTCCAGCTTTGAGTGCAATGTTATTGCTGCGCAGCGCGTTTGATAGGTTTCATCAATCATTACGTTGTATGCAGCCCGGATTTCTACAAATTTGATCCCCTCCGAATAAAGCGAGAGCGAGCGAGCGAGCGAGCGAATATAAGAGAGAATTCGTGCATATATTCAACGAAATTCCTTTTGCTCCGCGCGTTGTATTACGAATCGCAATATTATATCCGGAGCGTGAACAATGATCTTTCGTATCGCAAGCGCGCGCGATATTTGCATGCGATATAGACGTATGGATGACAGCCGCGTAATTCTGCTGGTGAGCGGTACACGAACCACTGTGGTGGGCCGCTATCAGACAAGCGAATCGAATAAATTTCGTTACAGCAATAGAATACGCGTAGTAGGTACTATGCGCCCGCGATTTAGTCCCGGCACGGTCGCGCCGCGCCGAGTAATATACGAGCGCGGCCGCCCGCCGCTCTCTCGCACCGCTGGCAACGGCGGCATATAACAAAGCCCCGCGCCCCCGAAATCCCGGCGCGCAAAACACATTGCGCCCGCGATACCGTTCGCCCGGCCTAATCAGATCGAAATCACGAGCGCCGAGACAGATTATCGCGACATTGTTGGCGACCTCGTAAAAAGCGCGATACACGAGCGGCAACGGCGCGATACCACCCGGCGCGATGCATTAAGCCACGAGTGCTTTCGCTGTACCGGTGTACACCGGTTGTTTTCCAATTCGTAGAAGGAGAATAATTAAGCGTTAACCAAAAGGGGCCGTTTATTTCGATGCGTAAAACGCAACTTTCGGGACTTTACGGCTTCTGCGTATTCGCAGTTGGAAATTCTATGGCAATTAAATGGCGGAGAGTGTGGATTTATTGCGATGAAATTGCGCTGAAAAACTGAAAGTTGGAAAGTTGGAAATTGAAAAATGAGCTACTACCGGCGCTTTAAAGTGGCGGTGTTGCAGAACTACTCAAATTTTGCCTCGGCTGTCGCTATTTGACCGCATGCCTGCAACCATTTTCGGTCCAGTCACGTTTTGTATCAATTTCCAATTTCGCTACGTAAATAAAACACGTTGAGAGAAATGGCGCAATCAACAACGGCCGCTGGCTGGAATCGGCGATTCAGAAGTGTCGCGTATAACTTACAGAGTGAACAATGTAGTAGAGCGAAATCAAATTCGGTGTATAGTCTTTAGTGAAATATGCATTATTAAAGAGGTTCAGCACCATATTTTAGTTTATCAAATAACAAAACTTTATTTAAATCTCTGACGAATTATTTGTTAAATCTTCTTCTTCTTCGAGTGCCATAATCGGTTTTGATCGTTGGTGAACTTTCCTACATATATCTGTGCATTATGTCCAAACTCCACAGTTTATAGGTTTATAGTTTTCTGGAAACAAAGGGAAGGGTAGAAAGAGAGAAAGAGAGAGGGAGAGAGGAGCGTGAAAGGATGATGTACCGCTATTCTGTTACGCACTTTTTTAGAGCTCCGGATACGGGTCAACGATTCTAAAAGGACATTATGATATCTTCCATGAGCGACATAATCTTGTAGGTCGAGAAATTTAATCCCTATTATCTAGACTTGGACCTTACGAAGGGTAAGGAGTTGAGGGCAAGGTCCCAACTTGGAGATAAACAAATAAATGAACAACGATTTAACCCTAAATATTAATTTATTATAAATAAAGATGATTTTAATTGCTAGTGTTACAATAAACATAATTTGTTATACATATGGGCAAAATTAAATACGGTATTGCATAGATTTAATTAAAAGTTAGGTGTGTTGCGAAAACAATGTGGATAATGTGAATAATGCGTACAGTTCACGAGTGTTACATAAGTACATTAAGCGGGATTAAGAGATAACTTCTAATAAATGTCCTGCTCTTTAATACAATTGGTTAAAATAATTTAGGACTATTAAGATTTAAACATTAAGATGCTATTTATAGGTATGTACCTCTGTATACGGATAGAGGAAATAATAAAGATAGGAAATTTTTCTCAGGAATTTTTTCCTCAAAAATCACGATAAATATCCTGAAAGAAAGACATGAGAACTAAATAAGAAAAATCGTCAAAGGGATACTGAACAAAGTATAGTGTTATTGGGATACATTTTAAATTCTTTAGGATTTTTAGATATTGTCTCTTTTACTAGCTTCTTAGCTAATTTGTTCTATTGATTCCATCGATTTGATTGACATTTAGTAGGACACTTTTAGAAATAATTCATTTAATTAAGAGTAGTTAATATGTTATTTGTACATTTTATTGAGATACGGAATAAGGAGGGAAATCTCTTTAAGATTAGGAGAAGAAAATGCTACGAGCTTAGATGTTGATGTTAGTCAACTAATTCGCAGTAGCGAAATTGGGGAAAATGGAGGTTTGGACACGACGTTAATCGGCTAACCTGTGATAGCGAGGACGGAAAAGCTACGAGTTAATCGGTTAACTCGAGGTAGCGAGGGAAGTTTTAAAGGAAGGAATTAAAATGTCAGTCAATTAAAGTATACTCGGGGATTCAAGAGTCCGATGACCATCGTGAAAAGAAAAAAGAAGAAAATGTATTTAAACTTACTATTTCAGTAATATTTACTGGGGCTTCAGCCACTCATGACTTCGCAAGGGAGTAAGTTTCTCAAATACTTCATTGTGAGCACTTCATGATATAAAACGACATACGTAGAATTTAAATTTAAGTACTGTTCGAAATTAAGTTGCGAACAGCAGCCCGAAACACAGAGTGAAATGAGACTAGTGTAATTAGAAGTGATTAGAAATGTCATGAGTTCCGCGCATTTAAGAGACTTTAAGAGATGTCACAGTTTAAGGGACTTTAAGAGATGAGTTTCATTGAAAGACGTGTCGGTGTGGATTCTTAAGTCTACGATTTTTGATTGTTTGAAGTTTTTTCTACCTATGATTTTGTTTTCATATATAATTATATAGGTAAACTCACTATAGGAGCATCACTGCCTATTTGTATTGGTTTCTTATCTATTGGCGAGTTAGATATGGAATTGCTGTCGCCTATGACACAGATTTTGATTACATTTCGATTTCTAATTGTCTAGTAGCGAGTTTGACGTTGGTTGTTTATCCTTTCGGGATTGTAAGCTCTCTCGTTCTTTCCAGTGACCTTATCTTGATTTCCTATCGGCGATTTTTATTAGTAGCTATTGATAAACGCGTATCTTCGGCTCGAGTCAGAATCTTATATTTTCAAATAGATAATATATATATACACTCCCGTCAGAAAGTTTAAGACCAAAGTAATTTGTAAATTTAATTTACGATTTCTTCTAAAAAAATAATGTAAACTATTTTTATTTTTATGTAATATAATCCCATAGTTATTTAAAAGCTATTCTGTAATTAATTAAAAAAGGAACAATCCGCAAAATGTCACGTTTCAGTAAAAATATATTATTCTCTCGAAAACTCATTTGGGATGAGCTCGAGCGAAGGGTTCGAAGATATTGTCCAATTTCAGAGAAATCTTTATGAAAGACATTAAAGAGGGAGTGGAACACTATAGACAGTGAAACAATAAAAAAATCATCGATAGGATGTCTAGACCTTGTATAAAAGTTATAAAGAAAAAGGGTGGATTTTTTGATGAGAAGAATGTTTAATAATTTTTCATAAATTAAAAACTGTTATTTCCTTACAAATAAATATTAATTTGTTTATAATTTGAATCATTTTTATTTTGTATTTTCTCTGTGATCTTTATTTATTAGTTTGGTCTTAAACTTTCTGACGGGAGTGTATATCTATTGTCAGAATGATTAAAAGCAAATAGAAATTTCCGTTGCTTCTGTGTTTATTAGCAGAGATTATAGAAATTTCGATCGGGATCTGCGTCGCGGGATCCGTTTCTATCAGTGGGACAATATTATCCAACATTTTTGTTGCTTCTGGATCGATATTTGTTATTAAAAGTTTTCTTTCCATCTTCGGTGGTACCGAATTTATTACAAACAAATAGAATAACTTTGGCTCATTTAAATTGTTACCTGGAAGAGTTCTCACGATTTTATCGTACTTATGTAAAATAAACATGCTGAAAAACAAATAATTACATGGAACCATAGCACCCTTGTCGATCGACAACCATTGGTTTTCCGTTTATATCCATTTCTTATCTGAAAGATAATTATGTTAGGTTCCTGCAGAAAGAAGAAATCATGAAGTTCGCAGAATGTAATATATGATATTTAACGCTCGTTCCAAATGACTTTTTACAGAAGAGTATTGTGCTGAATAAGATACTCTCTCGAGTATCCATTACTTTCCGAGAGATTGCGATCGAATAAAAATCAATGGATTTAATCAGATTTAAATTCAAATTTTTCATAGCAATACACATCTCCTTCGTTACAATCTCTCGGAAATTATTAAATCTAGTAAATTTAAATGATTTATAGGAATACGTTTTATATTATTCAGATTAGAGAAGCTAACTGTCGGATATTCTGTAAAATACTGAATATTATGATAGAATATACAGAATTCTTGACAAATAAGCAAATATAGAAACAGATTAACCGTAATTTTTCTATTTATAAAACATTGTCATTTTAATTTGATATGCAAACAGAATGCATATGGTTATATGCATTCAAATCTGCGATATCATTGCTATTAGTGATATTTCCGAGGGTGCTTGTATTGAAAACATGAATGGTAATTATATATACATACAAAATGAAATCGATAATTACTCATGTTTTTGTCAGTATTGCTATTTAATGAGATCCAATCTGTAAATATTGAGATATTTTAAACTCTTTATATCATACATTTTTTATAAGATGAGAAGTAGATGGAGGAAAATTGGTCGAGGAGTTCTTCCTTGATTGCTATACTTAGGCCCTTATGCCAAGTCATTCTAGATCGAAGTTTCATAAGGAAGATAGAAGAAGATCGATGAAGACATTAATGCCTTTTGACAAAATAGAGAAATATATTTAACAAATAAAGGAAAACTAATTCGTATTTATACGAATAAACGAAATATATTTTATAATGTTAAATCTCTCAATTGGAAATTCTAGTTTTTCGCGCGAAATTTCGATAATTTCATATTGCATATGATTTTAATCGTTATTCAATTGCATTGCCTCTTCCTCTTTTCGAATTATGGCACTCGCCATAGTCGATAAAGCATTTAATTATGATTAGCAGATTTAATTTATTAATCAATAACTAATCAATGCTGAAATCGATTGACATGAAGGCGATTATGTTATTCATATACATAAATATAAAACTTCATTAACTCGTATTAATGCAAACACGCGTTTATTATAACTTCTAACTACTACGTTTTGAATACGAACTCTGAAAAGAGCATGTTTATATAACAGCGTGCACGTGTAATACGATATACGGTGTTTTTTGTACAAATTTATAAAACGTTATGCATATTTTGTTCTCATAAACCTTTTCTGTGAGGTATTTATTGTTTTTTTTAAGTATTAAATCTATTTTAATCAAATTTTTAAAAATTGTTTTTGTTTATTATTTTCTATGATTAATAATAACAATATGACAGTTTATTAAACATATAAATATCACTTACGTTTATTAATTACAAAAACGAGGATGGAAATAACAATTTTATCGAAAAGTTTTTACTCAAATTTAAAAACCGTAGAAAATAAAAACTAAATTTATTTTTTTTTTACGAAATTTAAATTGATCAGCTAGAAAAAAATTATAAAATAAATTATAATTATATTTTACATATTACTCAAGAATGAAAAACTATTGTTCTTTCTCATGAAAGTTCGATTAGGAATGACTTGGCACAAGGATTTGAGTGTATCAGTCAAGGAGGAACTCCTTCTCGGACCGATTTTCCTCTTTCCTCTTCAGTCTATCTATAATCTATCCGTCCATTTGCTTATTCGCCAATCTACCTGCGTGCCCGCCGTTCTCGGAGAAAAAGTTTGCGGTCGGATGAAAGTTTCATTACTTTCGATAATCAAATTCCTCCGTCGACTTTCCATGATGACAGACGGGTCGGGATGTCGCAAATTGTCGGGGCGAGAAGAGGAGAAATGTAGTAAGAACGATGGTGAATTATTCACATATAAGAAAGATCAAATCAGCAAGTTAAAATAATCATAACAATTCAGGATCACCGAAATAAAAATGCATATGTCGTACTTTCTATTTTTGATCAGATTTAAATAGATTGATTTAAGTTCTTATTTTTTTCTGTTACAAATTTATGAAACATTATGCATATTTCGTTCTCATTCATAAACTTTTTCCATGAGATATTTATTGCTTTTTTTAAGTATTAAAATTTTTTACCAAATTTCTAAAAATTGTTTTTATTGATTTATTTTTTATGATTAGTAATAATGATATGAGAGTTTATGAAACATATAGCTATCACTTGCATTTATTAATTACAAAAACGAGGATGGAAATAACAATTTTATCGAATGGTTTTTACTTAAAAAACTGCAAAAAATAGAAACCAACTTTATTTTTTTTACAAAATTTAAATTGATTAACGTTTGTTGATATAAATTTAAATTAATAATAATTAATAATATAACGTATAATAATATTATATAATTAAATATATAATATGAAATAACATATAATAATCTAACGGAATATAACAAAATAATGTAATAATAAAACAAACTATACATGGATATTAGGACATTATATTGCGTTTGATATTTTAAAATGTCTCGGTTCACCACGTTGTGCCAGTACAAAGTACTGCCCAATATATTGAGCTATTTCTTTTGTAATCTGATTATCGCAGCGACAGATGGACGAGGAGGAGAGGGAGAAGTGAAACTCGTCGAACTTGGAGGGCGCCTAACGCAAAATGTCGAGAACGAATCCACGTGCTTTATCGCGATCAACGGAGCGAAAATCTGACTATCCGGCACCTTTATCGCTTATTTTCGCGCGGCTGCTTAATGCTGATAATTGGTCTTCTCGCCTGGGAAACCGTCGACAATGAGCGTTAATCCAATTACGTTAAAGGGCGATCTTGTCGATGAAATTCGCGTTTCCAGAGCCAGTCTGCTTTTCTTCGACTTTGGTCGTTTTAATTAACGCGAATAGTCGTACATTTCTCTTTTGCTTCGTAAGATCTACATTGAATAATTACAGACAATCTATAAGCGCGTTTAAAAGATTTTATTCACTTTTATTGTATCGTAACAAGTTGCGAAATATTATGCCATCTACATATATTTACCTTTTTGATTTTTTTCTAAAATTGAAGAGATCCTGAAACATTCGTTACTGATTCGTCATAAAGATATTTCAGTGCGGAAAATGTTGTGTGCTTATAAAAGAGCGCCATGATATTTTACACACCTTCACACGTTTTTAATATCAATTTTTCGAGGATTAATAGAGCGATTTGTTAAACGCGAATATTACGTGCATCAGCAAAGTCGCAAACAGGCACGTACAAAATCCCCTCTGGAATCCCTTTGTCGATCTTCGCTGCACTTTGACGCGATTTATGAGGCACTTCTGCATGCCGATCCAATTACGTCGATATTATTATGATACGGACTATTATCGAAATTTGCAAAAGGCTCAAAGTGATGCCAATTGATTGCGCTTGACTTTCCGATATATCATTATTACTGTCTACTGTGTCGAAGAAACTCTCCCGTCGCTGGGAAAATTTGTATATAATTTACGCAGCAAGATTATTCACTTATTTTTAATTTATAGCTGATTCGTTTTTTTTTTTCACGAACAAAACGATTAACAACGGCTAACTCGTGGTCATTTGCGGTATGCAAATCTAGTTCTACCACGATTCTAACTTGCAGCTGAGTTTCCTTGATGATAAAGTTCAAATAAGTTACATACCATCATTTGAACTTTTCTCTTGCTCTCTGCGCTGGAAAGAAAAAAATATCGAGCGCTTTCATTATACGCGACAAATTAAACGAGAACATCGAATTCTATTCTTCCTCACAAGTTATTTATAATATTTATTATTAAACTCGATGGAAGTTAAAATAAAATGTTATTTAATTAAAAATTAATTCATAATTATAATTTATAATTATAGTAATTTTATAATTTCAAAATAATTTTTTAACGATTGAAAAAAATGAATAACATATTTAGTATATTTAAGGAATATACACTCCCGACCAAAAGTTTTGAGTAAAGGGATTATAAAAGTTTGTTTTTCAATATTAATTTCCTTACTTTTACCCATTTTGTTTAGAACACGATTACTTATTAAAGCTTTTAAAACAGAGTTGCGAGTGATGTTGACATCCTTCATAATATGTATTTATTATTAAATCAATAGCTACGTTCAGCAGAAGTGCTGCATTTGCAACTGTAATTGTAAAAATCGTGAATCTGAATTGTGTATGCTTTTAGATTTAGCCAAGATTAAGAGTATGCACCAATCAGATTCTTACAACAATTGCAGCACTTCTACTGAATGCAGCCATTGTATATTATTTATTGAAATTTACAACCTAATAACAATATGTCTATTACAAAATAAAAGAATAACAGAAAATCAAAGTAACCTTGAGTAATCTGAAGTTTGCGATTCAATATCAAGGAAAATAGCCAATCTTTACAAACTCTTGTGTATCTTTTTGTTATAAACCGCGAAACTTTCGAAAAATATTATTGTATAATGTATATAATAAGTTTACTGATTCGTTACTAACAAAAAATCCCTTTCTGAACTATTTACCAGTTCCCGATAAAGACAATAAAACAAAAAATATATAAATATATCGATGTATCCAAACTTTTGGCCGGGAGTGTATATTGTAATATATTCAAGGAGTCTCTGTTTCTCTCTATTTCTCTCAAAGAGCTAAAGTGTATATTGTAAAATTAATGCTATAGAATAAGAAGTGCTTCGTCGTCAAAACTTGATCAACTTATCTTGCATGAAGCATATTCGCGATGGCGCGAACTTGCGGCCGTCCTACATACCTGGTACAGCGAACCAAGTAGGAGGAAAAAAAATATATACATATATATATCCGCTTCTCGATCGAAAATCGATACCGCCACGTCATATCGCGATCGGCACAAGATTCCCACAAAAGCCGGAAACCTCGCCAGATCGCCTGTCATTCGACGAAGAAACTTGGGTAACGCGGATCCGAAGCGCCGAGCGCCCGAGAAAAAGTTCGCGGCGATGCAAAATCAAGATTCGCCGTCAGGTCGGCGGGCGAACTCGTCGAGCGCTCGACGCACAAAAGCGCGCAGATTGCGCGTTACATTTACCCCGATCTCCCGAGAGGCAGGAAAGGTGGTGTAAAACTCACGCGGGTAAACTCGGTCGCAAAAACGGCAGACTGGGAAGTTCGGCGGGCAAATCGCTGCGGCGCCCTCCGCGAGCATTTTGGCCCGCTCCCGACTTTTCTAATGCAATTTTTTTATACCACGGGATATACCCGCGAACTCGCCTTCCCATCCCGTCGCGTCGAGAAGAGGAAAAAAGGAAACCACTTCGGACAACTATCCGCGAAAGTGGCTGCCCTTTGAACCGAATCGATTCCAACCGGCGAACCGCGCGGAGGGTTGCGATTGAAGTTGCGAAGTACTTTGAGAGAAGGCAAACCGCTAAACGTTCTTCTGGTCTTACGACTTTCCCGCAAGTTTGCGGAAGTGTCCCCGAGTGTGTTGACGATGTTATTCATCGCCCAGCCCGATAAACCCATCGCGATTATGACGATGTCAGAATCAGGAAGTGACCGGCGATCGATGGTCTTTAAAGCGGATGAAGACGGAAGAAAAATCGAGCTTTAAGAAGATAAATAGTATCGCTGTTGCGATGCCGGATGAATATCATAATGGCGAACGGCCAATAGTTTATCTACAAGAAACATAAGATTAATTTCTTTTTAATTTGTTGTATTAAAGTTGCATTTATTTCATATGTCGATTGATATTTTTCAGTTTTAAATTTAAGCTTTCATAATTTTCACTTCTATTATTGGAATTTAATTATTGGAATTTTCATTAAACTTGTAAAAAAAATATTAAATTTTATTAGTACTAATAATATTAAATAAAATAATTAAATTAAAAAATAATATATAAAAATGTATTATTTACTTTATTAATTTCTTCTTGTTCTTCTGCTTTCAGAATATCACGTTGCTCTCTGTGTGGGAGGACAACAACGTAGTAACTGATATAATAGTGGAGAAATCGCAACCGATCGTCCACAGATACAAAATCCCAGTTCCTGGTGGCTTTAACGCCCAGGTGAGGCTCCTGATACCACCTAGTGCTGACTTGAGCGGTGTCACCAAGTATCCTATGCTGGTTTACGTGTAAGTTCCTTAGTTTTTCCAACGAACAAAATCTCTCTTTCTCTCTCTTATTGTTAGATAAAAATATAGACGATCGCCATTCTTATTTGATACCCTTGTGCATAATTTCAAATAGCGTACTTCGTTTTAGCACTCGATTACATTCAAACGTATAAATGTATAGTTTGTTACAGTATAAATTTACATTTTATTTTCTATGAATAAACAATTCTTTATATAGAGAGTAAAAAGGACGAAATGTGTGTCTTTTACACGAAAAATATCTGTGAACTTCAAATTTTACGTGAATTTTAATTATTATTTGATTTTTATGATGATATCTCATTTTATATTTAATACATTTAATTTTTAGAAAATTCTTTAACACGATGAATGCAAATTAAATAAGACTTTTAAAAATACACGCGAGAGACATTTTTAATTGATACACTGAAAAAAATTCTGGTCAAAACGGATAAATCAGAAAAATCTTGTAGGATTGATCAAATATTCTGTTTATTATATAGGAATTCTGGTTATTATAATTGAGTTATAAAGTATTGAGTTTTATAATGTTTATAATAACCAGAATATTTGATCATTCCTACAAGACTTTCTGATTCGACCATTTTTAACCAGAATTTTTTTCAGTGTACATTATTTGATTACGCGAACTCTAAGATTGTATCAAACACGTGAACTCTGGCAAAATGATTGTGCTCAGGTATCAAAAGCACTTTCCAGCTATCATCCGAGTTCTTAAATTGCGTCGTTTTTCGGCGTCGCGTATATCTTGGCGCTCACTTAAAAGCATCCATATTTTTCGCGGTGCGACAAGAAATGTGACAACGCACTCCGCGGGCGTCATCAATCGGTTCCGTCATAATGCACTCGCGAGATAAGCGTAATGGAGGAGCGATGACGAACGTGCGGCAGCGGAGCGTAGTCTGCACCGTGACGTGAAAACGAAGCTCTCCTTTACGTGGCCTGAATTAGGACGGGATGTAAAACCGTACCGAAGCGATGAGTCATTCCGTATTCAGTCTCACGAACGAAAACTTCCAGCAGCCTCCCCGATAAAAGCGGAGCGTTATCGATTGACCCGCGCCCCGTATTTCTTCTAATGACGAAGAAATAACACGATCGTCAAAAGAGACCTCCAAGACCAAACGTGTGACATCTGCTTGCATTCTTCGTTTCTTTTCTCGATTCCATTCCTAATTGAGGCTTTTTTATATTTTAGAATACAGTTTTTAAAATACAATATCTTGCAAAACTTTTATATTTTATTGATATGAATACAGGAAATTGCAAAGAAAATTATTCGTTTATTATCCAGATAGGAAACTTCGTAATAAATGTACAATTATTGCTTCTTTCCATTCACAGCATTTCGCAATAATTGTCATAAGGTGCTTCTGCAAAACGCATATCTTTTGCTGAAAAAGGATTTTATAATTATAAGTTATAAGCATTGAGAAAATTATAAAGCAAAATTACTTAAAAAATAAAAAAAATTTCTTACTATTACTTGGATAATAATTGTACAATTTTATGCTGTAACGATTTTTACAATAATTACAAAGTTAATTTCTGAAATGTATTCAGTAATAATTGTGCTAAGATGTTTTGCTCTAATTATACAATTATGTAAGAATTTATTTTAGGCATTTATTTTTTAATGTTGCTATATGTTACAATAATTAAATTTAGAATTAATGATTTTAAAAGTTAGATTTAGACTTATTACACAATATATTATATGTACATTATATTTTAAAATTAAAATGCTAAAATTTTTCTGCATGCAAAAAAATTCTTATCTTATATGAGTACGTATGTCAATTACACTTGCATACGGTCCTGATCCTGTTGAAAGAAAAGAATTCTTCTTTGATATTATTGTCGTAATAATGGAATGAGTTTTTCATGTTTTCCGCATATATATTCAGAAGGTGCACGTGTACGCGACAATGACGTTGCCGGCACAACGCTCGAGGCCGATATAACTTTCCGGCGTAAATCCTAATAACACCTAATTTGTAGGCGGCCCTGGCCGAACTCGAACTTTTGAAAGTACAAAGAGCTTACGATGGAAGTTGCCGCGATGTCCATCCCTAAAGTGCAAGCAAGCTTCACGTTGCACATTAACGGTCAGGCTAAAGACATTAATGCGATCGTTACGAACTTTACTCTCGTCTTAAAACAGCAAATTTTAATTTGATAGGAATCTCGTAAAAACATATCCAGCATCGAGAAAATGCGAAGGCATCTGTATTATTTTGATGCAATACGAAACGGCCGTAATTCTATAACTTATAATTAGTTTTAATAAAATTTATTAAGATTTATTATTTATTTAACCTTGCTAACATCTAATACTGTTAAAATTGATTTATCTAATACTATTTTATATTAATTGTAATTTGTACATGAAGAGAAAATATTTCAAAAGCTTTTTCTTTCCTAACTTCTTCATATAAATAGCAATTAATAATTTAGAAATCGATTTTAATATTGTTTCATTGTCCATGTATTAAATGTAGATTTTTACCGATTGAGAGACGCAAAATGACGATGAATGAACAAAGTTAAACTCATAGAAGAACTATTGCAATTGCCATAGTAGACGCGTCTCGTTCGCTCGACGATGGTGAGTAAAGAGAAGTTTGAGTTTCCACCGTTCGCTTTATAGTGGAGTAATTGTACTGTCCTCGTGTTTGAAACGGTATATTGGATCGCGCGGAGTTTTCACATATCACGGGTATCCGGACGATCGCTTGTTCTCTCTGGTTTTCAATGAAATTTCCTATACGTTCAATCTAGATCATCGATCGCAACGCCCAGTATCCGCGATACCAGACGTTTTCGTCGAAACCGACGATGGGCCATCGACCTCTTGGTGAAATCAGCGGTCTCAATGCTGCTAAATAAGTATTCCTTCCTGTATTTTGTGGTCAATGCGTACCGCTTTGTGCTTCGTGTACGTCATCCAGCAAGCAATATTAAAGTGTCTCAATATAGAAAGAAAAAATTAAAAATAAAAATATAAGCAAGTGCAGTAAATGCTTGAAAAATACAGCGATAATTTTTATTTTAAGTTTTTTTTTTTCTATACACGTATTAAGTTTTTGTTATTATTTTGAGGCAGGCGACAGTCTTATTTATTGTAAACTGTATAAGAAGAAAAGCTTCTTTCCTCTTATTTTCACGAGAACTTGTTAAAGCTTCAATATCCACTTTAATGGCATTAATTTTCTATTTTCATGCGTTTATGCACTTAACGAGATTTCTCACTCAATGCACAAGCATGCGATATCAATCAATCTCTGTTGTGGTACAATAACGTCAGCACGATGAAGAACGCCGCTCGGATATATCGCGTTTCTAGCCGCTGTAACGCAATTCCAACTCGTAAATCCAACTCTTTATCCAATTCGCTTTATTATAAAGACGTGAAGTACTCTCACGTGATTACGTCGCTCTTTGCGTCGAAAATAGCACGAGATTACACGTGACACACATTTACATGCGATTACATGAGATTACTGCAGATCAGCATAATGTCAACTATGAATTTGAAGTGGTATGATAACAATGACTAATTCCTAAACGACATTTGAGTTATAATGCTAACTCTTGACACAGCTAAAGTTCATTTTCGTCTCGTATGCGGATTAAAAAATAATAAGAGGAATGAACGTTCATAACCGCATTAATGAATGTGCAGCTTTCCAATTTAG
Organism: Tetramorium bicarinatum; assembly: GCA_928718305.1. Taxonomy (NCBI): domain Eukaryota; kingdom Metazoa; phylum Arthropoda; class Insecta; order Hymenoptera; family Formicidae; genus Tetramorium; species Tetramorium bicarinatum. The sequence goes on from OV788325.1 coordinate 23,114,784, forward strand.
AAGAAGAATACTCCGAGCTTTTTCTTTTTATACAACTTCAAAAATGCCATTTCCTAAACTAAATCAAGTTTGAGAGTCAATTGAGAAATTTATTAGCTCAATATTAATTTAACATTAATCACATTATGTCACAAATACTATAATGTTTTTGAAAAATTTTATAAAATTTTCAACGTAGTTACCACAATTAAAGAAATGTGAAGAGAAAACGACATACCACAGAAGCTGTAAATCGCATTAGCAATTAATTATGCGTGTTTTAATCAATAAAAAATACAAGGTGTACAAGATATTTTTTTCTTCTTCAGTGCTCTTATCTTTTCGTCTTGCGACGACATTATAGCTTTCTTATACGACCTAATCTCCGACGGAGCAGATCATCGGTTATCATTACAGTCTATTTCGCATCGATTGTACTATGCGTGTTTCACGACACTACCGAGCCGAGTCGTACCGCCGTCATTCTCGAGAACATTCGCGTTTATATCACGCCATCCTCGAGATCGTTACTATCCGTCTCTATTTCCACGTCAGTGTTGGCGGTCCCATCTTGGAAATGCCGTATCAGAAAAGCCATCTTCGTTCTCGAACTTCCATTTCCTAATTCTCGTCACCGTTTGGCTCCTCTTCTCGCTCGTCCCTTCGTCCCTTTGAGCCTTTCCCGCGGAAGTGGCGCCAAGGTTTCCCGCAAACGACCGTCGAGAACCATAATGAGCGTGGAAGTCGAGAAAATTGCTCGCTAAACAATCGGGAAAGTAGCCAGCTACATCTGCTAAGTCTAATGATAAGATTAGAGTTTTTTTACGAGGAGAAAAAGACGAAATTTGACCGAGCATATTGCGAGCGTCTGGATGGATTTAATTATTGGAGTCATTATCGTCTTTGAAATTAATTTTATAACTATTGCATAAATATATATCATTCGTACTCTTTATTTAATTTATATAAATATAAATTAACTTTTATTTTACTTAGAACGAACTAACTCTTTATTTACAAATTTATATATAAATAAAGTGACTAATTCTTTCTTTTTCATCACATAATTTTCAAAAAATTGGACGCCAATAAAACATTAAAAAATAAGAATCAAGAGATAGTTATATTTTCTCTATTTTAATTTGTACAAATGTAAAAGAAACAAAGTTTGCAATACGTAAAGTGAACAGATACATATGTGAAATTGTGAACAGGCACGAGCGAAAGGTACTAATAATATGATGTTCTGACGATCTGTGTCACGCAATTTATCTGCCTTTCAGGTACGGAGGCCCGGATTCGTCTCAGGTGACGGAGAAATTTAACATCGATTGGGGCACGTATCTCGTAACAAACAAAAGTATCATATATGCCGCCATCGACGGTCGTGGCTCTGGATTAATGGGTAACGATATGCTATTTGCCGGATACCGACACCTCGGCACCGTCGAAATTTTCGATCAAATTAACGTTACCAGGTAAGTTTATTAAATAATGTCATAAAATAATTTTGATTATCACTTTCTTCAAAAATCTCCGAAAACATAAATTATTTAATATTGATTAGACATTAAATTAATAAAAATTGCTAATAAAAGAAATAACTTTCTATCTCTATATTGGAGGTTCCAAAGCGAAATTTATTTTTAATGTAAAATATAAAATTCTATAAAACTAAGATCATTTTATTAGATCCCTCTTAGCGAGACCAATTCTCTTCTAAACTCATCTAACGCAATCCCGTCCATTTTTCTTGAGGAAGGATCTAACTTATACCGCAAGCGCGCGGTCATATTCCCTGTGTTAGAGCAAGGCGCAAGTTACGTTTACCACATTTACGCCACGTTTACACGTAGAAGACGCATTATATCGTTAACTCGAGATTGCCTTCGACGCCAGCCGCCGGGATAGCTCTCGACGGTGATGTTAACGAACGATCGCAGGCGGAATCTGAGGCCGAACTGTGCGTCTGGTGCTTGTCCCCTGAAAGCGTGGCGAACAAAGTTTTGCTTTAGGACAAACCTAATTATAGACGAGGCCTCAAAGTGACTTATCACCGCGCGATCGGAGTAATTCGCTAAACCCCAAGTTAACTAATCTAACTCCGGCTCCCCCGACGCGTCCGAGGACCGCGTTTAACGAAGTTCTTTTCACGGCGCGGGCACTTGAAAGGGCAAGAGAGTGAGAGAGAGAGAGAGAGAGAGAGAGAGAGAGAGAGAGAGAGAGGGCGCCGCGCCGCCGCGTTAACAAGAAGAAAATTGCTCGTACTTTTATCTGAATTTATCGGCTGACCCTCTCCACGCCCGCGCCGTCGAGTGGCGGGTACCACGAAGAAGAGCCGGGCTCTCCTCTCGTATTTCCACTTAGCTGCCACGAGTAATTTATCTCGATGGCGAGAAAAGCGTGAGAGAAAGAGAGAAGGAGAGGGAGAGCGGGACCGATGGCGAGGGAGTTTGCCACTTATACGACCGTCCATCTTTAAACCGAAACATCAAACTTCCGGTCGTGATGAATAATGCCCATTCCGCGCCGCTAGTGAGGTCATATTTTACCGTTTAAGCGACAACGCGCCACGACCGCGAAGCCGCAAGCTTGACGGCGCGCGTAGACCGGCGCGGCGGTCCCGCAATCTCCGCGCGGAATCTCCGGGTGGAATTCAGTAAATAGCAACAGGACATTATTCGCGCGCACGGCAGTGAAGAAAATAAATGTTGGATTACTACATTTGCCGTCGTGGACAAGACACACGGTGTTAAACTTAAACCGTCTTTACACTCTCGCCGTCAAATTAATTTCAACGCCGATCATTGTTTCTTCAACACTCCCATTACTCGCTATCATGATTTACTTTTCCTCCCATCGCTTCATTAAGTTCCATACTACCTTGTCCTACTGTGCTATTGTATTTTATAATAAATTGTCGACTTTTATAAGATCCTCCTCTTCTCTTTCTGTGCTTCTGTTTCACTGATCTTCTCGCTTGGCTTATCGCTGCCGGTCTTTTGGACTCTCTTGAATGTCTATCATATCGAGCAATCTGTCATGGATGAATCTTGTATTTTATGCAAAATGTATCTGCTTGTATTTATCTATATTTCTATTGTTTTAATATACTGCTATTAGTTGTATTCGTGTATGTGTTTCTCTCTTTTATAATTCATCTTTTATATTTTCTCTTGAATGTACTGGTAAGCTTCAAAACAGCATTTCTTGCTGACTGTTTTGCCGTTCACTAATTCTGTATTATCTCGCTCACGTATCTTACTTATGTATTCATCTTTGTACTTGAAATGTGCATTGCAAAAAATTATATATATACATATATACATATATAATACTTTCCTCTTCGTTTTGCGACGATTTTATCTCCGTCATTTTCAGAATTCTGCCCCAATTTTTCCCTTTGACGACTCGTCTTCTCTTCGAATAATAGTATCGCATAACAGCAAAGAAATATACTATAGAATTGCTTTTTCATTACGCGAACCCAAACGTTTTAATAACTTCATTATTTCTTGCTCGACGAACCACTTCCTTTTATCGTTGCTGATGTATGCTATAAAGGAAGACAAATAGTTTGCATTTGCTTATATTACAACGGAAAATTACAATACAAATAGAAAAAGAAAATTGAGTCGTACGCTGCTAATCTAATTTATCATAATCAAATTAGTGATTTTTTTTTCTTGTAAAAAGAGTCATGAAACTTTTTCAAAGTATCGGTCCATTGATCGAAATACACAAGTAAAAGAAAGCACGAGGAACACCTGGAGACACCTCGCGCATATATTTCAAGTTGGATGCTTAAATATTGAATAGATACTAAATGATGTTATCGATGTGTTTGCACAATGCCTTTATTACAATAAACTTATTTGAAGAATATCACCCTGTAAATGAAGCGATATTTGCGCTCGCCAAATATCTATCGATATTTGTACTTAATCGAAAATAATTGAATAATTTTACTAAATATATTTAAATTGATATAATCTTACTAAATTATATATTACTAAATAATCTTATTAAATTATATATTACTAAATAATCTTACTAAATTATATATTACTAAATAATCTTATTAAATTATTTGTTCTTCAATGCTTTCCGTTTTCAAGAATTGTGGTAATTCCGCAAATATTGAATCGTAATATAATTTTAGTGCGCGAACTTCGAGATCTTTTGTAATAATTATAGGACAATGGTCCTAGATTCTTTGCAAAACATTTAATCGCTAATGTCAAATAATACTTGCGAAGACATATTCTATCCGCATGTTTCCTTGGTGTTCTACGCCATGGTGTTTTTCCAGTCCGGTGTGTAAAAAGCGAGTCGCGGAGTTGGGAACAGGCCAAACGATTACGGAATCATTCGACTCTGTTCAACTCGCGGTCAGAGCACTTCTTGGCCGCGCACTGTATCGCCCTCCCTCTATGCGTCAACCCTTCGCGAAGCATCCCCTGCGTTTTGTCTCGTTTTTGTCGGCCTTTGTTCCATCATCGAACCGACTAACTAGACCGATTAACCAGCTCGTTGCTGGTTACTCTACTCGGTAGTTATTCCACCCGCTGATTCCACGACCAGTTTAATTGGTGAATAACGAGTGACGTAAGCGGTGTTGAAACCTGGAAATCTTATGGACGGCGATACACCCCTCGTAAGCGTAATGATTTTTTAAAAGGGGGGAAAGCAATCAACAACGTTTATCTTAAAGGAAAAAAATCCATAAAAGCATCTACGATTAATTTGAAGATCGGGTTTCGCGAGATTAGGTAATTAAATTCGTATAAATAATGAGTGGCAATCATGCGAATGTAAACAAAAGAAGTGCAAAAGATATATAAGGAAAAATTACTTGTATGCAGCGTCATTTGCGATATTAATAAAAAAATTAAGTAGACATACCTCAGTTAATTTAAAAGAAAAAAAAGTACATTTTTTTGGAAGATCCAATTTATTATAATACTTCTTTCTACGCTTACAAAGAAAAAAATTTAATATTATGAAGAATAATAAGATATTACGTTTTTTAAAATACGATGCAAAAGTCGCATAAATTTTTGCGATAATCCTTCTTGCCATAATAAAAGAAGAAAAGATAATCCAGATCATAACTCAGGATAAATCACCATTTCAAATTAATTAACATTAATTACGATATAAATCTTACTATCCTCTTGTTCTTTAGCGTTTATTTTCATCCCACTTATTATCGATTCCATTTTTAATTCTGTCGAATTCTTTCAATGATTTAAAGAACCGACGTACGACTGCGATCGTAATTAAAACGTCAGGAAAATCCTGCCTTGAAATTCGCGCAGCGGACCGGACCGCGACATTCTCGATAGACAACAAACAAGTGCGACGAGACAAACAAAGGGCCACAGAGGATACCGATAGAATTTCGTGAGACAGAAAAATATCCCGGAGTATACGTAACGGGCAAAGCCGCAAAACGAAAGAGAAAAGCGTCTCGGTCCAAGTTTCTTCCCTTTCCTGCCCGTCTAGTTTCCTTTTTTTTCCTCCTCTCGTTTCTTTTTTTTCTCATGGAGAGAAATAGAATTCAACGTACCGCCGGTCGATTTACGAGGTAAATAAATTTTACCGAGAGGACAAACGGGGAGGAGGAAAGAAGAAACGAAATCTGCCGCGCGTCGCCGTACGAGGAGCCGTTTACTATTTCTACGGGCAGTTGGCCGGTGGGGCCGGCCGGCGTGGGCGCTGATCCCGCCGGGGCCATTATTATCGAACACACGAGAGATGCCAGAGACAATAGCCCGAAAAGATTGGAAGGAAAGAAATACGAATTCGCCCCCCTCCTTTTCTTCCTCGGCGGCGGGAGGGGTGGCTTCGCGCGTGGAATCCACTCGGGTTTCCGGAAATCATAAGGCGAGACGCGGCGCTCAATCTGGGAGACGTCTGAAAGATACACGGGTCGTCCCAGAGGTAACATTCGCGTTCTTTGCCCGTGGATTTCTCGTCCAAATTGCAGTTGATCTTTTTCTAAGGATATTGTAATGAAATACCACCTTTTTTAAACTCTCTTTCATTCACAATACCGAGCCCGTTGGTAATTGGAGAAATAATTAAAGCGCAACCGCGGAACGTTGTTCATTTTGAATTCAATGTAAAATGTGTGTATTGTTGTCAGAATCTAACCTTGTTACATATGTAACATTTTTGAAAAATTTTATTTGTCTTAAAATATTGTTACACGCCCAGTTCCATAATTTCAAGTATAGACAAATGTCTTGTTAACCTTTAGAAGACGGGAAGCCTATTTTTAAGTATCAGAAGAATCGCTTATTTTTCGTAGTACAACACAATATTACATATAAAAAAATTTTACGTCCAAAATCTAAATAATCATGAAAAAACCGTCCTCTAAATGTTAGTAATCTTGTAACAATCTTGTTAATAATTTTGCAACAGCTTCGAATTTCTATTTTAAAACGGAAACTTAATACAATTTCAAAGCTGTACTTTAAATTTAACAACATTATGGTCAGTCAACAATTGAAAGAAAATGTAAAAATAATTTAACAGTTATTTTTAGTAAAATAACTATATTTAATATTATATTAAACATATAATAATATGTTTAATTTAACACAATTTAATAAGATAAAATTTAATGATATATTTCACTTAATGAATATAATTTAATAAATATTTTTTTCTGATAATTTAATAAATATTTCAATAAAATTATTGAAACTGTGAGAGAGTTAGATTTTCTGGAAAAAGTTTCAATAATTATGTACTTAACTACATTACTGCAGAAATTTGCAATTGCGTGATACACGATTCATTCAAAAGCGATTATTCAAAGGTGTGCATGTTCTGTAATACGTGGCACATTGGTAGCATGTACAATCGCGCAAAGTGCATGCGAGATAATGGAAGATACGGGGAGAGAGGGAAGTAGAAATTACGAATTATTCATCGAATCTTATCGCAGAGCGATCGACTATTTCGTCTGCGTGCTTCAGCGAAAAGGATTGTCTTTTTACGAGGACTGCGATATACTTACTCTGGTAAATCCCGTCTTGTAGGACGTTCTCGCACAATCCTCCTAAATGGAAACAAAAAATCCATTATAAACATTACTTTTGATATTGTTTCCAAATCTGTAAATTGGAAGATTCTTGCTTCTGTGAAGATATCCTTCCTTTTTCCACTGTCACATCGCATGTACATACGTACAATAATTTGTGATATCAGGTGTTTGGAAAATTATGAAGAATTGTTCAGAAACTTATTCAGGTGTTTTTTGTATTGTTATGTGCAGAAACTGAAATAATAATTAATAAAGATTAAAATAATATCTTTTAATAATGTATGTACAAATTATAAAAATGTGCTTAACGTCTGCTATTTTTCCTTTCTTTTTTTCTTATATTATAATCTTTTAAAAATATTTTAAATATTTGATTAATTTTGTGAGTAAAACTATGATAGTATAGATAATATATTTTAGCTGTATGTGGTTTAACATTTTCGTATTTTCAGTTTCATACTGATTCACCTTTTCTCTGCTTCTTACAGGCATCTGCAGGACAAATTGCCTTTCATTGACCGTACTAGAACGGCGATATGGGGCTGGAGTTATGGTGGATACGCGACCGGCATGACACTCGCTATGGACTTAAAGGGTGTCTTCAAATGTGGCATGTCCGTTGCGCCAGTTACGGATTGGGCCCTTTACGGTACGTTATTGATAGATAAATCTAAGTAAAAACTGATCGAACTAACGGCGCAACACGTAAAGTATGTTTAGTCTACAGCTAGAATAACGATTTATTATTCCGGAAATTGGAATTATCTTGCGACAGGATGAACAATTTCTTGTACTTCGTTAAATACAGCACGTTAACATAGCAAAATCAGTTGGCACTTTAATGTTAATAGAAAGTAAAAAAAGTAAAAAATTCTAAGAAACCAATAAAACAGAAGTCGATTTTCTCGAAAAGAAAGCCTCATATGAAAAAATTTTATACTATATTTTTCACTTTTTTATATAGAATTATTACCATCTTCCTGGTTATATCATCAGTTACAGAATACTTTATATATTGTTGTAATAGTAGAAATATGATGAAAAGTAATATAGAAATTAAAGTAAAAATAATTAAATAATAGTAATAAATAATTAAAAATTAAACTAGATAGCACTAGTTACATTTAAATCAATAATATCTTGGCACTCTTTATTCTTATGTTAGTCTAATCTTGAATGAACAATTTGTTTTATATGGCATATAAAACAAATTTCCAACCATATTTCCGCATATTTCCAATCATACTTTAAATATATAATAAAAGATGGAAAAAATAGTTAAACAAAACTGGTATTTTTTTAACTTTGTTTTTCAATATTGCTAGAATATCAACAATATCGTTAGAATAAACCGGGGTATGATGGCCATACCAGAAAAGATGTCAAATTTTTCTAATAATTGCTAAATAGTGCGTTTTTAAAATCATTTTTAAAGTTAATCAATCTTTACAGTAATTTATGTACATACACTATTCAAAATAATGATACTGTGAACATTATATCAAGTTTCTACTTTTGATTACGTGTAAAGTTTTTCATGTGACTGCTAAAAACTGCTATAATATAAAGTAAATTACAATTAAGCTGTCGTAATCAACGATAGACACGTAACAAAAATATGTAAATTGTAATGTGAATCACAATTTTTGTTTTTGTTTTTGTTTTCAATATTTTTTTATAAATACTGTCCTTCTTTTCTTCACGTTTTGGATAAGATGGCCCTTTTTTTCAAGTTGACCAATATATCACTCACTGAATGCCTAAGTAGCAACAAAAAGTATAATAATTAGTTCTTATCTTTAGATTTAATTTAATTTTATTATATAAAAAATAAAATTAATAAAATGAATTTTATATAATAAAGCAAAATTAAAAGTTTTTATTTTACCAAATACATCTGTAACATAAAACATGTATAGCCAACTCTCCTATAGTACCATGGTAATTTTTTCTCCTAAAGTCAGAAAAATGATCAATGCTTATATTGAAATATTTTTATAATATAAAATTTGTATTAATTATTTTCTTTTTAATTTCAATGATATTACATACTTCAAGTTTCACTTAAGTAATATGCCAAATATTAAAATATAATAAAAATGACAGTACGTTTTTTGGATTTTAAAAAACTATGGCCCGGGTTTACCTTAATTAATATGACGTGAAACATTATTTTTCTAGCTTGATCTTTTTCGCTATAAACGACCATTGTTAAGAGAGCTTACTTGCGGAGAACGTGGCTTATTTAAAATGACTTATGTTAAGTTCATTTGGTGCCTGGATTTGTCTAAGAATTTTTTACGCACCGGTGTTTTAATGAAGAAAAGTGAGCGCTTCGTGAAAAGGACGCGTAACTGCAACTTTAATATTACTTTCTCAACTGCTTTAAATTCGTGTCAGCATTTACCTCCTTTTGTTAGAGCACGCGAGAAAAATACACGTGATTTACAGGATGACGTTAAAAAGACTTATGCAGCGTCACACTTGTGCAATTTCCGCATAAGATATTATGCACCACACAACGTAGACCGTAAACCTTGTTCGTTCTTTTTTTACTTACGTGCTATCTTTATTAATGCGATCGTGTTAATTGCATAATTACAGATTCGATTTATACTGAGCGATTCATGGGCTTGCCAACCGTTACGGATAATCTACAAGGCTACGAACAAGGCCAACTGCTTAATAAGGTCGAGAACATCAAGAACAAGATGTACTATTTGATTCACGGTACTCTAGATGACAACGTGCACTATCAGCAGTCGCTTATGCTCGCAAAGGTGTTGGAGCAGAAAGACATCCTTTTCAGACAACAGGTACGGTCATGAACTCGATAGAAAAATTGAATTAAATATTACAAGTGTATTGCCGAGTAATTTTGCAAATTTTTCATTTTCGCAGACGTATACGGACGAGGACCACGGTATCGTTCAGTCGCGAGCGCATCTGTACCACTCGCTGGAGAACTTCCTGGACGAATGCTTTCAGACGTCATCATGATCGGAGCACGGGATAGTGATGACAATCTAGACGCTGTACACCACCTGCCTCACACTTGTAAATACTTCGTCACGTGTACATAGTTTATGTACAATATGTAATATGAGCGTTTAGAGAATGTACATAGCGTGTGAGATTGCCGAAGAAGGATGGGAGAGACGGAGAGAAAGGAAGAGAACGATCGTGAGCGTAAATGTGAAGAGACAGAATTAGGCACCAGTGTCGTCGTGTGAAATTTCGCAGGGCAGGTTTATAAAAAAAAACATTTGATACGTTTTTTAAAATATCCGATCACGGTGTGTCGAAGGCCTAATAACGGCGCGAGCTCCGTCACCTCGCCGTTCAGAGTATATTCTGTAACCGTTGCAGCTCGTACTTACACTTTTCAGCTCACAGGCATTGTTTAAACGTTGTATTAGCACGTAAACCGTTATTCCTCGAATGAATGAATCGACTTGACGTCAGGTTTGAACAGTGAAAATATGTATAAGGCATAATCTTTCGCAATTTAATGAATTTGCAATACATATTATTTAGTAAAATTTTATTGCTAACCACAATGATAAGTTGCTAATTATACTATCGATATTAATGCTAAAACGATAATTAATTCGTTTATTCAATCATTCAACAATTATAATTAATATGAGTTATTCAGTAATTTACGTGTCAAATTTTTCAAGATTTTTCGAAATAAAAGACATTTTTTTATTTTAAACTAAATTAATTATATGCCATCAATAATTTGACCATCTGAAATATATATAACACGTTCCGTATTTATATATATATATATATATATATATATATATATATATATATATATATAATACATACATTAGATTCAACATAGTATAATAAGTTAGATTCCTTTGTTATGGAAAAATCGCACTCTCTTTTTAACGAAATATTAAGTTGACATATCACACTGTTCACACATATATGAGTTCAGTTTCCATCTTGATAAATAAGATCTCTTAAAATTTTAAAAAACAGTATAAATTATATTTACGCTGTCACATACATATGCGCGCGCACGTACATTCATGTATATGTATGTATATGAATGTACTTTAAAAATAAATTAGAGAAAAATATGCTCAAGACTTAATAATATTTTTGTATAATTTAAAAATTGTAATAAAAAGATAGATTCCATATTAAAATTGCAATTGCAATTTTCAAAATATATTTAATATTTTTCAATATTTGAAAAATGAAATACAAATAATATAAAATGTGAAATAATTTGTTAATCTATAAAATAGAATTCTTAAATTTATTTCACGTTAATAATTAACAAATTTTTATTCACGAATAATATGTTGTTCATCACGTAAAATATATTATATATACACTTTCTATTATGTCCTTCTGACGATAAAATTAAAAGCAAAAGTACGCTATTGTGTACGCATTTTCGACAATAATATTACTGAGGATATTCTGAAATACAAGAATTATAACGATCTACTCAACGCGTTTCTATTTGAATATTACATCTGCCGAATGATTACAATTTCTTGGCGATATTAAAAATTTCAATAATGAATTTATAGTTAATATATGTATAAAATGCGCTAAATTATTTTTATTTTAATGAAAAAATGAATTTTCTGAACTCATATATGTTATCTTAAGGCTCTGGAATACTCAGCAAAAATATAAAACTCTTATGTATAAAGAAGCAAATTAGTATTGATTACTTTGATACATGATATTAATTACCGCTAATACTATGTAATTATATATTGTGCTAATCAAACGGATCTTGACGAAATAAGAATACTGTACAAGCATAATCTTGTCTCAATAACAACATTCGCCGATTATGTAAACCAATTAATATACGAAAATCAAAATTTTGTGTACACAAAAATGTGACATTAAATCAATCAATTTTGAGATATATTTAGGAATATTCTTGAAACGTAATATATTTTCACAGTACTGTTTTGATCAACTATTGTAACGTTCGTAACTTTTATGAAAGTGTAACAATGTAAAACATTATATGATGACCGATGAAAATTATATAGGGAATGGTAATTAACTTATACTTTGAGATCGACGATAATATACGTAAAAGCAATGTTTTGTAATGATCTATAGATAGGTAACATATTATTTTTTGTATCTCATAAATTGTTGCACGTTTCGAGAAAGGCATTTCACTATGAAAATAATGTGTACAAAGACATTTCCATAAAAAGAATATATAATAAAAGCGTATGATAATATATATATGCACAAGTTACTAAAACATATGTTTTTTATAAAACATATATATACTTTATGCTATGGAATATATAATATTTGGGAGTATAACTGTATTGTTATAAAAATATTGATCCTAATATTATTTTAATATATAAAATCTTTCTCAAACAAGAAATGTATATATCTTAATAATAAGATTTTGTCATTCGAGACCTATGAAGTTGATTTCACCATAATAAAAATATTGATTAGATTATGAATACTGCAAATAGAGTGCTGCTAACATCTTGCTAATGAAATAACTGTTGATTTAATCCACTATTCTTTTATTTTTAATTTTCTAAAAACTTTGTAATCAAATTCTTTAAATTCAAGATAAAATTAATTCAAAGTTTTTCAAAAATAGATTTGAAAAAAAATTTCAGTCTATTATATTTTAATTGTTTGAAACAATAATTCATAGTTCCATATATCAATTGCTTCTTTTACTTACAAATCTTATTTTTCTATTCTAGCTTATACTGTGGGTATACCAGAGTGTTAAGAAAGTGCAATTACATCACTTTATATCACATTTATATATCTTTAGTTTACGTAACAAATGCATATAAAATTCAACAATTAATTTACCAAGATACTTTTTCTTAACGTAAGCTAGCATATCTACTTCTTATTATTGTTAGACCATGGGCAAATATTAATGCCAAATGCATACCTAGGATAAGGAACTATCAACAAATTCTCTATTAAAGTTTTTTAATGCAAGGACCACTGTAACACTTTTGAGAGTGGATCAAGGTGAATTTATTAAAATAATTGTTAACTCTTATCTCAATACGCGCATTGTATATATAAAATTATTTACTTGAATACTTAATTAAGGTAACAGAGCATTGTTAGAAAGAAGATATTGTGACCCAGTAGAGTTATGGAATTATGACAAGTGTGTACTCTCTTCCACCACTATTTGTTGAGTGTATTATAAATAAAGCTCTATGTTTTATTAAGACAGAGTATTTATATCTTGAGATATAAATCTCAAAAAACTATCCTGCTATGTACATTTGTATGAATGGATAGTAATATTTATTAACAGAACTATAAACAACAGATTAATGTTGCACATTTTGATAAGATATATATAGAACACAAAATACATGAAAAATACGACATAAAATGTTAGAATTTTTTATTTCTTCAATCGTTTTTGTATAGTATAAAATATTTCGTATAGTATAAAAATAATGTAAATTTTCTATTAAAAAAAGAAACAGAATTCATTTATTGTACACAATAATATTTCTTAAAATAAGATACATGACACAAAATTTTATATTAAGAATTCTCTGTTTCTTTGAATCTGCAAATAAGAAAATTTATTAATTAATTAAGTACTGCAAATAACTTAATGTGAAGATAATATCTAAATGCTATGTCAATAATATTATGTATAGACACATACTTGCATTTGGTACATGTATAAAATACAGTTTGTCCTTCATCAGCAGATCTCAATTGCAATGTTGCATAAGACATTTTATCATTTTGACACTGAGGACATTGTCGCTCTACTATTGGTCCATCCGCATCTTCATCACTGTCTTCACCTTCTTTGGCAGATGCATAAGTATGTTTAGTGTTAAAACAAATCGTATGTGTCATTTTCATGTCGCCAAAAACTAGAAAGTAATATTAAAATTGATTCTCTAAATTAATGTAAATTCATAATTATTACTCAAGCTTGCATATTAAAGATTACTGGTGCAATTCTATGATTTCATAGAATCTTTTTTATTATTGTAAACAGTAATTATATTAAATTATATATATATATATATATATATATATATATATACACATATAAAGAGAGAGAGAGAGAGGCTGATCCATTTAAGTGTTAAGCACACTTATCTCCTGAATCATTACAAATATTAAAATGCATTAAAAATAAAAAATTAAAAAATATAAAATTTCATTGAGCTAAATTAAATATAAATATGAAATAAATTATAAAGGGGCTACTAATTTACCGAATTGTAGAATTCTTTTGTGGAATTGTATAATTTTTATTTGTAAAGATTTCGACTTTGATTTTTTTAATGGACTTATGTTTCTTTCATGCAATAGTTTCAAAATTTATTAAAAGATAAAGTCAAAGACATAATATTTGTACATTTGAATAAATAATTGTTTCAAAAACAGTGGTGGTATAAATGGATAGTAAAAAGTTTAGACGTTTCACCATGTGTGTATTACTTTCTTACAGTTCATTTTGTATTATTATTTTATATTTTAAATTAAGTTTTATATAAATACAATATAAATTCTAAATTATTAATAAATTAATAAAAATTTTTTTTTAGTTATTTTCCATTATTTCTATGCTGATTCCTCTGTATCATTTCCTTTCAAGTTATGTTGTACAATAAAATTAAAGATCACTTGTCAATAATACATTACTCTGTATTTTATTATTAACATTGATAATTGAGATTGCACACCTATGAACGGCAACAAGTAGCAAAATGTCCAAATTATCATTGCTGTTTACAATTATTTGTTTAAATGTACAAATATCATGTATTTATCTTTCAGCGAACTTTGATATACAGCATAAAAAACATATAGATTTATAAGAAAAAATCAAAATAGGAGCTAGAGTCTTTGGAAGTAAAAATTCTACAAAAAACTGCAATTCAGTAAGCTAGTAGCCCTTTCATTTAATTTATTTCAGTAAAATTCATCTAATTTATCTTATCTCTCATATTTCAATATCTTTAACGATTCAGGAAATAATAAATGTTAATACTTAAGTGGACCACCTTGTATGTGTATTTGTTAATTAAAAAAGATAATTGTTTCAAGCGAACCTTCGGAATCCCATTCTCTTTTACACGTGTAACATGTAACTCCTCCTTTTTCAGAAAGCAAAGGTAAAACTGAACCACAATCCGGACAGAAGCCAGGTGCAGTGATAAAACAACTGCTATTATTATTTGCCATCATTTAACATGCATCTAATTGCATCTAATCAGTACACACAATTGAATCGAAAATAACCTATATTTCTTTTCTTCATCCAGAGAGAAACCTGTGAGCGGCCATCTTGGCTTTTGTCGTGGGACCGATATTCGGCTAGAGACCCTAGAAGTAAGAGACTGGCCAAGGATAGAAAATGGCGGAATGGCTCCAACGGAATGTCAAACGATGTGCACAATGCGTAGAATGTGTGGTATGTATCATTTCGTTAAATAAATGGAAACCGTATATTAAAATAAATCCGTTTTCACTTTTTGACACTCAAGTATGCTACAACCTATCATTAAGCGGGGAGCATAGACTTTTGCATATCGCATAATACATAAAGCATAAGGAGATCAACCAATCAAAGTTCTCCATTTCTCTCTCCAGGTAGGAAATAAAGAACTCTGATTGGTTAATTTCCTTATGCGTTATGTATTATGCGTTATGCAAAAGTCTGTGTCGCGGCCTTTAGGCTTTAGCACATAACATGGCGTAATGGTCTACGTTAGACGTAAGTCTTAGACGTAAGTAACGCACAAGAATTGACGTACAATTTATATATTCTACAAGTTGTACGTCAATTCTTGTACGTTACTTACGTCTAAGGGCCGTGGCACATAGAAAAACTTAAGCAGTAAGAAATTAAGACATAAGCGAATCAACCAATCACAGTCGAGCAATAAGGTAGCCATTTTGAAACTTAAGTGACGCTGAGAATTTCGTATGGATGAAATTTTTAAGTCTTAAGTCTTATGGCTTAAGTTTTTCTATGTGCCACGGCCCTAAGACTTACGTCTGACGTAGACCATTACGCCATGTTATGTGCTAAGGCCCATTGTCTGAAAAAATTACGTTTTTAAATTACGTAACGATACATATCACACATTCTACGCATTGTGCACATCGCTTGACATTCCGTTGGAACCATAGACATATGAATAGATAGACAGAGCATTAGCTACCGATTAGGGCAAGAGGGGGCTTGAGATTCGCGGTGAAGGGATAGTCTATGAACTTCGGTCGAATTCGACTACGCTTGATAATGTTCGGTTCTGCTCGTATGACTATAAGTTAGAACGAGAGAAAGTATGTTTGTTTCATTTCAATTTATTGCACTAGTGCAGCAGTGCAGCGAAAAAGAACAGGTCTAGACATATATGTTGTGAGATTGTTGGCGAACATAATCGAACACTGACGGAATTAGCCGAAGTTCATGTACATACTCTCCCCTTACCGCAAATTTCAGATGCCCCTCTCAGAAAGCTCTGTCTATCTATTCATATGTCTATGGTTGGAACCATCCGCCATTTTCTATCCTTGGCCAGTCTCTTACTTCTAGGGTCTCTATATTTGGCCTAGCATCCGCGCCAAACGTGGATATAAAACTTCGTAGCCACTTTCACTGTCGATAAATCGCTTCTTTGCATGGTGCATATCCGTGCTATATCCACTTTTTGATCATGTTGATAAATCACTTTTTGGTGTTTGTATGCTATACTATATACATATTTACAATTTGTGGATGTTTCGCAAATTTTATTAATCCTCCAGTGGGCGAGTCAAAATTTAAAACATAAGAAGGCGCGTGGGGTGTAAATTATACCCCATGTTTATACTATAAGTAATAAATTAATTATTTTTTTTATTTTTTGTATAATATTATTTATTATTGTATATATCTTAGAGTATATATAAATAAATAGGATCTTTAATTTTAACGTTTTCTTATTAATAATCAATTCTATACTAAAATGTGTCCAGAACGCTTATTTTTTGCAAACTGTTGAATAACTTGACAAATTTTATAGGAAAAAATTATTAGGAAAAAATTAATTGTGCATGTTGTAGTTCACAAAAAAAAGGTATAAAAAACTTAAATTTGTATTAGATTAAAAAATTTTAACTTATAGTTTAGTCCCAGATATGTACTGTTTATTTTAGAACGTTACATATTACACGCGACTTCGTCACTTACATGTTAGTAGAGGAAGTAAGTCACCAATACCGGCACACCAGTTTGTTTATTAACAATAGTTCTTACACAAAAGCTAAAAATAAGAGTTTGATAGCAGAAATACAAACTAGAAAGTGTCTTCTATCAAATGGAATAGTAGTCATTATAATACTATTTCATATCCCTGGTGAAAATAAAATTTAGAACGTAAGTCGAATGTAAGGGAAAGGTGATATAAGCGTAAATAAAACGTCTAAGAAGCGAAAATTGAAACATAAGAGCGTAAAAGAAGCGTAAAAATATTTTAATGCTTTTTTTATGCTCCGGTGTTTCAATTTTCGCTTCCTAGACATTTTGTTCACGCTTCTATCACCCTTTCTTTACATTCGACTTACGCTCTAAATTTTATTTTTACCAGGGATTTTGTACATAATTAATATTTTCACAACACATGTCAAAAAGAGTGTCTGAGAAATTGGGCTCCAAAACTGGAACACGTATTTAAGATTACAATAAGTAAGGTAAAAGTTGCCAACTTTAGTGATACTATCAGATCTATGTTACTATAGCTTTTATTCTTACTGAGAAATGTACCGTTGTACAGCAATTTTATGTTTTAAACTGTATTATGAGAAAAAAGACCATAAAAAAGAAAAAAATAAATAAATCGTGTAATAAAGTAGTAAAATATATTTTTATATATTAAACAACTAATTTTATAAAATTAAAAGGTTAGAACATTTTGAGAATAAAAGCAATTTTAAACCTATGATCTGTTCTCACGAAGAAAAGTAGACCGCTTAACGCTACAGGAGTAATTTTATGTTTAAAACTGCACTACGAGGCAAATATGACAGATTATACATATATAAATAAAAAACTATCCAATTTGTAAGAGAAAATCGTGAAAATTTTATTCTTGCTCTTGAAGAATTCGTTTTTATCAGATTTTATATAAAAAAAAAAAAACCACGAATGTATCAACTACGAGTTTTTATTTCTTTAATTATCTAAGGGGACCACGTTTTTATCGGTATTCATACAGTGTAATGTTTAATTTCCGAGAAATAGGAGGGTGCCGCTTTATGAGGTCTGTGCCAGTATTGGCGACTTTACTCTATATTTGAGAATACATAAATTTTTAATGCAGTTTTGCAGTAAGCACATTTGTTAAATTGTAATTTAACGAATGTGCTTATACAAACTTATAATTAATATCACAAACTTATAACAATTAAATTATAATTAAAAGTACATAAACATATTTTTCTCTTCTCCTCCTCCTCCTCCTCCTCTCTTAAAAAGGAGATATAGAGATTTAATTGTTGCCGCTTTTCTGCGATGGTGATTGATGGAAAATTATCACTCAAGTCCTACTTTTTTAAATTTAATTTTAAAGTTTCTTGATGTCGGTAAGTAAAAACATGATAAATTTATGGCTGTAAGAATACTACGCATATAGATGCTTTTAAAAAATGTGGCATGTTTACAAAAATTTCATGTTTGCATGCGAAATCGGTGAAAAGGTAAAACATAGCAGTAAATTAGTTTACGTGCACAATGCACATTGTATTATTAATTATTATTCGCGCGCATAGTTTTATGTTCAAAAAAGCTTTCAATTTTATAAGAGAAAAACATATAACTTTTTTTTAAAGGCCGTCCTGTTTGTATCCAATTCTTCTTTCAAATGCTTTTTAGCGTTTATCCAATTATCTTTTTTGCCACAAAACAGCACAATGATAAAGTTTGATCCATCAAATTAAAAATTTGCAATGCAATTTGCTGCATTCTCAAGTAGCACATGATAGTTTATATATATTTCCTAAACGTATTTAAAATATTAGAAAATTTTATACGTTTAGGAAACGTATAAAAAACCAACACTTGCTACTGTTACGTCCGTGGACTCCACGATTTCTTCCATTCGGGAGAAACGTTATCTTTTAGGAAGAGGAACCAGCGCATGTCGACAGCTGCATTAAGCTATTCGAGCTGACACATTATTTTCCTTAACAAACAAATAGAAGATAATCGATCTTCAAATAATAGAGACTATGTATCAATGTCAAAGACGTCGTTACGCTGTCGACAAGCGCAAAGTTGCTCAAGATTATCTGGACGCTCGGGCACCGAGCCTATTGACATTATTGCCTAAGTCCAGAAAACTCCGTTCTATTTCATCTATTGTCAATATTTGAAGAACATGACTCAGTTGATCACCGAAGAAAAATCGAAAACACTCTTGAACAGTTATCTGGACGCTCGGGCGCCGAACTTATTGACATTGTTGCCTAACTGCAGCGTAAAAACTCTGTTTTATTTCAATTATCATCAATGTCAATATTTGAGAGCTATAACTTAACCGATTTTCCAATCAATATTGGAGAAAACGAAAAGCGCTCCGCAAACACAAATCCAACACTCCCACCCTTTAATTTCCTTGTATATAAACCCACGATTTCGGACCTAGCATCGCGACCGAGTCTCGAAAGCTTGATTCACTGGATAACCAGGTGGATCGAGGACTCTTGATTCGGATCTGTGACTCTCATTATTTCTTTTTTTGCGATCGAGTCTCGAAAGCTTGATTCACTGGATAACCAGATGTGAATTTGGCGTTGGTCGAGTTAGTCCAGTGTGGGGATAGAGGGCCATAAAACAAGAAGAAGAAGAGAAGACTGGATAACCAGGTGGATCGAGGGCTCTTGATTCAGATTCGCAACCACCATTCTATTAGATTAACTCTTGATGGAGTTAACTGTGATTCACTCTCTCCGCACGTGAGCGTTTGTTTTTATAATTTTATATATATATATATATACATATATATGTACATGCACACACACACACACACACACACACACACACACACACACACACACACGCACACGCACACGCACACGCACACGCACACGCACACGCACACGCACACGCACACGCACACGCACACGCACACGCACACGCACACACGCACACACATTCTGGAAAATAATATTGTATAGAAATGAGTAGTATTTTTATAATAATAAGAATAATAATAAATTATCTATTAACTAAAATTATATATTTATATTGTTAAATTTACAATCAAACACTTTTTTCTAAAATAAATGTAATTAAATTGAAAATCCATATGTCACTTAATTCTAATCCTCTTTAACTTCTCCTCATTCCCGCTCGCTAAGAATCGTACATAGTCCTATTCCTGAGTAAAAGAGATTAAGTTCTCTGACTCGAAATAAGAATCACGAGCACATTGTTCCTACCGTGGCGTCATAGCGTCTATCCGAGACGTTGATCCAACGCTGGAGCCTCAATAAATGTGCCCGACTCGCCTACCTATCTGTTTTTCTCATGGCGATATTAAACAAAATTAGGCGATATTACAAGGAAGCCACTGTGTCCTTCTATTCCCTCCATTCTCTCCCTCTCGGGAAGCCTTTCCTTCGTTTCCCTTTATTCTAAAAAACCTTTCCTGGGTCTGGACATAATACTACTAAAGATTAGACCTGGAAAAAACCGAGAAAACTGTTACTTTCCTCTTTAATTTAAGAGATTGTGGAATATTGTACAATTTCTTTTGCCCGAGTTCTCTTTCTTCTGATATTTATCTCATAATAAAATAAAATACAGACAATTCTCGGAAACTTTCGGAAAGTTTCAGAAATACAGATATACATACAGCCTTTGTGGATATGCAAGAAACAAATTCTCGGAAATTTAGAAATTCTAGTTTTAACTTAAAACCTTGCTGACCATGTTCTTCTGATATTTTATTAATTTTTGAGAGTTTAATTTTTCATGAAAATTTAAATTTTACAAATTTATAAGATTTCTTGGAAAATTCTAGGAATTTTTAATAGTAGCAGATCTTCTTACTGTGTTTGTTTCTTTTTATATTTTGTTAATTTTTGAAAATTTAGATTTTCTCGAAACTTGAGGTTTTATTAAATTCTCGATTCTTGAAAGTTTTGAAATTTCCAAATATTACAATCTTCTTGTTGATTATTTTCTTTTGATATTTTATCCATGTCTCAAATTTTTAGAATGATAAAATTCTTGGAAATTTGTCATTCTAAATTTGGAAAATTCTTCAAATTTTGTATGATGATGCATCTGCTTAATAAATTTTGATAATTTTAAGAAAGGAAACTGTGTACAGGTATTAGAGATACAAAAATTGATAAAACATTAATTTTATTGCATTATTATAATTTATTTCATATATATAAACATTTGATACAGTTTTTAAATTTTATTTGTAGAACTTATCATTAGCAATGGTGTTAATAATAGCTAGATCCTATAAGATATAATATATTAGAGAAAAATGGATGGAGTGATCAAGATTCAAAATTCGGTTTGGCATGGTACTGTTACTCGACTTTGATACATTCAGACATATAAAATAAAATCGTTTGCAAAAATAATTAAATAAGTAGTAAATATTATGCTGATAAGTCCAAAACAATTTAATGGATATTTATATGTTTCTCCGTTCGAGAGATTATACCGTTTTATTCAAGCAAATATTAGATTAATGTATATGCACTTACGTACAAGTAAGTTGTAACAAATAATTAAAAAAATTATATTTTTATTTAGTTTCATAACAAAATATTGAGCTTTTAAAAGGAAATAATAATAACTTTTGATAGTCTTTTAAAACATTTAACACGAAAATGTCAAATTTTCCGCTAGCTAGATAATGTGTATTTAATGTACAATAAGTTAATTATCTGGAATCTCAATATCAAGATGAAGTTATTTCTATCAAAGTATGTTCTTCGTCTTTAACTTTTGTAAAATTATAGCTTGCTATTACATAAATCACATCTCTTTCCTTATTTTAGAATAATTGGTTGCTAAGATAGAAAGAGGAAACTACTCTCGAACGAAGGCTTTACAATTCTTATTCATCTAATGCTTGATATTTAAAAGGATTAATCTTAACTTTTCTACTTATATATAGTTCTCTCACGCAGAATCCGCCCCGAAAATTTTCGAAGAAGCAAGCTCCTCCGAGCTTCTTCGGCGAGATTACTCGATTCCAAAGCAGCGTAGTCACTGCTATGCTAAATAAAATCGCGCTTTAATTGCATTTTACTCCTGCGAGTGAATTGTTGGAAAATAAGGTACGTGTCCTCGGTCTATATAGATAGTTGCTTGAGAATCTATACTGACTATGGTCTTAATTTATGTTCGTTATATTATGTATAATATATAAGATACCTTAGTTCAATGAATTGTACAATGAATATACATTAATGCTTAGATCGTCAAAATATCCTCGCGATTGTAACTCAATGTACGTAGAGGCAACTGTTAATACATGTCAATGTGTCTCGCGGAAATATATCATATTATTTCTTTTTTTCTATAGTATACATTTACATGTTGATGCACCAAGAAGAACTTATAATCGATAAGATTGTCGGTTAAATCAGCTTCACACCGAGAATATTATCACAATTTAAGCATACATATTACTATATATCGTTACTAATTTGCTTTTTTAATAAATGGACTAGACTCGATTACTTATAATAATAATAATAATAATAGTAGTTTTTAATGTTTAAGAATATATTGCAGAGAAATCAGAGTTATTTTCCACAAGCTGTAACAATACAAGTCAGAAATGTATAGATATACACAAGATATTCTGAATCGAAACAGACTACTATCAGCATGTCCCATCCTTTGATAATTTCTTTCTTTGATATTCTTGTTTATTAACAATATTTGTCTAAAATCAAACATTTCTATAATTGGTTATGCATCTCTTTCAAAAACATTCGAGAAATTATATCTTGAAAATTATAGCATACTTCGAAGGAATATACAAATACACGAAGAAGACATCGGGAAGACTTTAGCAAGTTAAAAATAAATCAAGATTGGTGATTGATAAGTAGCTGCTTTACTGCGAGAAAATTTTTTAAAAGTGTAATCATAATAATAGTTTCTCAGGCTGTTATTTTATAAATGTTTCAAGCATAATTATGTTTTATATTTGCAAGGCAATAAGGATACATTTGATAGTAATAAATTTCGATGTTATCTTGAATTGTATTTAATTATAAAGTCAATCAAAGTGGAGTGGAATATTTAGATAATCGAAGGCCAAAATGCAAATGTCAAATATTAGACAAGTTTATTTGTTGCAGGAATGCAACAAAGTATCTGAATAAATTTAGTATTTCGTTTCTTTTTGTTATTGAAAATAAATAATGTAATTTTTGCTTTCTTCTTCGTATTTCTTTTCAATATATTTATTTCATTATTATTTCGAAACGTGCGATTAGCGTATTACTAACGAATAGAAATTCATACAATTTGTCTATTAAATAAAGTACTTGCCTAATCTTTGCATTTGGTGCTTCGATTATGCTGAGAATGTAGACACATATATCTCGTATGTATGAACATATAAAATGTACGACGCGTCAAGAATGAAACGCGTAGAAAACGGAATTCGCTTATTACTTTTAACGGGAGCGTTATTTTTGTATAACGCGCCTGATACGTCTTACATATTATATTTAATAAATAATGCGATGATTCGAAAAGTATGGAAGAGAATATTTCAATATATACCGCTCTCTTTAATTTTACTTTTTATGCACTTTGATATGCAGTTGCAGATATGCAAAGTTATGCTCTTTTAGAAGCGCATGGAAACAACAGCTCTTTTAATGCTATCTTAAAATAGATTTCTTTTTCTGTGCTCATATATTATATTCTTATTCGCGCGAATCTTCTTTGAGAGTTTAGTCTTTAATGGGAGATTTTCTTATTTTCGCATGTAAGAAAGAGAGAGTGGGGGAGAGAGAAAGAAAGAGAATGCGCTTAAAATTATTGGAAGGTCCACCTAGCGTTGCTAAACACGAATTACACGTATACATAAATAATGTGTATAAATTAATTAAGTACAAAAATTACAAACTTATTAACAAAATATTGGCAAGACGAGTTCAGCCGAATTAACGGACTACGAATATCGCATCACTTTCCGTCCTTTTATCGGATCGTTTGACAAGATTCTCAATACTCGAAAGAGAACTTGAATAATTTAAGAAGTACAAAGTTTTGTATCGATTCCCGTTACAGCAGCCTATATATTAATCATTGCATAAAATTATGTTTAGAAAATTTTATGAAAGATTATAATTTATACAGGGTGTATCAGATCACCCGTGCCAATTGTTTAAATAACGTATAAATTTTTTTGATAAAAAATGCAGAAAATTTTGATAAGTAAATCGGATATGCTCTATCGAATGATGATATTTTCAACTTTCGGTACTGACCGGAAATAGGCTATTCAGACCGGAAATCGAATTTTTCAAATGGAACATGGTACTTTCTATTGCAGATTCGGATTACATAAAAAAAAAAGAAATTTTTGTTTCAAACATTTTTTCTAAAACGCCTCCATTGACCTTAAAAAAATCTTGAAAGAATGCAATGTGTGTGTGTGTGTGTGTGTGTGTGTGTGTGTGTGTGTGTGTGTGTGTGTGTGTGTGTGTGTGTGTGCGCGCGCGCGCGCGTCCGCACATGTTTGTGTATGTGTATGGAGTCGCGGGCCCCACGGCTCGTCAATTTCGCGTTATATACGCACGCACGCACACACACATGGGACCAAAAAACTGCTACGTCCTCGTCGTTGGTCCTGGGTAACGCCAAGAGCAGTTACAGTTCACTTTAATATCGCATTCCTTCAAGATTTTTTCAAGATCAATGGAGTCGTTTTCAGAAAAAATGTTTGAAACAAAAGTTTCTTATTTTTTTTTATATATCCGAATCTGCAATAGAAATTACCATGTTCCATTTGAAAACTTCAACTTCCGATCTGAATAGCCTATTTCCGGTCAGTACCGGAAGTTGAAAATATCATCATTCGATAGAGCATACGTTATTTAAACGATTAGCACGGGTGGTCTGATACACCCTGTATATTTATACTTTTAATACAAGCTATTTATTACTAAACGAAACGCGATTATATTATATATTTACACATTTTTAATAAAAAATATTATGTAAAATACTTTTAGAATCTTATAAATAATTTTTAATAATTTTTCCATCTGTCAACGTTGTATTGCACAAAATTGTTACAAATTTTTACTTTTATAATTATA
Source organism: Tetramorium bicarinatum (assembly GCA_928718305.1). Taxonomy (NCBI): domain Eukaryota; kingdom Metazoa; phylum Arthropoda; class Insecta; order Hymenoptera; family Formicidae; genus Tetramorium; species Tetramorium bicarinatum. The sequence continues at coordinate 23,140,171 of OV788325.1, forward strand.
GCAAGATTAATCGACTAGTGCAAACGGGAATTTATAGTTTTTTTCAACTTTTATCAATAATCCATTAATTACTGTGAATTATTCAAAATAAATATGCAGGAAGTCAAGAATCACGAAGGAATATTGAATTTGAAACATTCAGTGACACTAAAGTCTCGATTTTTATTAAAAAAAAAACGTGATATGAAGAGTATAGATTTATCGTAAAAGGAAGAAAACTTATTGAACTTATTTTATATTTACGCCTTATCCCGACAGTAGGAATTCCATTTTAATATATATGTAACTGAGAGAGGTCGCTTATTTATACATGTGTGTGGAGTGTCTATTGATAGTGTCCGTTATTTATTTAAACAAGACTATCTGCTTGCCTATTGTTATAACAATCTGCACTTTTAAAACCATCGTCTATTCTGTATCTTTAAAATGCATGTCCTTACAAGAATCGATCTCTTGTCAATCGGAACAGTTCCGATTTTTACTTACAAGGAATATTACCCAATATGTATATATCAATTTTAATGAAACGTTTAACACTAAAAGTACGTTCAAAATGAACAAGTATACAAATTTTATCGGCAATCGTCAATATTTAATTTAATAACTTAATAAATATTAAATAAATATTAAATAAATAATTTAATAATTTAAAAATTGCCATGTTTATGAAAAACTGATACAAATTGGAAAAAGATATGAGATAATTATGTAATAAAATAATCAAGCCACATAATTTTGATAATAATGATAAGATTAGCATAAAACTGAATGAAACACAAAGTTTTCTTGTATCAATTTATAAAGTGAAATTCATGATATCTAGTGTCATTAATAGAGAAATGGAACTCAACTGGATTCTGAAAGCCAGAAAGCCTTTTTTCAATGTAGCCAAACGTAAACCAGGCATACAGAATATATCTACGAATCTAGGTAAGGTAAATTGATTATGCATGAAAGATTGAAGTTTGATAACATTGTTGCATTGATGAAGATTGATGTCCATTAGAACAGGATTGGAAAATTTTTTAACGAAATTTTTTCAGATTCGGAATCCATACACATCTGGTGGTTAAGAAATATAGTTTGTTTAGAAATTTTTAGTAATTCCAATTCTTTGCAATCAGGAACAACTTAATAGTTATCATTATCATTATAAGTTGTCCAAGAATCGACTAATAAAATACTTCTCTCATCGACGTATAGCAAAAATATATTTCTAAACCATATATGTTCAAATAATTCTCCGTTAATTTGTCAAATCAAATATAATAACATAAATTACTATTATTATTACTACCATTACTTTAAGAACCTTAGCGTTGATTGAATGTCAATTAAATGAATATCGTTCTTCATCATTTTACTAATATTTTCCGTGATAAAAGTTTCATAAAAATCGGCGTGTACATATTGGATAATGTTCCTTGTCAGAAAAGAATCATCATCTTATGTTTCCATAATTCGTATCACGATACATTACGCGAATCTTTTAAATTTCAGAACGAGCTTCTTTATCGTCATTCTATGTCAATAAATAATTATATTCGAGTATGTCTTCGTTCTGAAGAACATTATTTAAATTACCTAACACATATCACAGAATCCATATTCTCTTTTAGAAAAGAAAAAGAATTATACAAACGCAATAGCATAGAATACAAAAGCATTAGAATAATAAAATTATATAATAGAGGAGATGGTAACATGAGATCTTTTTATAGTAATATGAGAAGATTTTTTTCTATAGTAAGTTGAGCCTTAATCATAACAAAGCAAATATTAGCGTCCTTCATCTCTGCAAATATTTAGTTTTCGGCTTATAAAATGTCATATTTTTTAATTTAGTGGGTAAAACGATTTTTTTTTAATTCAGAATTACATCAAATTCGTACCTCAGGAAAACGGGACGGTGAAATATAAAATAAAAACAACAGGAAAAACTTGAAAAAATATTTCTAAAAGATTTTTTCAGCACATGTATATAATAATATAATAATAAAGCAAGTACTCTATTTTAAACATTGAATAATAATACTTTTAGTAGTTTAGTCAAGATTATTTCAAGTTACTCAATTTATTAAGTAAAACGAATTGATTGTAAAAGTTTTGTGATGGGCGAAAAAAATCATGCTCTTCTCAATTTTTGTCTAACTGACCTGCAGATACCACGATGTATGGATTGTTAAGTATTTGTGCTACGTGGCTCTTGTATGTCGAATTCTACAGTCATTCCCATATTATTATCATCTCCTCTACATCATACGATATTAATACAAACTAAAGTCGCATTTGTTGCGTTTGTCGAAGATCGAAATGACAAATTTTGTGCTCTCATTCTTTCTAGAAACAAATAGCGTTTGACGCTTTTTGGTGTAAAGGAATGTCGTTCATTACCCCATTTTCCTCAGTGTCTGGGCAGTGATCACTATTTTATGCTATATCTTTTAATTTGTCACAGAACAGAAATAGAATACATACTTGTTTATTGCAACAGTAAAAACAATATTATATAATTTTTTCTTTAGTAAATTGTAGAACAAAAAATTAGATCACGAAATGAATATTCATCATATTATATAATAATTTGTTCTCAATCTTTATCTTGTTATAGCATGTAATTTTGTTTTTATATTGCTGAATCTTATTTTATATAAAATGTAACGAGAATTATTTTTTACATTTTAATAAAATAAATTTTTACCCTCTTAAAAAGAACTAATTAAATTGAAATAAATAGTTGAATATCTATTTTCGATAACCAATCTTTAAGATAGAAAAAAATAGTATTGTTTCGAGATTTATTGGATTTCTCTGTTTGTATCTGTTCTGCAATAGAGTGCTATTGCTACTTGTCATGCAATCGCTGCGTCCTGTAGCGGCGCATAAATAAAATTGCAAAACGCCTCGTAATCGCTGCCCCTCACGCATAGAAGCTTGCGATTAGTGTCACATGCAGACTCAAACTGTGAATCCTGAAGAACATCCACTTAACGTATCGGTACGGATAAATTAATGCAATAAAAGTTATGTAATACTAAATTGGTTATTAGCTTTGCAATGAGTATGTTACAGTACTACACATAAATTCTTATTTCTTTTTAATCGACATTATCTGTATGGTACAGTGACACGTTTTGGGATCCGCTTCAGTGAAGACATCTCCTCAGAGATACCTGAAAGTAAAAAAATAATTTACATAACGTAATTTAAGTGCCTGTAAAATATTAATTTTTTATTACATAATGCTATATAAGATGTCATTTTAGTGCAATTAATTATATTAATTAATATTACAATTAATTTTATAAATTATGCAATGTAAATTATTATGTGCAAAAATAACTTTACATTCGTTTGAGGAAGAGAAGAAGATTAAAGAAGAAGACAGAAAATATCTCGAGATAGTGTACTATTTTTACACAAATTCATTGAATTAATAGAATAATTAATTTTATATTTCAGTAAAAAGTTAAGTTTCTCTTAATTAAGATAATAAAATAATTCCGTAATGTATTATAACTGAGTACTTTATGAAAAAGATGAGCTATCCGCTTAAAAAATTTATAAAAATTTATACTTTACTTTATTTATATTTAAATTTATTTGTTGGACAGTTCGTTTCGTCGCTAGATCACTCAATTCACTTTCGTGATGCTATGCAATATCTATTTAACGCTGGCTAGACTTACCTTCATCACTGACGTAGAGCGACGCCGAAGTGACCAAGGGACTATTGGTTGAGCAAGGTGTTAGTCACCTCAGAGATGGACAGCAGAGGACTCCCGGCGTCCGGTTTGGAATCTGTGGGACAGTTGGACCCATTCCCGCCGCCGCCGCTGCCGCTGATGAGCCCACCACGTGATGGTGGTGGTGGTGCGGAGGGTGGTACAAGACGTTGCTGTTGTTGTTGGTGCTGTTGTCCACCCCGGTGCCCATGGCCATGTCTGCCGTCACCCCCGTCCCCGTTCCCACAGCTGACGGTGGCGTGCTGCAACCAAATGGACGGTCTCCCCGTTATCTTACGTGTACTAAATTAGGCTTCCCCCGCTGTAGATAGTGGCACAGCGCATCGAGCAAGAAATCAGCCAGAAATCTGCTTTTTAAGATTACTGCGAAAGCAAGAACACTTCCTTAGTAACTCGACTCGAAATCAAAATATCGTACAATTGTAAAAATTTGATTCGCGATCCGACATCAATTTATTTATAAAACGATTGACCCTACAATTATGGCTTATTTATTTCTTTAAAATGTACTTTTCTTGGAAAACAAGATTGGATTGGATGCGATTTCCTAATCATGTAAAGACTATTGTTGTGTTTTTTTTTTACGTAACACTTGCGTGTTTGGCTTATTCTTTGATTGATGACGTTGTCGAACAACTGTTTAAAGTAACGATATTGCTGGAGCTCAACGATATTAAACTCCAATGATTCTTATAATATTAATATAGTGAATTTTATAAATCATTATTAAAATTATATATGAGATGATGCAAAAATAAATTTTTAATCAAGCATGCATTTGTTTCATGATGTACCAAATGGACAGGCATAAACTATAGAAAAAATTCGTAAATGTAACTATTCATATACAAATACAAATATATTTTTGTAGCGTAAAGTATGCTATAATTAACAGATCAGTCCAGTTGGCAGAGAGATGCGAGTACTTGAAATCAAGTATCTGTCATTCAATACTTATCAAGTATTCGAATCTTTTCAAGTCGAAGTACGCTAATTTATTTATTTTGCGATTGTGATTTTGTTCTTCAATGCAATAATGCTTTTATATAACAAACAAGCTGCAAATAACAGATTTTTGCATATAAAAAACAACAGTAATTATGTTTTGAGATTTGAATATAATATTTAAAAAAATATTTCAAAAAATAATATTAAATACAATTTATATAGCGTGCTGTTTGTATGTCATGATAGTTTTATATGATAAATTTGGCATAGAATTTAACTTTTCCACAAATGAAAATTGTTTTAGCGTTAAAACCACTCGTATATAGCAACAGCATCTCACATTTAATCTTTAAATTTAAGATGATCAATCCTCTGATTTTCCCAGTGCAATTCGCCTTGCTCAAAAGAATGCTCAAGATTTTGTTTCATCTCCTTTCTATTATTTTAATACATTTTTGTAATTAAAATATAAATACAGCAAAGATCATAACTCTTAATATTAGTAAGATTAAAGGACAAGTCGATTTGATTCAATACATAAAGGGTACATATGATAATAAGAATAAATGTTTTGCCCTTGGAAAGCCAAGATTCATATTAGATAGTTGCGAGTCTAAAAGCGATATCAATATGTTTAATCTTACTTCACTTCGCCCGTAGGTTTGATCATCTTACTGCAAATGACGACGGAAAATTATAATAAAATCTGTGAGGCAGCAGTGACACTCACTGGGGCGTGTGCCTTGGTGGTGCGGGGTGGTGATGGTGGTAGGGATAGTACTGGTAGTGATGTTGCACTCCTTGCCATACCTCGGAGCCCGCTTCCCCGTGCCCGCCATGGCCCGGATGAGAGTGCGTGTAACCAATGGTGCTGGCGGCAGCGGCAGCGGCCGCAGCGGCAACTGCGGCTGCTTGGTATTGCGACGTCGTAACAGGGTATTGTTGCTGATGCTGCTGTTGTTGCTGCTGTTGCTGCTGCTGCTGCTGCTGCTGTTGTTGATGATGATGTTGCTGCTGCTGTTGCTGAGATTGTTGCGCTTTGTTATTTCTTGGTGGACTCACTGGTGTAGCCACTTGCTGATCTGTTGGGGAGGTCTGCCGCCATTTGCAGTCCCCGTTCATGGAATTCATCTCCGCGAGCGACTTGAGCGGATCGCCGGTAGCGTTGGTCGAGTGTGTGGACGAGTGGGTCGAATGCGGCGTCGGAGGGCTGTAGCTGCCGTTATTCCTGGGTGGGGTGCGTGACGGCGGTGCGCCCCACATCAGGACAGTCTGTCGCGGCACTTCGTTGCCGTACACTTCCGGCTTCACGTCCTCGATCTTCGGCGTTAGCATGCCGTTGGCCGCGCCGGTCACCGGCGAGCTCCCGGCGGAATTGCTGGACGACGCGCCACCCTCCAGGGAGTGCCTGCTTCCGGCGCGCACCACATTCATATCAGTTACTGGATGCATCGTGGACGCGGTCGCCACGGGACTGGCCGCGTACGGTGAACCGCTGACGCTTCCGGGGTGTCTTGTCTCCACGTAACTATACTTAGGCGATTCGCCGCTACCAAGTTGCTGGCAGTAGAGCTTCTCCTCCGCTTTACTGGTCAGCTGATGGGTCTCGTACGTAGGCAACGACACATCGATGAAGCCGTTGTACGCGGTGCCGGTGTGGTACTCCGGATAATATGAGCCTAGCGGCCTATATTGGAATAAATTCTCCGTTGCAGCTGTAAGGTACCTATATAAAAAAAATCAGTTGTAATGCAAAGTTCCTTGTCGATATATCATCTTACATTCGTGACTTCATATAACGATTAATGAGTGTTCGGAATGGTGCAATTTAAACCTTCGTTCGCAAACACGTCAAATTTCTCTTGATATCGCAATAGATTGAGAAAAATCTTCAGAATTACTCTGTAACAATCTCACCTGTTATCTAACGCACTCGCTGAATACAGGGTCTGATGATAGTTGCCCGTGTGACCGATGTAAGTCGTCAGCGAAGGATCGGTGCTTGCCGCCACTGCGGTGGGCGGATACGGGGTCGGGTACATGGTGTTCAAGTTACTGTACGCCGCCGCAACCGCGGCCGCTGTGCTGGTATCCGCCGCGAGATAATCCACGGACGCAACTGTGGGAGTAACCGGCGGCGAGACTGACGACTGAGCGGAGAATTTGGTGCGCTTGCGTGCGGACGTCGTCGTGAGGAAGTCCCGCAGGTGCGTCTTGTATCGCCTGTTCACTCTCTGGGGCGCCGGTTGCGCCGGTAACGTCGGCGTCATCACCGACCCCGTCAGAGTATCGCTGTCTGAGAAGTAGCTGTTGGTCAATCCGGCGTCCAGGTAGCTCACCTTAAAGTCCATCGTACGTTTGCCGAGCAGGTCTCTACCTTCCTCTTCCCTGAAATGTGAATTAATTGTAACACTTATCCGCGCGTCTCGACGCCAAGCATAACGCTGAGACTTACATGAGAGGCCGATGAGTACTGAGCACGAAATCTGGTTTCGAGTTTTTGTAGACCAGCCGGGAGCTAGTCTGCAACCACTGCCATCCGCCGTCCTTTGTTTGAAATCTGTAGGCTATCATACCTGATGCACCGGTTTTCAATACTAAAAGACAAAAAAAAATTAAAATCGTACGAATGATCATTATTATCTAACTTTGTAGAGTAATGCGGTTTTATTTTGGTAAAATTAATTTTAATATCGTCAAATATTGCATAAAATAATTGTATTTAATATGTTTACCTGTTTATAGATAATTACATGATAAATTTGACAAATATAATGCTAATATATCGCTTAGGCTGTCTATGACTAATAGTGAAGCAATCGAAGTTGTGTTCTTCAATTTCAAAAGTAAATTGCTTTGTATAATGACCAAACAATAATTATTAATTTCCGCAGTTCATGTTATTGTAACTCTTTATTTATATTTTTCAATATTGTATTTAGTTTATATTTTTGTTACATCTTATTTATAAGATAGAAAACTGTTTGTAAAATTATTATGACCAATCTAGGCAAGCTTGACATTTGTTACAAATTTCTTCATGAAGAGTGTGTGGAACTGACTGGGGATGACAAAGGAAACGAATTGTAATTTATAAGCCAAAGAGGAAAGTTAAAATAATGTTTGGTTATGGATTGATAAAAATAATTCTTTATGTGTATGTATCTTTATATATTCTTTCCTTGCAATAATTAATTATATCAATAAACATATTAATATATGAATAAGCTTATAAACTTATAAAAGTAATATTGGATCACTTCATTTCGCATTTCTTTAATATTTTTTTAATGACAAAGAAAAAAATAATAAATTAGATCATATTGAACTCAATATAGCCTAAAAGTACTTCTTTCAGAAATCTTTATTGCATTCATATAAATATTTCATAAATATTTTATAGATATTTCACAAAAAAATGTTTCATATTTTTAATAAATGTTTAGAAATATTTTCTCTTTTGAATTTGACCGTCAGTGTTCAATTTCGGACTAAAAAAAATTAGAAAAAATCACAAAGCTTACAATTAACTAAGCCATATTGGGTACAGTATTAATTTAATTGGTAAAGAATAACATTAATTTACTTTTTTTAGTTATATATTTCGCACATTTTATAATTATTAGTTAAAAGCAAAGAAAATATTTATTCAATAGCGGATTTTTATTTTCTACTATTCATTTTTTGAATAAAATTACATAAGTATATTGCAATAAAAAAACTATTAAAAGGGACTTACATTCTTGATGTGCACTAGCAACATAGGCCAGGTCGTCGTAATGGACTAGATCGTAGCCACCAAGATTCGTCAGTTCCGCATCAGAATAGCCTAGGAGCATCTTTCCCTTCTGATCCATCGTCACAAGCGCGAGATCCAGCTTGTGTTTGCTCTTAAACATTACTTCCTTTTGCGGCACCTCCAGAAGCGAAGGTGGCCCGAACGGTGTGCATAGAGCGAACAGGGCCAGCGGTGGCTCTTCCGTCTTCCGGTTCTGGCCGTGAAGTACTTTAACTCGACCCCTGATGTCGAGACGCTGCAATAAATAAACCGTAATGTCTAGAGAGTAATAATAACAAATATCGTATAACTAAAATTTGTTACACATAAAACTGTGATTGCTCGGTGCAAAAATAATAATTGAGACTAATCATAAACCATTTTAATTTTTTCAATTTTTAATCTGTACATAGCGATGCTCATTATAGATTCTATACCATTATAGTGTTATATGTATAATTATAAATATATAATATAATTGATATATAATTATTATTATACATTAATTGTAATTATATTATTTTATTGCTATTTTATTACATATAACTACGGTGACAATCTGTCCTATATTACAGAGGATCCTTTATTTTAGATGTGTGTCCTTTAGATTTATCTTTTCTTGAAAATTCACTTTTGTCCTTTATTTTTGAAAAGTCCTATAAAATGTCCTATATTTCCTTTATCACCTTTGTATATTTTGTGTAATGTTTAAATAAAGATGTGTTCCTTTTTTATATATATAATTGTTTTAGTTTACAAAATTTTAATTTTTTTCATATAAATACATATATACTTAAGAAAAAAATATTAATGATAAAAATAAATTTACATTGCACTTGTTTATAAAAGAAGGGTAGGTGAAGGGTACATATGGCACATATCATTATATTATGCATATTTTATTCTGACATATATATTCTTGCTCATAGCTTCAAGAAACGCAACATCCGCAAGTGACAGATTGAAGGCGCCCGTGATGCTCGCGTAAGAGGAGCGGGTCTTCACGTAGATGGACCCATCGCAAAAAAACGGTAGAAGCTCACGGTAGCTAGATCGAGGGTACGTCCCGTCGCGAAGGATGCCGCCAAGGGCAGGTCCCGGGGGAGGTGGTGGCGCTGCGTCTCGCGCCGTAAACTCTTTTACGATTACAGTTTCATTTTCATAAACGTCAAAGCGGCGCCGTTTTTGCCCAACATTCGCGAGAGCTTGGCGCGGAACTCGCTCTCTCTCTCTCGTCCTTTGCCCAGGATAATACCGCCGTCCGGCCGCGTTCGACACCGGGTATACCTGCGCGCATCCGCGGTGTGTTTGCCATAAGATAATTAGTGTTTTGCCACGTCTTCGTACTCCGGCTGCCCGACCTTCCCTTCCTTTTCCCTCCTCTCTCTCCCCGCCCGCTGTCCCGTTCCCATCCCATCCGGACAGAACTTGGTTTTGTTTGAGCCCTTGATTTATACCTTTTCTTGAACGCCGTCGGGACAACGGTACCAACGATGGACAGCTTGGCCGTCCGGACGAATTATCGTTTCAATCTCCGCCGCGCTGTCACGGTTCATTGGCTGGGTCTATGATTATACATGTCCAGCTTTCGCGCGGGGAATATCGGCCGCACGGCTCAGATTTAGGGCCGTTGACGTAAGCGCTGCTCGAAATTCCTCCGAGAATATTTAAGAAATCTAATCGAAAAAGCACCGGACGCTTTGCTGGGAATGAGAGCCAATCTCGCGCTCGTACAAACCGAACGACACTTGTCGTTCAATCGGTCAGTGAAAGTTGTTGGCAGTCGATGAAATTTACGGTTTAAACCGGTGATACCTTTAGTACTACCTTAGTATAAAAATTGTAATATAATTCGATTGTGCTGACGTACGTCCCATGTCTCGCGAAATTACAAAGAGGTTGTGAAACTGACCCTTTATGCACAACAATCTATAATACATGTATTCGCGGTTTCAGCTCGATGTCAGGTCGAGAGGGTAAGTAGGAAACAACCCGGGAGAGAAGATCTGAAGAGAAGATGGAAAGGAGGAAAAAAAGGCAATTACGCGAGAGCGGTAGCGGTGTTATGGAACGGAGAGGAGAGCGAGCTCTTCCTCTTCCCTTTATGACAGTGAAATTATTAATTACTGTTTTGTATGCCGGCACATCGCTTTTGTAACCGTGAAGGAACGTCGTCCTGGCTCCTACCTGGCTTGGTCCTTGCCTATGGCAACCAGCGCGCAAGCCATTTATTTATTAATTACGTGGCGTATTTGCCGTAAAGAGTTTGAGATCGTTTATATGCTTTCATGAAGGAGTATTCAAAGTAAGATTAGAACTTCTCGATTTCCAAACAAGCACAAATATATTAAGAAATAAATTCGTATAGAATAAATTATTTATTACATGTGTATTGATTTAATGGTCTTACATATTGAATTATTATTATATATTATTAATAAATTTCAAATTATAATTCGTTACGCTAATTAAAAAATTAAGATATTAGATTATAACTTCAATTCTCAAATTAAAAATTTAATTAAATATAGTTCAACTTCAATTTTTTTAATTTAAAGCTATTTAATAATCAAAATTATAATAAAAAATTGATAGTCTAAATTAAATTAATAATTATTTTCATATTCATGATAAAGAATATCGAAATGATTCTAATAAATTTTGTATGTCAAGCATATGTTGACATCTTTCAAAAAATTATTTTTGTCGCTAAATTGCATGCGAATTAATTACGGTTGAAAATGCAAGATACATAAAAATAAGTGATGTAGCATAAAGCAGCGTATACATACCAGAAAACCGGATGTATTGTCGAGAAGACAACGAAAGCGAACCGTAAAGCTACGTTCGAGCAGATGACAATGCTGGGACGAGAGTGCATCGTGCAAAGGCAGACTTGCACTTTCGGCAGGCAGGAAAGAATTCCACATTAATTGCCGCTGCAATTCCTCCCGGTCTTCGCTATGCACCAGTTCGTATACACTCTGGTGGACGATGTCAGACTAGAAAAAAAGAAAAGAAACAAATTTTATTAGAGTTATTTCTCATTATTTATTTCTCAATTGTTCGTGCACGCTTTATGTTCGCAGTGCTTTTCTCTAGTATCTTTTTTCGATTTATTTAATTAACTTCTCTTTTCTCTCATCAATAATTGTTTTTTTATCTCTTAATATTTTTCGTACAATGCACGTGTAATGGAAATAAATAAATTCTGAACATTAACTAATCGAGAAAAAATTTTTATCCATTTTAATTTACTTTCTCTTTAAGATATTTTTGTACATTTTATTACATGCTCATTATAAATTATATTATATTCATATATTATGTGGTGTAAGTGTACGTTGTCCTACGAATTAGAAACTTCTCGTTCAAATCCGACTAAAATAAAAATTTATTTGTTTAGAACTCACTATGTGACTCTCGGAGAATAAAGTAATCCATCAAAAATATCTTACCACAAATACTCTTCTTTGTACAAATTACAAGAGTCAACAGTCTTGTTCTTAAAAATTTATGCCATTGGCAATCACATCTAAGGGTGGGGTTCAATCAACTTAAAAACGGCCTCAGAACAGTACATCAGGTATGGGAAAAACCAATGCTCTATTTTTCCGCAGAATATCCTCCTTCTGTAGAAGAAGATTCTCGGACACATGATGATAACGATGAAAGAGGATTTTATAATATTATATTCAAATATTACATTTATATTACATTCTTTGTGTGATTTATTTCATCCATTTTAATTGTACTTTTACGTTTCTGAAGAGAATTCAAGTCAAAATGTAAAAATAGATTTGCATTGTGTGATTACGCATGCTCGGATTATTATCAAGTATCAACCATTACGTCGTTTTTATTACAAACGAGACATGTCTACGAAATCGAATGGGTGATATATCACGATGATTTGTTGCCAGCGTTGAAAATAATAAAAACAAAAAGTGAGACTCGCTTATTCACGACACGCGCAATACAGATTTTATTGCGTCTATACATAATTAATGCTCGTTTATTCGCAGTTTAGATACCGGCTATAAAACGAGTTAATAATAGTGCTCGCGTTCCTTGCCTCGCGGGCACCTGACATTCGCGTTTATCCAATCTAAGAATTCGTGCATACATTCTATCGTGTGTCACGAACGTGCGCGAACTCCGAACCATTATTTACGATTAACTCTTCGACTACCGTTTTCTTCGCGTCAATCCCCCGTCACAATCTCGTTTACGTTGCCTTTGTACCACGAGGGACAACGGTGCGTACAAAGATAGTCGCAAGACAATCAGATTTGTCCAAACCCGAAGTAAGCTAAGCTTGGTTTCCGCGTTGCTTATATTTGCGAAATATATCGAGCTAGTCTCGTGTCAAAATAATCACTTTCGAAGCAAAAGAAATGGCTGAATTTTAATCAGCTTGGCATATGTTGTAGTTCAAAAAATAAAAAGGTTAAAATTTGCAAAATTTGCAATATTATATTTTTTTCGCAGAATTAATATTCGCAGAAATTATATTATTTTAAATATTAAATTTTCAGAATTTTATAAAGTTGTAGAAAGACATATCTTTATAAAAATAAAGATAAAAATATCACGAATAATAAAAATTTGATTTAAAAGTTTTATTTATAAAGTTATCAAGGCAGAAAAAACAGCTATCAATTAATTAGCTTGTAATATATTGCAGTTTACGTTTATAAGATTTGCAAAATTAACAATATCTTCAGAGATATGTGTTTTAAAAATTGACTTTGCAAAATTTTGTAAATTATAAGCAACATTTACGTTTATATAGATATACACATATGTATGATTTATATTTTATTTAAAAATATATAAATTTAATTAATATAAATTTGATTAATGTATCATAAATTAAATTGATATATCACGAATTAAATTAAATTTAATTAATATACCACGTATAAATATAATATCTACATTTTTATGGAACATTTTAACCTTTTTAAAGAAAGAGAATGTTTTTAGAATGTTAAGGCATTTCTGCAGCAATAATAATAACACAACTATAAATTACACTTTTAACCAAACTTAACTACAACAGTGAATTACAGTTCCAAAGCTTCTTCTATCACAACAGCAGAGTGGCGCAGTGGAAGCGTGCTGGGCCCATAACCCAGAGGTCCGTGGATCGAAACCACGCTCTGCTAGAATTTTTTTTTTATTTTTTTTTACATCTAACAAGTAAATATACTTTTAAATAAATAAAGGGATTTATGAATATATCATTGCACACTCTTATAAAAACATAATTATTGATTTTTGTAGGCACAAGAAAAGCATTATTTAATTTATTACATCATGTCGTATATGGTGATGTAATCCTAATTCTGCGATTTTTATGGTATTTTCTCATGCTATATTAAGAGAATAAACTGATATATTGGCAAATATCAGCAAATGCGTTAAAATAAAAATTAAATTTAAAAATGCATTAGATTCTTAATTGCATTTATTGATCAAATTTACATATTTATGAATTAAAAATTGAATTAAAAATCTTTCGTATCTGATTCAACAAAATAATTTTATCATTTTTTTGTCAGCGATATAGGATGTTCAGAAGTATATTTTGATATTATATATTTTAGATTTATTTTGTTAATAATTATCTTCAATTTTCACAACAATAACACCTAGGTGTTTCAAAGAGAGAAGACTGTTAGAGTATCGTAAAAGCTCTAAAGCGCCGAACCGTAGTAAGGATATCGCCAGGATCCCGGGTCGCGACCGGGCGCTTCGCGCGGCGTTGGCGATCAATGCTGTCGTACGAAATTACATAACAATTTCGAGTGGAAAAACATGAGAAGTGGCAGGCACGATCAATGCTCTCTTCTCTCTTTCTCTCTTGCATCGTCGTCGTCGTCGTCATTGTTACTGTCGCAACTTTTCTCACTTATGACCAGCAGCAGTAACAGCAACAGCAACAGCAACAGCAACGGACGCGACGGGGAGCGCAGCTAAACATGGAAGTCGTGAGATCGCGGCGCCGCTGATATACCTAAGCACGGAACGTACGTAGGTAGGTATAATACACATATGGGGCTGGCCGTGTACACGGGAGAGAGATATATGCGGGGCCGGGGCGCACGGCCGGCGTTAGAAACGTAGCTCTGGTAGCCGAGGGAAGTCACCTCGTATCGTACTCTCTACCCGCGTGATTTATTATATTATTCGCGGGCGAGTGCGAGCGCCCAGGCTGACAACCGTGACCAGGTAATGGCCGATGGAGAAAGAGAGAGAGTCAATTCGATCTGTTCGAGAGCTCCCGGAGCTCTTGGAGCTGAACCTGACCAGGGATACGGCGGGATGCGTGTGCACGGCGCCGATTATCGGATTAAAAGTCACGCGCGTTGCACTTATCCCGCGCCTAGCTCGACCCGCTCGGGATCGCCTCGGCCCTGTTACGCGAGGTCCACGGTGACATGAAGTGAGTATATCTTTAAATACGTTTGTACGTCATGTTACTCTTCGCAGCGAGAGCGATTTGCTTTGCACGTACGTTTTTGTACGTTGCGCACTCTGGAAGAAGATAAATGGAGTCCAAATAGCATAAAGAATGTAAAAAGAATTCTTTTTGAAATCCTAAATTATGAAAAAAAATAAATTCTTTTTTCAATCCATTTTGGTTATCTAAACACATTCTAAAGCATTTGTCTAGTCTAAAAACATTCTTCTAAGTGTTTAAGGGGATGCTGGAGTGACGCTCGAACTTGATCGAGGTCGATAATGTAGGCCGGAATTCTAAGCTATAATATTATAAACTATCAAATTGGCTTTACTGAAAACAAAATCCTTTTGCAGGATTAAAGTACACGCAAAAATAAACCACGAAGACAGCTTCTTTAACAGAATATTGTGGAAAAATAACTAATGTAAGGTTATAATGTACACAAATTTTCGTCACAAGATTTCGTATCGAATTAGGTATCAAAGTTAAGTTTTAGGAGCTTGATAGTGTTTGTTTGTGTCATCTATATGTCTGTAAACTAGAATTTCATGAGTATACATGGTACAGATTTTATATCAAGCAAATATTGTTACAACGTGACAGCTCCAGACGCCATTATTGGACTAATAAATGGTAAAGAAAATGTGAATTAAAAATTTGTTTCGTTTTAGACATAAATTCCACCTTGCAGACTGGTATTAATACAAATACTTTAATTTTGGAAAAGGATTTCCTAATCTATAAAAATAATATGTACGAAATCTTGTGACAAAAATTATAGCGTTCAATCGATAAAACAGACCTATCTCCAGCATCCCCTTAAAAAGAATTCGCTTTTATGTCACCAATTCTGAGCCTTTTGGTAAAGTACAAATTCTTTTTACATATATTCTTTTATAAAATCCTTTTTGAAAAAATTTTTTTCAGTTTTTTTTGGAATAGATTACGCTAAATTCATAAAAAATTTTAAAAAAAGTGAATCTTTTTTGTGTTTATAACGATTATCTGTGCTTTTGTGAAGAAAAGTGTCAATTTAATTTTATAATATATTTGTATTAAATTGAATGTATGAACTGTACGAAATTTATGTTTGTGTTAAACTTTGTATTAAGTATTATACATTTATGTTAAATTTTATATATAAAATATAAAATATATTTGTAATAATTTTATGCGAAATTTTATATTCTACGTTTTTATATGTGTGCTCATAGATTTATCGATAGTACTATCTTCTTTGTGACTGTAATGCTATTGTTATTTATATTATCCCCTTGAATATTATATTATTCATTTTTTATCTTAAAATTAACAGGAACGATATTCTAATGAATGAGGAGGGCGCAACATCGAACGCACGTCCTATCACTTTCTATAATTTTTCAAAAGCGACTGGATGGCATAGAAAATTGTATTTCTTCCGTGCACGGACTCATTGCTCTCGCCGGAGACTAGTCCCGGATTAATTATGCGCGATAAAGTGCGTCGGACACGTGTAGCTACATGTGCCGTACGCGCGCGGCGTCACGGCCGATCAGATATTTTCTGAAATAATGCCGCTCGGTTTGCCGTACATCCCACGTCCGAGGATGGCTTCTTCCTGTTTTTGCCTACGTGTCATTCCCGACGCTCGTTGCATTCAGTTTATACCTCTTCGGATCGATATGGAGAAAATTATGGATCTAGGATCTGCTGTCCGTAATATATCGTCCATAATGGACGATATATCAACTTGACGGATTTATAGAATGTTATTGCAAAATTGCTGCAATAATGTAATAATTGTAATTTAATCGCTACGACGAATGTGTCTTGATTTCAATTCGCGAGGTATTATCCTATTCTTAGGATATTACGATGTGGACAGTGCTTTCAAAGCAACACAAATACGCAAAACATAATTCTTTATATATGTGTCGTAGACAAATAGATTATTATAGAAAAATAATTTTTGACTGGACAAATGCTATCTGCACTGAAAGAAAAATACAGTTACTTTTGGCCTCAATCAGAATTTTCTAATATTTCTAACGATAATTATGGTTAACATAATAATGCCTACCCAAGAAAAAATGGGTTTAGTATGATCAGATATAAATATATATGATTAGATATAAATAGATTATATCTTAAAATTGGCGCGATATGATCATATCTTTATGTAATCATATTCGACAAGATGTTTTCATATACAATTAGATCTAGTGAAATATGAATGTATCCAAACATTGAATATTGTCATATATGATTATATAATTGTATATTTGGAATCAGAGCTCTGATACCCAATATACAATTATATAATCATATATGACAATATTCACTGTTTGGATACATTCATATTTCGCTAGATCTGATTGTATATGAAAATATCTGGTCGAATATGATTACATAAAGATATGATCATATCGCACCAATTTTAAGATATAATCAGATCTATTTATATCTAATCATATATATTTATATCTGATCATACTAAACCCATTTTTTCTCGGGTATAGTTAAATTAATCATATTTTTTGTTAGAAATATTATGACATTATGCACGGAAAAAATAAGTTCATTAAATTTTATCTGACAATCATTCATTTTTGGATAGAGTTAATTTCTAAACAGTTTTAGGTATTTTTTTATAAAAAATCCTAGACATCTTGAAAATACTGAAAAGAAGTCATAGAATTACTAAAATTCTGTGTAAAAATAACAGTCTGTCATGGTCCTGTCCAAAAGTCGACAACTAGTTACATAAAATTTAATGAACTTATTTTTCCATGTGGTTGAGGCCAAAAGTAACTATATTTTCTCTCAGCGTGTCTGCCTACCAGACAGATAACATTTGGCTAGTCAAAAATTATCTTCCTTTATAATAATTAATCTATTTACCTACGACATATATACCATTTGTATTTTTATTGCTTAGGATGCATATTTATTCTGAACATTTGTGCCTGCCGTTGAGAAGCTCGATTGTTTTATACTGAAAGTTATGACACAGTCGACCGTTTGACATACCTCTCGTCGTGGATTTAAATATCGCTCAAATGAAAGAGCTAAATGCGTAATTCGCCGCGACTCGAGGCGAACGAGATAATGTACATTAATATCATCACCCTATCCGCAAGTTTATTAAATTCATTAACGAGTCGTGCGCTCTGACTTGAGCTCCGTGGTACGGCGACATCGCGGGATTCGCGTCGGAGGGGCATTACGTACACGTACATACATGGTGAAACATAATCGTCGAGATAAGAACGCCTAAGAACGTTCGATATCGGCAGCGAGAGCGCAATTTCATCGTGAGACGTTTCCCGGCGCATTCACGCCGCTCGTAAAATTCCGAATCCCAATATATATGACAAGGGGGGGGGGGAGGAGGAGGAGAAGAAATTCCCGACGAAACGCGCAGGTAAGCTGGTGAAAGAGAGAGATAGGAGTTCCGAGGAGACGAGACGAGTCCTGGCTCGCCGTGGGATCCAATGAATTCGAGAGCGCGGACCGATTTCCTTCTTCGTCTTTTTCTATTCGCAACCCCGTCGCGATCGCGAGAGCCGCTCTAATTTTAATTAAGGATTACACATGATTTCCGTGGTAATCGCCATCCGTACCTCACCGAACATACGGCGGACGTGTAATTGCACGGTCGTATTCCACCTTCGTCCTGCTGCCTCTTAATTCCTGCATGCATATGAATGTATATCGCGGGAACAACGAGAATAGATCCATTTGTAATTCTCATTGATGCACGACGCGGTCGATTATTTCTGCGCGCCGCTAGAAACGGCTTGTTTGTTTTGCGATTGCTTGGCGAATTTTATCAATAAACAGAGCTTAATCTTTTCACACAAATAATACTCGCTGTTTATTGAAGAAGTAATCTACGTTTTTTATGACATATAGTTATATAAATATTCAAGTATTTTTAGAAATCTTTATGGTCATTTTTAATAGGCACATAATATTAGTTAAGAGTGAAAATTTTTCTTTCTTTGTTAAAATTAACGGAATAAATAATTATCATCATTTGACAGAAGTTTATTACATAGATTGTTTTAAAACAGTTAAGAGAGAGGGAGAAGAAATAAAATTAATTATTGTTGTAGAATATTTTTATTTTAAGATTCCTTTTTTAAACCGCTAAAAATTTCAATTTTAATTGCCGGATTAAACTTCAAGAATGCAAGCAGAGAAAAAGATTTTAATATCTGTTCAATTTCAATGAATAAATTCTTTGATAAAAAAAATCAGATACAAAAATATTTGATATTATAAAAAATTTGTGAGAAAAGGGAGAATGAGATTGAAGCTTTTGTTAAAAATAATTTACGTTTCAATGTCGCTAAAGAATATATATATAGAAAAATGCATTCCCCGTCGCACGCAAACATAATAGAATCTCATATTTTGCGACTGAATAAATTCTTTATGTTTATCCGTGTGCTATTTATTATAATTGGAATGAATAACCAATTCGTTGTTTATTGTGCCATTGTCCATTGATTGCTGTTATTACACCGCCCGTTTAGTTTAGAGGAGAATAGCGGAGCGTAGAATTTTCTGGGATACGTTGTTTTGCATAACGTGGTCGAGGTCAGGCGGTGTATTTTTAACCCTTTAACTATACAGTATGCATCGTCGGCTGCGCGCTATTACATTTGATCTAATAACACGCTCGCCACGATACTTGAACAATTCAACAATTGTCTGCCGATACAATGTATAACGAAAAACGCTGGCGATCCGAGTCCCTCTTAAAAATCAGCGATCGATAGAGCGGCTTAAGCCAAAGTGTAAATTGCCCTTAACGCCACCGCGGCCGTCGCTTATAAACGGCCCGCAATTACATCTTACGTCGTAATAGTTTGTCGTCACGTACCAACGCATAATAGGCCTCCAATCTGGGCGATCGCTCTCGTTAAGTGGCCTAATCACAAATTATATTTTAATCGCCGGTCGATACGGAGCGCACCTCGCGCGCCGCGCCGCGCCGTCGCGCGGCCGCCACCCCCGGCGGGTTGAGTTGACGAGGATATAATTGCACGCTCACGTGCCCGTGCTTCTTACGCAAATTATAATCGGACTGTGTGTCAACCGTCTGTGACAAACGTCGGAGGACGGCCCCAAGAAATTCTCTGATTCGTATCACGAGAATAATCAATGTAATTCCATCCCCCTCGCGGCTGTTTAATGCCATTACGTTTTCTTGGAAGCGCGTTTTCAGCGAATTGCAAAAGCCCGCCCGTTATCGATACATATTAAACATTCCCGAACGATTATCAGCCCGCTATTCCTTCGCGGCGGAGACGAACGTAATTTACACGCGTGATACGTTAATGCGATTGCTCGTCCATTCGAGGGCGTTTCAGCCAAGTGTACGGCGCCTTCTTTCGTTTGAGGCAACGGAGACACGTAATTACTATGTTCAGTTACTACGGATAGGATGTGCGGTTCTCGATAGCATGTCCCTTGTTAATATATTATACTTTGATATTTGTGGTTAGGTTGTGGTACATACATTGTACATTTTGACCATTCTAACTAATGCCATTAGAATGATTAGTTTTAATAAAAATTCATTTAGTAAATATTAACAATTTTTTCTAGAAACATTTTACTTGTAAAGAATGAGTGTGCCGAGTACTACACACAGAAAAATATCATTCTACAGATGGGAAAAGCAATCCCAGCTAGCACAAATCTCATAAAGATATCTCAAGAACATTCTGAGAACGTCCCAATGTTCTAAAAACGTCTATAGGACATGTCTTGGAGATCTCGTGCTGTAATATTACTTATTTTATTTTATTCCGTTTAAGTAATAGTTTTCTTCAGCAAATATTATTTTCTTAATAATAGTTTAAGATATACTCGTCACAGGTCCAGAATATGTTTCAAGTAAATGTGATACTTATGATGAATACTTAGAATAAATATATTTACTCGTAGGTAATATATATTTCTCTGTGTATAAAGAATTTCACATGAGAATATCGCACGTCGATATCGTAAATTCTTCAAATGTGCTTTAACACTCAGTTTGATCGCAGTAATACTTTTCTGCTTCATTTTGCCTACTCGAATTTACAAGGAAAGGGTGCAGTACGCGGAAGTTAATCAATTTAGCAATGGATACGACATTAGCTTCGCGATATTAGCGAAATAATTATAGATATTCTTCTGATCAAGTTGGCCGAGTTAATCCTGTGCAATCGAATCAGTATTACGAGGCGCACGCTGAGTTGCAGGTATCGAGCGTGTAAATTATATAGCATCGTTGCGCCGACTATATGCGCCGCCATTGTCTATGTTTTAATTGAATGTACTTGATCGCGATACAACGCGGCAAATTTAATACCTTTATCGCGGGAGCTTTAAAAAAAAAAAGACGAAAGCGTCTGGCGCTGCTCATCCCAGGATTTAATTACCTGTGACAATATAATAAAGCCCGATATGATCATAGCCAACGCATTGCGTAACGTGCTATTAATATTGAACTTTTCATCGCATGCAATATGTAATGTGAAATAATTACGAAGCATTTTAATTACACAACCTGAATTAAGATATGCGTTTCATTATCTCTAAGTTTATATAGATATACTGACGAGCTTACATTAGCACTAAGAGATGCGACAGATTTTAAAAATGGAAATTTAAATATTACAGCCATTACAAACATTATGTATTAAAAGTGACAGTGTTGCAATGTTATGGACGAGATGAGTGGACAAATGAGTTTGGAATGCTGACTTGACAATGATAACAACACGCTTTTCAATATGAAAATGGTGCCAGAAAACCTGATGCAGCAATATTGTTAGACGTTGTATGCAATTTTATTACGTAATTAGCTCAAGATTGCGCTAATTAAAGCTCCGGCCTACAGCAATTAAAGTCTATGGAAAACTACCACCGGTTTGAACGCGAGATGAATTGCCTTCCTACATTAGGAATTATTCATCTATCTTAATAGGCGTTAATGACATACAAAACGCGTAATTTTGTAATTGCATTTTTCTTAATCGCTCGTTATTTCCTTATTTGTAATATTTAGATAAAATCGTTCTTCCCCATCTTCGCGATGTTTGGCGCGAAATATTCGATCTCAGATTCCGAAAGTGCATAAATTTGCATCGAAAATATTTAACAGTTAATCTAATATCCATTTTAATAAAAATACATTCCATTTCATAAATCCGTGGATATTCTGACAGGAAATACTTTAAAAATATCCAATAACATTATTATGCATATTATTATCATAAATATTCAAGCTATTTATCCATATGGACATCCAGAAAATTAATTACAATATCAGTTTAATACAGTTGTAAAAAATATGCAAATCTTAATATACATTTTTCACTAGTTCACTAATAATATTATTC
This sequence comes from Tetramorium bicarinatum, assembly GCA_928718305.1. Classification (NCBI taxonomy): domain Eukaryota; kingdom Metazoa; phylum Arthropoda; class Insecta; order Hymenoptera; family Formicidae; genus Tetramorium; species Tetramorium bicarinatum. Next base: position 23,162,500 of record OV788325.1, read on the forward strand.
TATTAATAGTATTATATTATTTACATAAATAAGATGTAATTAAAGTATTCATTTCTATAAACTTCACTTTTGAGTTTATTAATAAATTTCTTTTTTTTTATTATTTCATAGATTATTTTATATATTTTATACGTTTTACTCATTTAATTATTTCGTATATTTGATTTTTTATGTATTTTTTATATATTACGATTATATATATTCAGCAAGGATTTCTCGTCACAATTCTAATGTGAGTTAACGTACGTTCGTACAATCATTTGTCCGTGCATTTATGCAAACTCATTTCGCATTTTCATATGTTTCTGGGCGAATCAATTAATTACAGTACCAGCTCGATGTCATCCGCGCGCGAGACAGCTCCACCGCTGATCTGTTGTCTCTCTCTTTCTCTCTCTCTCTCTCTCTCTCTCTCTCTCTCTCTCTCTCTCTTTCTCTCTCTTTCTCTCTCTCTCTCTTCCTTTTTTTCCTCTGATCCCAGGTATCGTTAATCTCTTTTTCCAGCTTTTTTTCCGTGCTCACCGGGCACACCCGAAAGAGGCCAGTCACCGACGGACGGCGGCGCGGCGCGACGGCGGCCACGATCCGGTAAGGTCCGTCCGTATAACGTTTATTACCATTGCTCGTTTAAATAATCTCGAAACATGCGTCCGCGGGACGCGGACGAGAAAGAAAGAGGGGAAGAGGGAGAGAGAGAGCGGGGCCTCGCGCTCGTGCGCGGTCACGGATGGCTTTACGATCGGCCCTCGTCGTTAATTAAGAGCTTGTAATTATTTAGTGGTGGACGCTAGCGCACCCCCGCCGGCATCGGCGCGGCCTGGGCTCTCGCTCTCTCCGGCCGGAGAGAGACTTGATTTACATTCCTGCGAAGAATGCGTCGGCCTCGCCTTCCTTCGCTCTATTTTCTTTTTCTACTCGCAACACCCCCGTGCCCGCTTCATCCTCCCCCGCTACCTCCCGCGCTGCAGCTTCGTTCGCCGCAGAATTCGCTCGCTGTGGGCCTCTCCGTCGCTCCTTCCATCACGGGCCGCTCAGATCATTCTCGTTTTTCTTCCCGTCCCTTGAACCCTCTCGTCGGCTCCTATTTCGCAAACAAGTGAGAGACCTGACCGTCGCATCGCGTTGCCTTGGTGACACGATTCGAGCGAGACCGATAGCTTCCGAGGCGCTTGCCGCGAAAGGTATTTTATATCGAATAACATATAAAATTATGAAGACTGAAATGTAAATGAGTTAATGTAAATGAGTTAATGAAGATGATTCCTAAGAACATCTAATTTTTGGAAATAATTTTTCTGTAATATTTGCATCTGTAAACTTTGCCGGATAGAACAGAAAGTCATGATAACGTCAAAGTGACTTCAAACGATGTCAAATTGACAAAAGAAATGATTAAATTATGATTGAAACGTGAATTTTGTAATCATATTCTCGTCATTTTGATGTCACTTTGATATTTTCATGACTTCCTATTCTACTTGGCTTTATATCACTCGCAGAATAGAAATCCACGAGCAAATGTTTCATTGAATACATTTTCCGAAGGTCTAAAGTTCCTTTGATGTAAAGCGGCCGAGGATTAAAGTGCTGATTTCTTATTGCTATCCGTTTTTATTACTAAAGTGTATTCTGTCGCTTTTACAGATTTCAATTCGAATAAAAACGTGTATCACGATCATCATACTTTATAAGATTAGCACAAGAAATGTGGTATAATTTATTCGGAATCTAGAAAATTATGTAAACGTCAGTATAGATACATGGAAAGTAAGGACACCAGGTTATCAATATGTTAACACATGACAGATGATGTACGAGCGTCTTGAGATGCGTGTACCAATCGATTTATGAATTCCTGTCGCGTTCGAGGCTCCCATATTTTTCACAAGAAATATCGATCAAGAGCATCGTGTTTATTATAAATCGTACGTGTTTCACTGGACGGATATTTAAACATGACCACGAGATATAAATGTGGTAATAATAGCAGAATGCGCGATATTGGAAAATTGGAAGTTATTTTCAATATTATAGAAAATTATAGGTCCGATATTTATGAAGTATATGACGATTAATAAAACAAGCGAGGAAACACAGTTCTGTGAAATTTAATTGCGGTTTGAATGATGAAATACTGGCTGCTTGATCGTTAATAGAGCACGACGTGCTATTGGCTCAAAAACAGTGTCACACTATGACATTCTGCATCCTTAATTATCGACGTTTGCCATTTGCATTTTTCTGTAAATAGTATGTAGATACGCAGTTTTTGCGTTTCGCAGCGGAAACCCCTTCGCTGTCATTTGCTTCGTATTTCTGTAAGGCGATAACGGACAAGAATTGAAGGAGCGTTTACATTTTCACATTTCTACCTCCAAATTGCTTCGCGGATAAAATTCTAACGTAATAACGTAGTAAGTTAGCGGATACTCTTCTCCGTGTAATACATATGTACGTACACAGATGTGGAAAACGGTTAACGCAACAGCAGCAGCAACGGATCGAGAGTTGTCTTTAACGATTTTTCGTTTGGTTCTCGCGAGATTCTGCAATTGTTTTTTCCGGCAACGTATACATATCTGTGATGCAAAGTGGGTGGCGAAGATAGTAAAACGAAGACTTATAATAGCATTTATGTATATCGAAATGAAATTTGATTAATTAATGTTGTATACTAATAAAACCACTTTGATATAGTTAGGCAATTAGAGATATCAAGAATTAAATCTTTAATATCTCTAATGATACATTTAATGACTGCATGGGAATGCAATTATTTTTTTGTTTTCCCAAGGAAATTAGTTCATTTTTTTCTTTTGCAGAGAAGTATAATCAAATGTGAAATTGTTTTAGAAATTACATATGAGGGCAAAATCATATTTTTCTACAGAGAAATATCCAACAGAATATAAAACAATAAGTTAAGTACATCATGTTTTCATCTTGAAGTAAGTACGATAAAGTTACATCAAATGGTATCGATATTTTAACATTTAACACAAGAAGAAATTAACACGTACCAAAAAGTAGAGTTGAAGGAATGATAGATTCAACGCGTAAGACAGGAGAAAAATTAAATAGCCAGGCATTACACTGATAAAAAATTCTGGTTAAAAACGAACGAATCAGAAAAATCTTGTATTATTATAATAGGAATTCTGGCTATTATAAATTATAAAGTATAGAGTTCTATAATAACCAGAATATTTGATCAATCCTACAAAATTTTCCGATTCGTCCGTTTTTAACAAGAATTTTTTTCAGTGTAGGCATTTTTTTTAAATGATAAAAAATTTATCTCTTGTAAGGGTTCGCGGGCATGGCGAGATTATGGTTTTGCGAGGTGAGAGAAAAAGGGAGCGAGAGAAGAGAAGGAAGAGAAAGAGGACGTCACACGGAGGCCTCGTATTATCGATCGTACGTGTCGTATCCTTGCGTCGTGACAAACGAGCGGCGGCCGCGTCACGAGGAGGGCCGCGCTCGCTCGCCCGTCGAACTTGAAAATCGTTCTCGCGATATTTCAGTGTCACAGCGGAGGCAGGTACCGAGGGTACCGTCGTGGGTGCCCCATCGGTGGTACGTCCGCGCACCGGTACCGTGGCCCTGCGCCACGGCCGCGGCCGTTCCCCGGCGAAATAAATCGGCCCGGTGGACACACCGGGTGGAGCCGCGACGGAAACACGATTCGGTCGCGATCAAAGGATCCTGAGCCCTACAAATTGAAACAAATCAGCCGGGTAATAATAATTAATCTGTGATCGCGCGTTAATAACTCTCGCGATTGGTCCCAGTAGGTACTCCGTTGCGACGTTCGCGCGTTCTGACGCCGACATTTCGTCAGTGCGAAAATTGATACAGACCGCAATTTGTATGCTTTGACACGGATCTATTGGATTTTATTTAATGCTATTGTCGTCTTCCTTGCTGTTTATCTATATTATAATGGAACATATAGGCAGTTTGGTAATATCAATTATCAATTGGCAGTTGAAAGACAATATTCGATGTGTACGTCTTAACTTCGATTTGCTATGAGTGGCCATTGCTTCTACTTAATATTCAGTCAATTTGATTAAGACAATGAGATAAAATTAGCAACATATTGAGTAAGCCTTACTCAATTTGTTGTTAATTTATCTAATTTAACTTTCATGTTAATCAAAATTTTACTTTCCTTTTAGTAAAAATTAATGAAATGTTGTAATATTGAAATATTGTAAGTAGGAGCAGTGGCGACCTATGGAATAGTTAAAAATAACTCAAATTGAGTAAATTTGACACTACGAGTTTAAGAGTTTAGATTATGATTCAACTATTATTCAAATAAAGTAAGAAATGTCGCAGCATGAAAAAGGATCTTTATTTGCATTATTGGAGAATCATATTGAACCAGAAATTAACATTTTTATATTTACTGTTGTCGATTGCTTTTATATTAAAAAAAAGATAAGAAAACATTTTAAAACCTAAGATCTTCTTTTTGTTAATTTTGTTACACGGTGTAATAGTAAATTTAAACATTTTTATAATAAATATTAATATAAATTTTAAATAGAAATGCTGTTATACAAAATAATTGAAAAAGAAAAGAGAGAGATTGCGTTAAAATGTGATAATCACAAGTATTTAAGAAAGAATATATTAATTTATTCTAAGTAATTAATTAATTCCATTATTACTTAATCATCTTCATTAATTCCATCTCTATCTTCATCTTTTCCTAAAGTAAATCTTTTGTTTTCAGTAATATATTTGTGAATGCACCACGTCATCAGAATCCCTTGTACTTGTTCAACTCCATGCACTTCGAGACGAGAGTCTCTTCGCTTGGTATCTGCCGGCGGCTCTGGCCACATTAAATGCGCGCACATACACAGACAATAAATTTCAAGCATTCGCACACTTACCCAGACACCGTAATGTAAGCATGTGATGGAATATCGCGGCCTCGAAGTTAAGCTCTCAATTACACCAGAGAATTATGAAGCTGCGGTATTTAGCCGATTCGGATCCCCCTCCGTCCCCTTGCGATTCTTTGTAATCCCTTCTTACGTTATTTCTTTCGGGCCGAGGAGCGGGGTGAAAGGCGAAAGTGCTCCGGGGCAGCCCGATTGTGTCTTCATTAGCGACTATTAATTGTCAAAATGTGCCACATAATTCAGTTTGCGCGCTCTCTCTCGTACGGTTCGCGCGCGCGAGGCCCCCGCCGTATATATTTAAGCTTAACGTGCTCAATTGATTCTCGCGGAGAGAAAGAGAGGGAGGGGGTGGAAGGGAGAGAAGGGCCTCGGGGCCCTAATCGGTGAATCACTCGCGATATCTATGGGGAAACGTAGCGATCGGCGCGGCGGCAGCGAGACGCCACGCCGCCGACGTTCCGAGGGAACGCGCGCGCGGCTCGTCGGACGCGAGTAATTGCTAATGGATAATTAATTCCGGGCTAAAGACGGGGCGACTCGGCTCTTGACCCCCTTCGACGCAGGTACGCTACGATTCTCACGGGAGTCGCCGGCGGAAGGCGAGCTTGGAACGACGAAAGATCGTGGTAATCTAAAATAAAGGTCGAATCGTAATTTGCAGCAAACGCTATGTTAAGAGAGACGGAGGAAAGGCTGAAGTTTTACTGTCTCGCAATAAATAAATGAGCAGGGATAAAATTAGAAAGATCGAGACACGTTTAAGAGTGAATGTACATTCCATCCAATACAAAGTCTCTTAACTTTCATTCCCCACTTACATTTATACAATTATTAATATTCCCGGAAAATTCTAAATTAAGATTGGACGGATTCGCTTGGATCGCATTCTATTGCATAGTGGAATGTTCACAAGAAAAAAGGATATCTTCACTTTCAACATTCCTACACACAGAAAAATGTCATTCTACAGACGAGAAAAGCAATTACTTCTTTTCTTTTCTTTTTGTTTAAGTAATAGGTTCCTTCAGCAATTAAAGAATATTTTCTTAATGAGTGTTTAAGATATACTCGTCACAAGTTCAAAATGTTTTGAGTAAATGTGATGCTTATGATGACTTCATAATACATTTGCGGATATATAAACTCATCAAATATCAAATACTTAGAACAAGTACACACTGAGAGAAAAATAGTTACTTTTGAACTCAACTATAATTTTATAATATTTCTAACAATAAATATGATTAACTTAATTATATGCATCATTATGTTAACCATAATTATCATTAGAAATATTATAAAATTGTGATTGAGTCCAAAAGTAACTACACGGAAAAAAAATTCTGGTTGAAAACGGACGAATCAGAAAAATCTTGTAGAATTGATCAAATATTCTGATTATTATAATAGAAAATCTGGTTATTCTAAATTTATAATATTGAGTTCTATTATAATAACCAGAATTTTTATTATAATAACCAGAATATTTTATTAATCCTACAAGATTTTCTGATTTGTCCATTTTCAACCAGAATTTTTTTTCAGTGTATATTTCTCCCTCAGTGTATTTACTTGTAGGTAATATATATTTTTCTGTATCTTGATATTATTGATTTTTAAACTTTCGGATTTTTGTAATTCTCTGTAAGTTATAAATGAGATGGATTAATTATTCATTTTAAGCGTCCTTATTGGTAATAACTTTTTTCTTAAATTCATGCAATCGATAATTCGCTTTCCCGAAACCGCCGGTGCGCCGTAGGGCTCGCTTCATTACACCCGGTACGCCAAAATATTACGCACGATAATGTAAATGACGGCAAGATTTATTCGTGTCCAGGGACAAGCGAGATTTACGAGAAAATGGCCGTTCGAAACACGCGTCATACGACACAAGGGGGTAACGTATTGCCGTCGACGTCGCGTTTCACGTGCAATTTTTTTGTTGGCGCTCGTTGCCTTTCTGCCGTCTACTTCATCCTCATATCATCACGGAAGCGTCTTTCTGATCCACCGGGAGATACGCGTGAAAGTACGAGCATGCTCCCTTTCGGAGTCACGTAAGTCGCGATCTTTTAATACCTCAAACGCTAACAAGAACTACGGAGGATTTCCCGCGGGCTGCACATACTTTACTTAATTACTGCCCATTTTCCGATCCATTTTACAACCTGTGTACTTTGTATTTTTATAACTGTCACATTTTAACATTAAACATTTGACAAAACGAGAAACACAAAATCTATTCTCGTCATACGTTATCTTTGTTTTTATATTTTTTTACATACCTATATAATTTTATTATTCTTTATTTATAAATTTAATGTGTGATTGATTTAGAAAATAAATTTGTTCTCAAGAAAGATAACAAAATATTATATACCTTGATGTGTGGCAATTTGATTTATGTTTATAATTAGAAGTAATTTTTTTATTATGTTTTAATGCCCTAAAATCTATTTTATATCAAGCAAATATTATTTACATCAATTACATATTTTAATATTTTTAAATTTAATAAATAAATTAGCAATTTTTTCTTTTAGTAATTATATCTTATAATCAATCAATCTTTTACCATTCTCCTGTGCTTTATGGATAGATAAAATGTAATATCTTTAATAATCAATCTTATTTCTGAGCAGTAATTCAACATTTTTTAATCGCATTTTATACGTGAATTATTGTAATCTTCTATAAAGCTATTTGCGTTTTGATTCATCTTAACGTCACTTAATTATTTCTGAATCCACCATGCGATTACGCGTGTAGCTTTGTGCCGCGTAATCCAGATACCTCGTAGAAATAATTCATCACCAGACTGACGCGTGTCGTGCGTTCGAGTTGTTTTCGAGTCCTAAATCACACACGACGACATTTCACGCGCCGGACGACAATTAATACGCGATCGCGGCTACAGATACGTAAACGAGGTAATGGTAAGATATAATTCATCGTCGTCTTCGCGGTTGTTGGAGGTGCCTTATCATCCGAGAGAAAAAAAATTGTTCAGTAACCACACGGCGAAATCACGCGAGAGAAAGAGAGAGAGAGAGAGAGAGAGAGAGAGAGAGAGAGAGAGAGAGAGAGAGAGAGAGAGAGAGAGAGAGAGAGAGGGATTTAGCAACATCGAAGTTTCGCCATGCGCTGTTATCGTTTCTTATAAATTGCATCTTTACCGCGCCTCTAACAGACGCGCCGGCACCATTAGACTCTTTGACGGATTTCATCTCGTACGCGGTTGCGTTTATGCAAATTATGGCGCACCGCCTCCGGACACGAGCGGAGCCAATCCGTTATCGCTTTATTACTATCATTACTATTTATATTTAATATCCTTACGGCGTGCCGTAATTAAACTTGTCATCTCTGTGAGATTAATCTTCAATGCGCCAAACCGCGTTTTACGCCAGATATAATTGATGTCTGTCCAACAATGTTAAATTTCTGCATTGCGGCAATTAATATCTTGGAAGAAAGGAAGTGGAAATTATATTTTATTGAAATTAGAGAGAAAGACAGAGATTGCTATACAGATCTCTCTATACAGTTTAATTCTAAAATTCCGAAAGACTCCTAATTATCTTCAATTGCGCGAGCGAAAATTAAAATCGAGATTTCAGAATAATGAAATAATACATTACATGAGAAAGCTGTTTACCCCGAAGGGAGAGCCTACCTCGGCTCAAGGTCCCTTTTCCTTCCCTCGCCTCTCTCTCTCTCTCGTTCTCTCCTTCTTCTTTTTTTCCTCCACCGTTCCTCTCTCTCGCTCCCTTCGCTCTCGCGGACGATAAGCACCCTTTGACCTTTCAGTTAAGTTATTACTTTTATCCAGCGTGGGTCACGGGGCATAAAGGCTCGTTGAGCATCGAATCGACTCTATCAGTCCAATTAAGCGGCGTGCCGGCCGCGCGAACAATCGCGAACAACCGCGCCTCGTTCCCTAAAGCCCATGACCACCTCTAACCGGCACCATCCCCTTGCACCCCCGGCAGCTCGCCGCGGAGTCTTACGTCGCGACCTTTTTTATATTTCTCGCGTGAGATATGGAACTAAGAAGCCGGCGGTGTCGGCGGAACCGCTCGGCATAGACCGCTCGTGAATTACATTGTGGGTCGGCGCTGTCATTACGCGGTTTTTCCCTAAGCCGCGAATACAACGTAGGCTGCTTGCCCCAGGTCTTCAACCGGGGCTTTCTCGAGCGGGCTTATGGGGGCGTGTAATCGCGCTGTGTCCGAGACGCCCCCGTCGCGATTATGTCGATTCGGATGCGGCGAGACGGTCGCGAACGGTCATCGAGTCGGGAAATCATCGCCCGGCCGTCGCACGTCGCGTGCGTCTGCCGCGCGGTCACGCTTGCGAACGAGGGTTTTATATTAGGATCGTAAGCGAGATTTCCCTACAAAGCTTGCGGACGGACGGACTCGACTGATGAAGCTGGGCTATAAAGCGACTGATTGTGAAACTCAAGGAATGGCAGAACAAAATATTAATTCGTGATTCGTGAGGTGTATATCTTTTGAATTTTTAACTAAAACACATCTGATAAATATTATTTACTACATTTAGATACGATCGTATCGAGTTTTTTATCCTAAATCGCAAAGATGTATATTTTTTATTCCATTAGATGTTTGTAAACATTGCAAAGAAATTCGTTCGCAACGTTTGAGAAAAATATTTTTATTAACAAACATCTAATGGAAAAGCCATTTCTTAATAAAATTGCGATTAATCAATATTCAGTCTTATTAAATGAACGAAGGAATGAAAAACATAGATACATCTTTTGCTATTTATTAGTAAATTAATTTTGCAATTAATTTCGATGTAAATACGAAGGCTAATCTTTAAAAAGAAATTAAACATTTTGAATGGACAAGACGTTATACTGTGTAAGGATAATACTAAAGAAATATAGACGTATTTCCAGGCTATCGTATAAAGATGATCACGTAGCATGTTGTGTTCGAGGGGGTGCTTTTCATAACGTTACCCAATGCTTCCTTATAGCACATCTGACGAGTGCGCTGTTAGGTTCGCGTGCATTTGCTCGCGTTTCTACATCTCAACAAGCACCTGTACGAGATAGATTAGTCTCATTATGGATGCAGATGAATGATCTCTATAACGGGATGAGGTGCGTTTTAAGGATCGTGAATAATGATTAGGAAATATCCTCGGATTTAACGAGAGCAGAGATTATCAAAAGGTATACAATAATAAGAATTAATATTTATATGTATACACGTATAATATGCATTTCTGATATTATACTGAAAAAAAAAATTCTAGTTAAGAACGGACGAATCAGAAAATCTTGTAGGATTGAACAAATATTCTGGTTATTATAATAAAACTCAATACTTTATAACTTATAATGAATAGAATTTCTATTATAATAACCAGAATATTTGATCAATCCTACAAGATTTTCTGATCCATCCGTTCTTAACCAGAATTTTTTTTCAGTGTGGAAGGTGTAATTCTTAGGGGGGAATACATTGGTAAATAGAATGTATATTGCAAGGTAAAACACGTAAATGGGAGATATGTGGAAAGAGGGAAAGAATGGCCACTATTAATCATGAGAAGAAATTTTGTAATGTCATTCCTTGTCAAGTTAAGTAATTCCCGCCATAAAAGATAGGAGGCGAGATTCGTCTGTGTACATAATAACTGTGTACGAGGCTCAACTAATGTGAAACGTAATACTGCAAACCGTGATTGAAGACGCAATCGTACTACAATCGTGGATAAAGAGAAAGGAAAGAAAAAGGGGAAGAAAAATCGTATAACGAGACGACCGTTTTCCTCGAACGCAGCTTCGTGCGAAGTCATCGTCCTTGTTTTTCTCAATATATCGTACGTATATACAGTACCATTGCGTGCATTGTTACGTCTCAATGGATACTCGTGCACGAAAGTTGGCGTAATAATTCGAGCTTGTTAAAGAATACGGATGAAGGGCCTTTCAATATAATTTCCAACCGCGTGTTCCGTAAGATTCGTTTGCGAACAACACTGTAAAATACTATCGCGATTATCGGAAAATCTGCGCCTCGAGAAAACGTAAGAAACGTAAAACATGAGTGCGCATGAATAATCATGGGATTCAAACAATGCGATTCTGTGGATAAGAAAATGAATATATCATAAAATTCGTTCCCATTTTTCCATTTTTACGTCAAAATATGTATATACCTAAAATAGATTTATTATAACTACTAAGATAAAGTTAATCTATGCATATATTAATAAGAAAATAAAATATAATATTAAATTAATGTAAAATTATGACACATTTGATAAAATTGAATTATGTTATAAATATACTCATTGAAAAAATTCTGGTTAAAAACGGACGAATCAGAAAATCTTGTAGGGTTGACCAAATATTCTGGTTATTATAAATAATGATATTATAAATAGAACTCAAACTTTATAACTTATAAAGTATTGAATTTTATTATAATAATCAGAATATTTGATCAATTTTTCTGATTCGTCTCGATTTTTAACTACAATTTCTTTCGATGTTTTTTTATAAAGCATTATATAATATAATAAAGCATTATACTTTGTTAACAATTGGAAGCATTGTAAAACTGCAGCGCATTTCTTTTCCCACAATCATATTCCCGCGGATTTCTGCAAGAAGCCGATTCGACTTCCGTCATTCCCAGCGAAACCGGGGTGGATGATTTCCGTCGGTGATTTCGAGCGCGTGCATACGTGCGTACATATGCGCATATCGCGAAGGGTATTTAGGAGGAAATCTAGAACGCTCATATAACAAACCGCTTCTTGGTTCTTTTTTGTTGTCTCGGATATGCGGTCATCGAGTCAGAAAATCATCGTCCGCTATTTTCTGCAATTCATACTCAACGCGTTCGCGTGCGCCCCGTATAGAGAGTCATCGGCTCGGGAAATCATCATCCGTCATTTTTTTACAATGTATGCACATTGCACTCGCGTGCGTGCCCGGATCCCGCTCGATGTGTACCGAAGGGGCTCGAGTGACGGTATTATGCTGGGTAGTCGAGCACCTATCCCCCCATACAGATGGATGATTCTTTAATGCGCTCTCGCATGGACGGCGGACGATAACGCGATTGGATCGTAGATCGTTTCTTCCGAAATATGGAGAACGTGATATATGCCATGCCTCGAACATCTCACGCGTTTTTTGTTTGTAAATTCCAGAACCCGAATTATAAAGTACAATTTTTACAGCTTTTAACACTGAATTTATAAATTAATTTTCAAGATAATGAATCATACTTATAATTGAATTGATAATATGAATAATATTAATAAATTATGTTTAATACTAAAAGTACCGAACGGTCATTTCTGACTGTTTCTATGTTTTAAATTAATATTATTTTTATGTAAGAGATAGAATTTTAAAATTTTATAACTTTTCATCAATTATTTCCTTTATTCTGATGAAATATTTAGTTTTCTATAATTTTCTTTATTTTTATAATAATGAAATTAAAAATGACTGCTCAGTCTTTTAAGTACACACAGAAAAATATATTATCTACGAGTAAATATATTTGTTCTAAGTATTTGATATTTGATAAGTTCATATATCCGCAAATCTATCATAAAGTCATCATAAGCATCGCACTTACTTAAAACATATTCTGGGCTCGTGACGACTATATCTTAAACTATTATTAAGAAAATATTCTTTACTGAAGAAAACTATTATTTAAACAAAATAAAACAAAAATAAAATAAAATAAGTAATTGCTTTTCTTGTAGAATGATATTTTTCTGTGTGTAGGAACTATTGATATTTCTAGTGTTATATACGTACAGGTATGTAAATGTACATAAATATGCGTTTGTTAATCTTATCATTCTTATCCCTCGTTTCCCTTATCCCTGGTGGAGCATCACGCGATCGATTTCGCATTTTAAAATCCACCGACACTTGACGCCGTCATTAAGCCGCGGGTTTCAGAAGGATCGAACGCGACGATCGGCTGGACGTACCGTCGAGAGCATGCCGATGCATCGGCGGAATATAGCGCAAAATCGGTTTCTACACTGTGTACACAATTCTCTCGCGTGGAACCAATAGCCCACGCCGGGGCTGTGGTTACACACAGCCGCTTTATCATTAAGGGGAAACCTCGGTGTTCGAGCGGGGCCCGAAGTATTCAAATGATCGTGCGCGGGAACGCCGGTAGCAATCGAATGTGCAACAGTGTGCATCGTGGCCGCGCAATTAGATTCGGTCTGCACGGCGAATCGGGATCGGACGTTCCGTCGTTCCCACACCGCGTGGTGCATTCGCCAATACCGGAGGAAACCGGGGGAGCCGGGGACGATCCTCCACCCCGATCGGCCGATCGTCGCCGGTGCCGATCGAATAAAATCACCGGAGTTACGTTGGCTTTAACGAGGTCCTGCCCGGCACGATTATCCGGTGTCATAATTAATTAAGGACCGTCGGAATTCGGATCTGGCATCTCACTCCCGATAACGTTTGTTATTCGACAATTCACGTTCATTCGGGATATTCGGGATACTCGCGTATGCAAATCCGCGGCCGCGGCATGTACCACGGCCGGCTCGGATTCCGTTCGCAATGAATTAGGATAATTGAAATCGCGATAATTGAGACCTGGCGCATCGCCGTTTCAGCAACATCGAGTTGCAAAAAGAATTCACTGAATATCATAACATCGAATATTAAAAGACGGTTCAGGAACGGGCTCGATTTCTGTGGCGCGTTACAACTTGATTTACATTTTTATCGTCTGTCGCATTCATTCAGAATGTCTTTAGCGTTAATGTTTTCCGATAGTGTGTGCTCCATTTTTTTTAAATTTATTCATAAATTATTACAAATCTGACAAATTTCTGGTGATGAGTTAAAGTTCATAAACAAGCTCGAGAGACAATGGGTTTTAATTGATATTTTTCCGTTCAAAGAGATTTCTCTAATAATAAGCTGAGCCGAGTAAGTAACGTCGCGAGCGTGTTGCCCGTTTGCGTCGATGACCCACTGTCACTACTGAAAAATTTATGCCGGCCGTCAGTCCTGGTAGATGGGTACATTGTCTCGCGAAAGGGATGATGTCTTGGGCAAATGTGACACGTACAGTGAACTTGACTTGACAGCGTTGGCGTGACTGCCGCGTGTTGGGTGTGGACATACGTTGACTGAAGATAAACTAGCAACGAGGGTGAATTATGTGTAGAATTACTTTGCAATAAGGGGGAGCCTTGGGGAGAAAATGCGCATACATTCTCAATCTATAAATACATCGACGATTTCTCTTTTGAAATACACGTGATTCTCTGAGAGCCTTGGGATTCATCAACAGAGATTTGAACGTTGAGTTTGGATAAAAATTTTTGTTGGCGAAATATTTTTAAATATTCGCGAATACTCAACATTCAGAACTAGCATTGTAAAAAATATTTTTAATTATATTATTATTTAATGATTGTTCCACTCGAAAATGTTGAATAATTTATATGTAGAAATATGTAGAATAAATTTTATATATGCAATGTAATATATAAAGATTATTCGGAAGGTAAAGATACAAAGTTTAAAAAATTATTTGTAAAACATTTTATTTTAGGATTGTACCTTTAAAACATATATTTATTTTTTATAATTATCATGGAACTTAATGCATTTGGTGAGTCTGGAAACTAATGTTTTGACTCCAATGCCATAAGAGTCATCCGCCGGCTCTTGTAACTATTCTGTAACTATTCTGCTTTATTGTTTATGAAGTTTATCGATCATTAAAGGTTCAGTATTTTTCTCAATTTTTTTGAATGAGTTTATCGGCGACAACGGAAAGCTTTCCATTTCTTTTTTATTATGAACGTCATTTCTTCCTGCTTTAAATTCACGTCAACATTTTGTCATGTTTTGCCTGTTCATAATGTTTTTGCTGTAAACAGAAACGAGTTGATTGATAAACTTCATTAATAATACAGCAGAACAGTTACAAGAGAAAACAGAGTTAAAGAGAGCCAACGGAAGATTTCTATGACGTCAAAATCAAGAACCTACTTCCTCATCAAATACATTGAAGTCCATGGTAACTATTGTATGTTGAAAAATAAATAAAGATATGTTCCAAAAGTGTGTTATAAGTCAATTCTAAAATGAAATGCTTTATAAATAATTTTCTAGACTTTGTAATTTTACTTTCCGAATGTAATATTGTAGTATAACAATATAACAATACACCTGTTTTTCCGAATATAAATCTAAGGATTTTAATGTGGTATATTCTGTCTCCCTTTCTTTTTCTTTAAATTGATACAACAATTGCCTTAATTATAAATTTAATCATACCTGATGGAAGCCAAGATAACTCTCTATGCTATGGGTCGCGAAAAACACTTCTCCGTCGCAAGTCAGTATTAGCAGGAACCCGTTCAGTGCCTGGAACAGAAAATCGATCCGTTAATTAAATTACACATGAATGTAGAATGTTGCGGAGGCAACAATATTAATACAAATTAATTAATTTTGCATAAAATATAATATACACTTTTTTTATTATTAAAAACATTATATTGATAATCGATAATGGGCGGAACTGAGTCGTCTGCCGATCGTCCATCAACTAAAACATGTAAACTTATCCGAAATTGAACATAATCGAGCTCGAGACTGCTCCGTTTGCATCGGGTCGAAGCTCAAGAGGCTAATTCATGGCGCGGATAAGTTAGGGGCACTGCAAAATATAGGTTTAGACGTTGTTAGACGTACGCGGGAGTGCACCCCGCGTGAATAGAGCGGCGGCACGAGAACGAAAGGGTACGTTGCCTTTTCGAAACCGAAGGCTAGCGTTTTGCGGCGGCGGCGGCGGCATCGGTCGGAAATGTTCCGGAAAGTTTTCTCATTTGTCTGCCGACTCGATACCGGTAAATACCAAACGAGCTTGCACAACTCGAGTGTTCACCTCGAAGCCCAAAATACCTGTTATTCTCGTAGCTTTCTCACGAGAGGGAAACATACCTTCATGATATTCGTTTAATAGATACTATAAAATTAAAAATCTCTGATATAACAAATATGAATGCAGTAAATTTACAAATGTAACATAAAGAAGGTAGGTCGTAGTGTCAATTAAAAAATAAATCTAATAAAACTTCTATCAAAATAGAAGTGAGTAAAAAAACGAAAAGTAAAAAAATATTTTTAAATTTAAAATATATTGTGCTATCAAATCAAAATTAAAAATCTTCAAATTATTATAAAATATTATTGAATGCAAAACTAGTATAATAAATGCAAATATTTATAAGATAAAATACTGGACACAAAAATCCGATTGATAATTTATTGTACAATTTCTATAGCACAATGATAATAGAATTTTTTGAAAGAAAAAAGTAAACTTTGGAGCGCGAATGAATCTTGAGAATAAAGGCTACGGGTGCACCGATAAAAATAATTCAAGTAAATCACGTAATCCGACGTGGCACACACGATTAAGCTTTCCGAAATACAGAAGCAATTTCGACCCACCACGCGAGAATAGTGCGGCGGCACGAAAACGGAAGGGTGCGTTGCCTTTCGGAAAGCGGAGGGCGGCGAGCGTTGTTTCTCGCCGGGTACGCGCTGAAAACGCCCCGGGAAAGTTTTCCCATTTATCGGCGGTCCCGATACCGGCAAATACCAAACGAGCCCTCGGCGCAACGGAGCCGAATGCGGCGCATCGAAGCCGAAAATATCCGTCCCAGTTTTAGCAGTCTTCGGCCCGCTGCTCTACGCCGCTCGGAAGCGGGGTAGGAAACCATTTAAAGCCCTCGTCCGCTCTCCGTCCTTTCTGCGAGCTAAATGTGTATTGTTTTGTTTTATTTCGCGGTAGAGCGGTGCCAGGCACGCCAGATCACGGAAACTTATTGTTCTGAAATATGGCGAGCGCGCCGGCCGAGCATAGAAAGAAGGTGTATCGAAATCTGGTAGACCTGCTAATTTAATCTCTGATGATTTTTTTTATATTTCAATTTTAATTTAATAACCGATTTAAAAACGATGATATACGTGCAAATAATAATTTTCCACGATTAAGACAAACCTCGAAAGCCAGTTTGATTAAAGGAGATATAAAAATTGATAAGGTTTTAAAATGTTTTTATGGATATATAAACTGATTTATAGATATAAAAATTGATAGGGTTTTAAAATATTTTTTAGAGATTATAATAATTATTTTTATTCAAGACAGATTCTCATCTTTGCTATCCTTATCTTTTCGTCTTGCAATTTTAATACATAAATAGTATTGATGTATAACTTTTTTTTATATATCTTCAGTAAGTTTCGTGCTTTATTATCTTAGCGCAATGCGTGCTCGTAAAGTAAGATAAATGCAGATGTTTTCGCGGCTTCTTAATTCATAGCTTCCGACAATCTTGAATAATCGCAGACTTCATAATATCCCATTATTTCCAGAATAAAATGAGAATTGCATTTCTTGGAAGAGGAGCGTTAAATAATTATCATGGTTAAACTGCGCAGTTTAAAATGCGGTGTCGAAATTTGCAGACATTTCCTTTTTAATCTACATTATGCAAATAGATTTCGAATTTTGATCTATGGATAAAACACATTTGGCAAGCTATTACAATAAGAAAATATTGCCAGTTCAATGAAAACGAAACGTTTCTCTCATTTAATGATGTTCATAAAATTGTTATTTTTATCTCTAGCAACGTTACGCTTTCTACAATAAGTTGTATTTTTGTGAGAAACACTTAAACACCAAGAAGGGACGTAAATAAGTGAACTTTCCTTCTCATTAATCTAGATCGGAATATAAAATTTTACATTGCCACAAGAATTTATTTCACGAGAGATGGCGTAGTATCAAATTGCAAATATCTTTATCGGGAAATATAAAAGGAGATTCGTTCCGTTATTCATTCGCACGTAGAATGTACGACCGTTCGCACCCCTTATGATGAAATATGTCACTGTGTCAAACTCTCGGTTTCATTTTCCGGGCGCGGAAACAGGAGCCTCGATTCCGCCCCGCGATAGCGTGACATACAAAATGGCACGCGTTTCCGTGCGATCGCATGCGCGGATGCTGCATTTCGATTGGTTAATCCGCAGGGTGGGCTCCTGCGTTGCGTCAATACGGATGTGCGCGAGCGAGGGGGTGAGTCTCGCGGGCTCACGGCCCTCTCGCTTCACCCCACACTGTACCACTCCGCGTACGGACACGGAGCTATAATGGGATTTTCTCCTGTGTGCTACCCCCCCGTTTCCCGTCCCTTCGAAATGGCCGACATAGCCATTCCGCGGAAGGCATCATCCCGCGAGACTCGTTCGTCGTTACTACTATAATTGCGTTGTTTGGGGAAGTAATCGAGTTTTCTCGATCGATCGACGGAGCCTTCACGACTATGACTATTGCTTTGTTCGAGCTGTGTTTCATGCCACGATAAAACGCATATTAATATTTAGGTGACCAGAACGTCTCGGAGTAATGCAGATGCAAGGCGCGTTTGGATTCTAAAGGCCGGTTTTTCCAACTTTTTTTGGTAAGCTAATATTTATCTTTGTTTTATCTTCAAATTAGACAAGTTCAGACTAGGGTTTCCAATCCCGAGACGGATTGGTGATCCCGGGATTTCGATAGTTTTTGTACTTAATCTCAGGATCCCGAGATTATGTATATATAAACAAAAAATAAAAAAATATTTGTTTAAATTATTTTATTAATGTAATTAGAGACATATAATATAATTTGTAATCTTACTCAGATATCTATTCAGATCATTTAAATAAACTATCAATAAAAATCTTTCAAATAAAAATTGAAATCAAACATAAGATATAAACTTATAAAAATCTGACACAAAATAAAATAAAATTTAACATTTATTACCTTTTTTATTTAGAAATAAATATTAAAAATTATAAATGGAAATCAAGGAATAATTTGTACATTTTAAAACATAATTAAAATAAAATATTATTTTTATTACTTAACTAATTGCGAGAATTGAGAAATAAAATTTGTAATCAAAATAAACATTACATTTAATGAATAAGTCATTTATATATTTTCTAACTTCTAATCTATTGTTCATATATCAACGGAAAAAAAGCACACCGACAGATTAGCATGCGTTTACAACAGTCCTACACCAAACAATGAGCAATGAGCAATATCCAATGAGAGTTCTTTTTGAAAAAGTGAAAATCAAAATAAAATTTATGTAAACATAAATATAATATAAATAGTAAATACTAAACACTAAGTAAATTTTGTAATTCTGAAATTTTTGGGATTTGTAATGTTTAATCTCGAGTATTTTCGGGATTGTAAATTTGGTCGGGATTCCGGGATACCGGAGACTACAATCCCGGGATTGGGAGCCCTAGTTCAGACGTGATGATTTAACTATTAGTCAGCTTACCAAGAAGTTGGAAAAACCGACCCTAAATCTACGACGTAACCTTCGCGTTAACAGAGATCAATCAATTTTTTCACAAATGAACGTTTATAGAAATGATTCAGGACAGGATATAGCTTTAGAATTCTCGAAGAATATTCTTCAGATTAATGTATAATTGAATCTATTTGAAATATTGCTACTAGGTGTGCCTGCACATTAACCGCGTATCCATTGAATTCACGCGTGCAACGATTTCCGATGGACATCCGTCGAGGCTGAACTCGGACGCCATTCAGTTTCTTGAACTCGGGAGCGCGATCGGCCGAGATTCCGCAATCTGCATACCGGCGTATCCGATCGTGCTCTGAGGCTCGCCTCCGTGCCCGTGACTCGCGCTCGCATGAGGAAAGAAAATGGAAAGATTTCGTGCGTGAAGTATTATTGGCGACTCGCTAATACGGGAGAGTCAAGGTGAGGATGAAGGGGTATTAGAAGTTCACGCTTGGACGAAACACGCGAGTGAGGCCGCGAGTGGCACGCGACTGATTCACCGAGCGGCTCACGCAAGAAATAGAAAACCACGTGTGTATGTATGTGTGTGTCTTTTTCGCCCGCCTTTCTTCTTCTCTTCTTCCTCGCCACAGAGAGAAATGCCGGGTGTTTTCCATGGTGCCAGATTTGTTTAATTTGGTGCTACCATCGGCTGCTCTTTTATTGGTCTAGAAGGAGATCTTGTGAAGTTTCTCATTGCATTCGACATAGCAATCTCGAGCGAGCGAAACAACAATCGTCGCATGTCATATCGCACATGTAATGAAATTAGATGGAAAAATTAAAGTCATTAGAGTGAAATGCAAATCATCATGCATTAGATTATTTGATCATTTCAAAGATACTCATAGTATTAAGTATCTATTTATGAACAAAGTATTCAATGTACGTTAGGACCTAAACAGAATGGCTGACTTATCATTTTAAGACATGTTTTAAGTCTTTGTCTTAAAATAACGCACAATACTGTCTTATGTCTAAAGTCTTGTGAATACAAATAGCGCAACGCTAAGACTTTAGACATACCCAGATAAGAAACTTTTGTAATAAATTATTGCTTCTTTCCATTCACAGCATTTCGCAATAATTGTCATAAGATGATTCTGCAAAACGCATATCTTTTACTGAAAAAGAATTATAATTAGAAGTTATAAATACTCATCAAATTATGAAGCAAAATTATTTAAAAAATAAAAAATTTTCTTACTATTACTTGAATAATAATTGTACAATTTTATGCTATAACGATTTTTACAATAATTACAAAATTACTTTCTGAAATATATTCAGTAGAGGAGAAGGTGGTATTATGGCCACTGCAGGTATTATGGCCATACGTATTATCTCCATTATTAAATGACGAATTCTAATAATGATTAATGAAATCATTTGTTTAGTAGCCTGTCGTTATGTAGTGGCGGTAATGTGCCAATACACAATAAGCGAGATTTTTTTACAAAGCATTTTTACTTTTGAGCATTTCGAAACTTTTTTAAGATACATTTTAACATTTAATTATACATACTTCCTCATTATTTTTAATCTTAAGTGTGTTACTGCATGAATGTCTGTACACTTGAGTTTTTTTTTGTTTATTAACTTTTTATTCGGTTGTATATATTTTGAGTTATGCATAGTGTTTCGCTAATATGGTCCTCTAATGTGGCAGTTCGTCGGGGCAATAAAATATAATGCACATATATGATTATTGCAAATAGTTTTTTTATTTTCTATAAAAGTCTATAAGAGAGTTTATAAGACTACAATTTTTTAAAGTTTTATTTTAATTTGTAATTTTGAAATCTAATTAAATTTTAAGTTTATTTTGCAAAAACTGTCATCTTGGCAATTCATCTATGCAATAAAATATAATGTTGCAATAAAATATAATGTTTTTTCAACAAAATCAAATTTTAAAATTTATTTTTGTAGTGGACCATATTACCACACCCGTTTCTCTTCGATTCATTTTGCAAGGTTTTACATTTTTATAAATAGTAAGCTATGTAATAAATATTTTGTAATTTTAAGTCTAGAAACTCTTAAACAATATTTTAAGGAATACAATCGTCAAGTTTTAATTTAAAATATTAATTATTAATAAGGTTTTTATGTAAAAAACAAAAAGGTGTTCATAATACCACCTTCTCCTCTAATGTGTTAAGATGATTCGCTCTAATTATACAATTATATAAGAATTTATTTCAGGTATCAATTTTTTTAAAGATTGCTATATGCTACAATAATGATTTTAAAAGTGAGATTTAGACTTATTACACAATATACATATTATATATTATATTTTAAAATTAAAACGATGCTAAAATTTTTTTGCATGCGTTCTTATCTGGGTAGATAGTATTATGCGTTACTTTAAAACAAAGATTTAAATCATAGAACATGTCTTGAAATGATAAGTCAGCTATTCTGTTTAGACCCTTACCTTGTTCAAATTCATATTCGGATTAAAGATTTACTTGTATGTATTTTTTATTTGTTTT
This sequence comes from Tetramorium bicarinatum, assembly GCA_928718305.1. Lineage (NCBI taxonomy): Eukaryota > Metazoa > Arthropoda > Insecta > Hymenoptera > Formicidae > Tetramorium > Tetramorium bicarinatum. The sequence continues at coordinate 23,184,383 of OV788325.1, forward strand.
TAGCATGTAGCTAAAATTGTATTAATTCTTTCTATAAGAAAAATGCAAGACTCTGGCTTACAATGGATAAACATGCGACATCGCGAAAGTTCAAAACCTGCAGGACCGTGCAGCTTAATTCGAACTGTCGCGGTAGAATCGAACGCGTGTCTCTAATCAGCTGTTGAGTCTACAAAGTATTATAGAAAGAATTCACGTGACGCATGACGACGCGCGGGGTAAGAGAGACACGTGGAGAAAGAGAGAGAGAAAGAGAGGCGAGAAGTCATTCGCGTTTAGAGATCAATAAGGGTGTCGAAGATAAGCCGCCGCTGAATACGGGCTGAGCGTTAACGCGTTCGTGCCGGAGCGGATTTTCATGCCTTTTCATTTCCATACGCAACAACAGGTCATACGGCTCGCTGCTCTGCGCTCGTTGCATGCGCTATTATCGTTATGATCGCGTATACCACGCCGTCTCAGTTAGCCGATTAAAAGAAATCGCATCCGAATTAGCCTGGTTTTCTGCCTGTTCCTCTCTCTTTGTCTCTCTCTCTCTCTCTCTCTCTCTCTTCTCACTAGGTTTTATCTCGGTTTAGGCCTCGCTCCGTTCCGTTATCGGACGACTAATTGCGTCGCGGGCGAGCACGCGACCGACCACGACAACGAAACTGGATCAGCGCGCTAATGCCGATCCGCTGTGGAATTTCGCCGACGCTGTCAACCACGCTTAGCGATGATTTGGATAAAATGTAGATCACAGTGGTTATACCCAGAACTGTAGCTACCGTCTCGCCCGACTCGAAGGAACTAAATAATCAGATGGCAAAACTAACAATTTTACGTTGCAGTTGCAATGATATCACACTGAAAAAAATTCTAGTTAAAAATGGACGAATCAGAAAATCTTGTAGGATTGATCAAATATTCTGGTTGTTATAACAGAAATTCTGGTTATTATAGTAGAACTTAATAACTTATAATAACCAGAATATTTCATCAATTCTACAAGATTTTTCTGATTCCATTTTTAACCGGAATTTTTTTTTCAATACAGAAAAAATCGATCGAACAAATCAAGCTTCGAAAAGACGCAAGTTTGCAAGTCGACAAGTGAGATCTTACTCATCGGAAATTTAAATCGTCCTAAAGATATAAAGATATAAATCTCGGACTTTTAGTACCGGAAATGCGTTCTGTCGAGAGACATTTTCAGAGACGCCGTGCACAAAAAAGTGGTCGTTTTCGAAAAACTGTACCCGTCGGCTGCGACAGCTTCACCTGCTGCAGCTTCGTCATCGTTCGTGCGTACGATAAGCGCAAGAGGGGCTCCTGCTCGTCACGGCACGCACTCCCAGGCGGGACGATACCTTTGTAAATTCACCCGGGTTGTAATTCATTGGTCGCTCTCACACGTCCAGAACGCGTGACGGACGCCTTTCGGACCCTCCGTTAATTAAGCTCTTCGGCATCGTATCCTGTTAAGACCGTTAAACGACGCGGTAAATATCTCCCTTTTCTCAAATTGCACGATCGCGAATATACATATTCTGGCAACCATCTTGTAGCTGCAGCTATAAAAAAACCATATTATCAGATGGCAAACGTGACTATATATTCCTTATCCGGAAAATGTAATGCAAGCGATTGTTGATATAATTGAATTGCGTACGTATGCAGCAAAGTTTTAGAAATAAAACTTTGCTGCATACGTACGCAATTCAATTGCGAAATTTGAACAAATAAAATTTATATTACGACAGATTAGGAATAATGACAGTATTATTTTGTACGATGGATTATCTCATATCGCGAAATAATGTTATTATTTGTTTAGTAAATAATTTGTTTACATATATATATTTATAAATTTTATACATATAAAACAAATAATGATACAAGAATTATCTTACATAAACGAAAGCAAGATTGGAAATATTTTAAAACATTTCTAATGGAGTGTTGTTGGCATTGATACAACAGTAATCAATAAAATGAAGGAAACATGGGAATAATTTTCAATTTAAAAAAAATTGAGTTAATTTGATAAATCGAAATGAATATTTCTTGATAATAAAATATTGCAATTTACATAAAATTTTCGGAAAAGTTGCTATGTAATAGGATGAAATAAACTAGGAAACTACAGGCCAAAACATTATTGACGAAATTTCGTCGAGTTTGAGTTTCTGTACAAAGCACGAAGAAACACGTTTTATATCAATCATCGTGTTTCCGCAATCAAGAACAAAATCTTATCTGCGTATGCAGAATGTCGCGAGCTAAGCTAACTGGATCGCTATAGATTTGAACCCTTGATTTCAACCCTCAATCGGCGGATCCACCGTGAACACCACGGTCTAAGGTCGAGCTTAAGGTAGGAGCAAACCCGGGCCATACGTAAGGCTTAAGAGAGGGTCGGCGTGGTATCTAAGGGAGGAAAGGAGCACGCGATCAATACGGGAAGGACTAGCGGTGCCAGACCAAGGCGAGCCCCGTCGACCACCAACCTAACCCGATATCATCCCATCCCATGCACCCACCCAACCTACAGTTACCTTTGACTCAGCCCACGTCTCTTTCTGTCTTTCTCACGCGCACACTCTGACTCACTGCGAGTCACTGCGAATCGCATTTTCTCTCTCTCTCTCTTTCTCTGCCCGATTTCCGCTCATGCTACTATCGACGTCCTTGACTCCCGATCCGATCGCTCGTTCCAAAAGCATCTCAAGGCTGATATTGTAAAGTTCACCGGGTAGCATCAAACGAGCTATCTAAGGACGGCTGCGAGCGATGCGTTCACTTGGCAAGTATTTCACCAAGTTCAGACACGAGTCCCTTCGCTAAGTTATGCCAAATATTACAAGGTTTTACATGATTACACTCTGTACGTAGTAAGCCAAGTGCGATAAGGTCCTATATAATTTAAACTGGTATTAAAATGTCAGATGGTAATGATGTTAACACAAGTCAGACTGATGATGGCAGTGATTGTGAAGCACAGAATTATTCTCAGATTGTCATGAATAATCTCTCGAGCACTTTTTGCTCGATCATTAATATAGAATAAAGATACTACAAGAAAAAAACTATTTATCCCACCTAAATTGATAATATAATTTCATCAAAATACTCTTATGTAATAAAAAATAAAGAAGAATATCAAAATCAAAATACTTTTGAGATTTTGTAATAGCGAGAGGATTAAACATCTCGTCCTAACTGAAATAGTTTTAATGTAGTTTTATAAAAGAAGAAAGAGAACTTTACAAAAAACTGTTTGAGAATTGTGGATTATAAAAAAATCAATGTGCAATGTAACAGGCGATACAAATTTTGTGGTATACAATTTAATAAAAACAAAATTGCTAGGAAGATTAACTTTTTACATCAAGGAATACATCAAGTCAGCGTTGATATTTCGTCGACGAGAGGAGAATATAAAAAAAGGAAATGGGCCGAATATTCTCTTGTACGAAAAATATATACGGGGGATATGTACATTTGATATCATTAAACCGGTGCTGTGTAATTGCCAGCTGCTACCATCTGACCTCTACTAATTTTAAAGATTAGTACGCCGCATGGCATTAATAGTTACGCCGCAATTATATAAAGCTTGAATATTTGCCGTTCCATAAAACGTAATTGGAGTGGACGCGACCGAGGTTTCCTACTAACCTACCTTTTCGCATTGCTCGTTTAATGTCTCTTAGAATTTATTGTTATGTCTGGATACATTCCGGGCGTACGATAGGACGATTAGCGCTTCCTTTCTTTCATTTAGCGCGTTTTTGATCGGATTACGCGTTGAATATTGAAGCCGAAAAAATGTTTGTATGATTGATATAATCCTGAGCTAAACGCAAAATTATAGTTAAATGCTAAATTGTAATTAATGATAAAACGACAAATATGGAAATTACCTTTATACTCTTATTATCGAATATTTTATTAATTTTTATGACTCTCTCTTTCTCTCTATCTATCTATTTCTTTCATTCTTATTTTTTAATGAATATTAGGTAAAGTTTTAGTAAATAGAATCTTTTATACATTTTGCTGCATACTCCAGAAATTTGCAGCTGGTAACGTTGAGCAAAAGTCGACGAGATACGATTCAATTTTACTAAAATCGAATTTCCAGTGAAACGCAATATGCGTGATGTAAAATGTCAGCAAAGCGCTGCGAATGCATTTATTATATTCTCGGAATGCGGTAAGTATTCCCTGGCAATGCGTTTTCCTTTGTTGCTGCCATCGCCGATGGCGGTGAAAGTGTAACGATTATTCAAGAAAAAAAAATAGTTTCGTAGGAAGCGTCGTTTCTGCTCCGTAACTTCCGTGGGACGCGTAAACGCAGTTCGACTTTCGTACTGAATCCGATCGATTTAAAGACGACTGGCCTGTTTATCCAGATCGATGCTTTCCCTTCGGCGTGATGGCTTTTTTAATGCTCGTCGTTCCTTAGTTTACGATCGTCTTTTTAACCTTTTCACAGCTCAGCACAGCGGCAACCTTAATTAAACGCACATGTGAAATCTCCTTTTCTCTCGACTTTCCACGCTTTACGGTTATCAATAATCACAATTATTAGAATTATTTAACCGACGGAATATTACCGCTTAGGTATATATAATGCATCAATAATAAATGTCGCCACTTTTACTAGTTTATTATACATTTTCATATATGTGGAGAAAGTACAAAATATATAAAAGGTTATGAGAACTTTATGCAATTAGATAAACTAAACGACTAATGTACATTTATAATGAAGATTAATTTTAATCTTCGGTGTAACTTATTTTATATCTTTCCTTAGTTCTAAAAATTAAAAAAGGATAAAAAATAATTTAAACATGAGATCATAATTAATTTGTATTGATAGAAATGGAAATAAATGAAAACTATATTATAATATGCATCACATAATTTATGTAAATATCCTGGTATATATTTTTAGTTAAGCAGATTACAAATAGCCATTGAATTTAAAAAATAGAATTTGAAACTGTTATAATCTTTTCCTATCTTGAATTATATCTCTTATAATAATTTAGAAAAAATAAAAAGAATCTAACTAGATCTGTAAAAAATGTAAGAATATTTTTTGATAGTCGCATTTGATTCAACGTGGAAATTGGGTGTTCGCCAAAACAAACTCGTCAGTTACTCTTCAGTATGTATAGTCAAGCCGCGAAAAGTCACGGTCAAGAAAGTTAAAAAGTTGAATGGCTTTGCATACACTGTATGTGCTGTAACACACGTCGCACATTCCGTGTCCGTAAAAGTTCGAGTGTGCGGTTACTCGAAGAAATTACCTGCGCCGCTTCGTGGATATTTCAAGTGCGGGAAGAGAAGCCCATCTAGTACTTATAGACATGCATGCCAACAACGTTACCTTATCCGAGAGAAAAAAAAAACATTAAAGAATCATTTAATTAATAAATTATTACTTTATATAGTACGTTTTTATCTACTTGGAATACACACACATTTACCTACTTACATAAATAAGTTCTTCTAATACAAATTGAGTTTTTAATTATTCATCTTTTTATAATGATATCTAGATGAAATAAAAATTTAGCTTTTTTATTACATTTGATGAGAACTCAATTCTGAAGATATTGAATTTGAAATTATTCATTACGTTTTAAATACTTGTGTTATAAATATTATATTAAATTGCATCTCACGAGACTGATTTTTGTAAGTAATTAATTTCATGCACTGAAAAAAATTTTGATTAAAAATGGACGAATCAGAAAAATCTTGCAGGATCGATCAAATATTCTAGTTATTACAATCGGAATTCTGATTATTATAAGTTCTAAAGTATTGAACTCTATTATAATAACCAGAATATTTGATCAATTCTACAAAATTTTCCGATTCGTTCGTTTTTAGCCAGAATTTTTTTTTCAGTGTGGTTTTTTTCTGGATATACGTATAATACTCCACGATCTGCTATCTAAATCTAAATATATGACTAGGAACCGTGTCTCTTTTTTTGTATCTCAAGCGGTTCTTCGCCGTTCACCCAGTTTGCGCAGAAATCGCGAACTTTCGTCCGGTTGAACGGCTAGGAAACCGCCGGTCGTCCATCCGGGACGAAGTTTCCTATCGCTTCTCGCATACGGAGCAATCAGCCGGGAAGCAGAAGGCACGGCTCGCCGTGGCAGACATGCAACCATCAGCAACAAGTAAGACCTTATAGCACGGTGATCAACTTGGCTGTACGTTCCTTCTCATTCCATCCAGCCAGCCAGCCCCGGCTCTGACTCGCTACTTTGCTAACTCTTGCCGCGTATACAAAATTCACTTAGGTCGACCTGGGCGCATCGCTCGCTCACGCGGAGACGTGATCTAAATTACCGCGCCGCGCCGCGCGAGGGTAACATGCGTGTTATACCTCCACGCCAAGTGGAGGAAAGTCTCTCGCCGCGAGGCCTTGATTGATGTGGAAAGTGGAGCTTACTCCTGGCTCGATGGCCCGAAAGAATAGCGATTGTTCTGTCGTGTTTCTGTCGCAAGGCCCATCGAGCGACGATAGCGGATCTTACGAGAGTAAGCTCTTCTTAGCGAGACGAGTAAAACTAATACTCTACGTTGTAACTTTAAAGGAAGAAATCGCTGAAAATAAGCGGTGAAGGATAAATAATTTTCCACATTCACGTGTGCATTATAGACAAATGTATGTATACTCGTTTAAGCCGTACGTGAAAAATACCGTTTGTGTTAATTCATTCAACCGTGAAGCATGTCATTTCGGGTTTATGACGTTTAAGTGGCGTTTTGTGCTCAAAGCATCGAATGACATGAAAACGACGAGTTCCAGGATCGCGAACGGTAATGTTCGTGACTCGAAAGTAATCAAAGTCACGGAGACCAGTGCCTGCACGGTCAGGTTTCGAATGGACCTCCATTTGTGTGTAATAAATTATTATTTATTACCCCCCCTTAAAAAAAACATCTAAACATAAGAATAATATTTTGTAAATTTATACGTATGGAAAACATCTCCATCTTGTCCCTTTCCTGATAATTATAGATGTCAGCTTTGCCATCGTATTATCTCAATTGCAGCGAAAGATGTGGTTACCCCGTCAGTATCGTAGCATTAGTAGCATCTTTAGGGTGTAGCTGCTCGCAGTCGGAGTTGCGGCGGGAAGCGTAGATGTGGTAGCGAGCACCGCAAAAGAAGAAAGAAGGGGGTGGGAGAAAAAAAGAGCGAGAGAGAGAAAGAGGGAGGAGAAAAATAGCTCGGTTATGATTACGGGTTACCGGGTGGCGGGGGTCGCCCCGACCACGACCCTCTTTTACCGCTACCGCGCGGCGTAGCTGCCGCGTATTAATGCGATACACGATAGCCTGGTGGCTATTAAATAAAAAATATGAGAGCAAAATGGCTGCTTTCGCGACGATACGTCACTGAGAGGCGTGATTTGTACCGAAGCCCGAGCCGCCGCGCTGGGGTAAAAATTGGTCGAGCCGCCGTGTACCAGAAAGGGGGACAAGCGGACCGGGCGCAAGGGGGTTAAGGGAGGGGGAGGGGGAAACGCCGCGGCCCCTGCTAGAGCCGACCGCTGAAATTTCGCCTGCAGAGATATATCAACAACATAATGCACAGGTTCGTTGCATTTTGATCGGGCTCTGTCAGCGCTTTAACGGGTAATCTCGCAGCGGTACGTTTCGTATCGGCCGGTTTTCTCGGCTTTTTGTCCGACTTTACGTTCCTCGGCCTTTGTTCCTCCCCAAAATTCTTGCCGATCCAGCGGGATGCAAATCAACGCGGATCTCCATTCGCGAATTTTTTTATTCCATCTCAAATCAACTATCGCGCGATGCAAAGTCTGCAGGATCTGGGCACCTATTATGAAACTGTTTGGAAACGTTTCCGATTGAAATAATTCCGTTTTCTTGGTCGTTTATCGTCTATTATGAACATGCAGACAAATTATGAACAGTGGGAATGATTTCGTTTTACCTTATTATGAACATTCAAAAAGATTACGAGACGATTGGAATGATTTCGACATCTCACAAGCAAGTAAAAAAGATTTCGATCGGAATTAAATTACCCTATAATTAGGGAATTAAGAATTAAATAAAATGTTGACAGCCGTTTAACAGACATTGATAAACGTTTAAAATTGCTGAATTAAAATATTAAATTGTTATCCCATTTTAATTTAATTATTTATTTTATTTATTTGTGTGTTATAATTAAGTGTGACATTATAATCAAGTTTTAACAACGGTAATTACTCTGAATATTTTTTTATGTTATATACATTGTATATTATAATTTTATAATATATTATAATAAAATTATAATATACAAATACATATGTATATTTAATTTTATTGTATGGTATTATTTACATATCTTTTTCTTGCTATATATGTATCAGTTAGCTGTATTGCGCCGTGAAAGAGAAAGGTATCGTCTTGCTGCAATCCAACGTAATCGTCTCTTTCGGAGAACAATTAGAGATATGTCCAATTCATTTCTTATTCCGGATAATGAATTTATAGGACTATATCGATTATCAAAACATTTAATGCAAATTCTTATACAAAAAATAGAACCACATCTCTCTCCATGCGAAAGAGCTATTGTAATTCCAAACCGTATTAAAATAAAAAAAAATGTATTTAGGTGCAAGAAGTTTATTACATACATTTGTGTGCAACACAATATTTTAGGTATTATGTACTCTAAATTTCTACGCTCAAGGTAATTATCAAAACGCTGTTGGAATTGACAGTAGGCTAAATATAGCACAGCCTACAGTTAGTATTATTTTAAAAGAAATTACTTTGATTATAAACCAATATATGTTACGTCGATGGATACATTTCCCTACAACTCAACAGGAAATTTAAGAGATTGTACAAAAGTAAACAACAATTATTATTTAAAACATTTTCTCTTATACGTTACGTATAAAATAGTACGATTCAATCCTCTAGCTCTAACAAGAGTGACTACTTCGATGTTTAACAATTGAACAATAATTGAACAACGTTCAACATACGCATCTCGCGTATGCTATCGAAAGATCCACACGTAGTATCTTTCGTGAACGTCAGTTGCATCACTCGCTAGATGAATGGGAGAGTAGATAAATCGAGCTTATTTGAAATATCGAGCAATAATATATTTTTATATTTTTTATTTTTAATTGAAAATGGATGGACGAAAACGTTTAAGCGATACACAATACAAGAAACGCTTGATTTAAGATAGAAAGAGAATTGTTCAATTGTTGGAAGTTTTATATGCTACAAAAAGAAATTGAATCTTTCCTTGTAAAACCGAACACGTCAGTTGTCGCAGATATCAATATATTTACATCTATTTCGCTATCAATAAAAATCGTTTTTCAATGTGGAGTTGCCGATAATGATGGTTTTACTTTTATACAGTTATACAAGGCGTTAATTATTTACGACCTACTGAGTATACAGTGTTATTTTTAAATGAAAAATTAAGTAAAAAATATATTTTTTTCTATTATGCTTAATAAATAAGATAGTTAAGATCTTAAATAAATTGTAATCATTGTCTTCTGCTGCCAAAATACCAATAGAGCGCTTATGTACTATCGAGCACGCAGCACACAGTTCTATGTTTATCTAAAAGACGACGTTGATTGACTAAAATTCATTTTAAAATATCTTCTTTTTAACCATCGTAGGAAAAAGGATTTTTTAATTCTTAATTTTTTATATAAGTATGTGTGTGTGTGTGTGTGTGTGTGTGTGTGTGTGTGTGTGTGTGTGTGTGTGTGTGTGTGTGTGTGTGTGTGTGTGTGTGTGTGTGTGTGCGTGTGTGTGTGTATACTTAGTGGACGACAGGTAATTAACAGCCTATACATTATAAATTACAAGAATTTGAAAATTAATCTTTTTTGTTTTGGAAAAATGTTAGAACTGCGGAGAGGAAGAGAAGACTTAAAGTATGAAACTAAGCATATAAAAAAAAACTGTGGATACTGTAATTATTGAAGAAAATAGGCAAGGAAATGGAAATGTTAACAGTGTGGAAAAAGAAAGATAGTTCTATTGATTCTTGGAAAAAATTCATTGGTTTGAATGACACGCACTTGGTTTCCAATTTCGGACAAAATTAAATGCTACCTTATTAGCAAAGAACCAGATCAAGGAAAGGATGCGAATTTTGAGTTGAGTGCACGAAATTGCGGCAACGGTACAATAATTAAATTTAATTTTGGTTCGAAACAAGAATAAGAAAAACGATGAAAAAATATCACGTACATGGTTCATATATTGTAAAAAAAGATAATGTTTTTATTGCTTTCCTTGCTTACTATTTGAAACTGATCAATCATCAAAATTTAGTAAACCTGAAGAAGGTTTCTGTAATGGAAGAAATTGAATCCGAAACTTTCTGAATATGAAAACAAGCAGGCTCATCATACGAACTATTTGAAATAGCAAAAATTGAAACGTGATTTAAAAATGTGAGCATCTATAGATCGAGATTTACAACACATATTGACCGAAAAAGAAAGGAATTATGTTTTAAAAACTATCATTGATGCTATTTTATTTTGTGCTCAAAATAATATCGCTCTGAGAGCACATGGACAATTAAAAGAGGACAGCGGTATTTTCCTAAATCTTATTGAACTTATTAGTCGATCAAGATCTTTTGAAACATCTTTCAAACCACGTACGCATTACCTATCTTTCATCAAAAATATAGAACGAATTCGTTTATTTATTGGGAAAGCACATCCGCCAAAAAATCATCAATGATGTAAAAGAAGCAAAATATTTCACATAATTTTTGACTCCAGACATCTCCCATGTAGAACAGATGTCTCAAGTTATTAGAGAGGTTTGATTATGTTTTGTTTTTTTCTTTAAGCCTTGTGCTTGTTTTTAATGGGAAATATGTATATTTATCTTCAGTTGCAAATTAAAATTCCCCTGAGAAACCATTTGCTTGGAATCGGATCGCGAATCGGATCTCATCTATATTTATTTGCACCTTTGAGGCTTTCTCGCTTTTCGCCGGTCGATCGTCGTGCATCACGACTACTCGCGTAATGGCGGCATCTTGACGCGAAAAATGCAGCCGTCCGCATATTTTCCCCCACGAGTGGCGCGCGAGTTAGTGGCCGGAGAAAAGTTTATTCGAGTTTCATAAAGGAACGAAAGCTGAGAGCCGTGCGCGCTCGACGGGGGGCCCCCCGCCGTGTATCGTGCGTTCGCGCCGGGTGATAATTTCCGAGAGACGACAGAAATGGATTGGCGAAGTATGTTTCGCTCAACGATCGAAAAATCCGGCCGTCCGGCCGGATAATCAGCGTTTTATTAGTTTACTTCAGAGACAATCAAGCGCTTCTAGCGTCGCATGCGCTAATTCGCTAAAAAAAAGTTGCCCCGGTTAATTGCAGGACCAAATGGTGCAAGAAAAAAAAATATTTTGCATTATAAATATACAAAAATAATTCTTTGACAAAATCCCGAATTCATCACACTTTGATTTAATTCTAACGATTCTCTAAATGTAAAAGCTGCAGTAAACAATTAAAATAAAATGCAATTTAACGTAAAAATTAAAAATATTAGATGTAACAATTGTGTCCATGCATACTTTGTTTTGGCGAGAATTTTATCATATTTTTTTTTATTGTCGGAATTTCTTCTAACAATAATTAGGATTCTATTATTTTTACAATTCGAGGAATTTTCATTTACGGAAGAAATTTCCAACACGTGATACTCTTTATTATTTTCTCGGCCTAATTTTCTTTTCCAAGTCGTGACTCGTGTGCGGATTTGCGAAAATGGCGGTGTTTAGTGTGGCGAATTACCGGCGCGACGGTTTCGTGTCGAGTTGATCGAAGAACGCTTTTCGGTCTGCTTGAACCTTTTACGCCGGAGATTCAGGAGAAACAGTTTCTCTCTTTCACCCTGTCCCTCTCCTTCTCCTTCTGTCTTCGCGCGCCATGGCAGAAGTGACGAAAAAGGGCAGTAAACGTTTTACGCGAGGAAACTTTCGTAGAAGTAATGTATCCGCATACCGTTTAAAGAATAGTAAGTATTAAGTAGGAAGGTACCTCCTTGCACGCTACTCACGAAAAACGATACTTTAACGCGGCAAAAGGGAAAAGTCTGTGTATTTGATTTCAGTTGTTTCTTAAATATTCAACGTTTAGCACGAGAACCACGTTTCGCGTGTCTTCGCCGTACTTGCTGTCGCGCTAGAAACTGCCTTCTCGACAATTTAACGTAGGTGCTGTGTATCAGCGTATCGTCCATTAATTTAATTCGCCAGTGTTAAATAAGACTGCCAGTACATTATCCTCGAATGTCGATTGTTAACGTTTAATCTGATTTCCGCGAATCGGCTCCATAAATACACTGAAAATAATTTTGATTAAAAACGGATCAGAAAATCTTGTAGGATTGCTCAGATATTCTACTTATTATAATAGAAATTCAGACTATTATAATAGAACTCAATATTTTATAATATACCAGAATTTCTATTATAAGAATCAGAATGTTTGATCAATCCTACAAGATTTTTCTGATTCGTCCGTTTTTAACCAGAATTTTTTTTTCAGTGTAATAAATTACAATTAATCTCAAAAATTATTTCCGAATATGAGTGGCGAATCGTTATTGGCAATCTTATTTAAAAAAGAAAGACGCAATACAAAAGGATATCAAGTTTACGCTTAGGACTAATAATGATTTTTAATTATGATATGGCAGTCCGGCGGGCGTTCGCTGCCGCTTCTCTCGAATGGAGTCCCATTATACTTCAGCCGTTTGCCTTTTTGATATCATGATGCGAATGCGCGTTATGATGGCGATAAATTCAAATTAACAAATTAGATGTCCCTGGTAGTGGACACTGTCTCAAATCAGCAGCGTGAAACCGCCCTCCAAGCGTGAAAATATTTAATAGGTGTATCCACCGTACACGTTCTCAGCAAAAACACATTAAAGCGAGCAAATTAACTTTCCTCGGTCGCGAATATTCTTCATCGAGTCCTACCTTGAACATCACGGGTGTATTTAATTAGAAATCTACCCAGTATTTTGGGGTATCTTTTAAATTAGTATAATTTCATACCAATTAAAATTAACTGAAGCTAAATAATTTAAATAATTCTTCGATTATTTTAAATTAACATATATTTCAAATATGTAAATAATTGTGAAGACTTAAACAAGACACTTTATTTCTCCGGAAAGTTATTAAAAATTGCTAGACTATAATTATCCAAGGAGCTAATTTTCTGGACGTAGGCGAGTTTCTATTAGCACTCTCTCTATTAGCGAGTTTCTATCAGCTCTCTCTGCATGAGACAAATCTCTCGAGCGCCTACGAGGACGGAGGGATGGAAAACGCAGCGTGGTTGCAATGTGATCTACACGCAGCGGCGGTCCGGCGGGCGCTGATTTGATGCCGTGTAATTTGATAGACGCAGAATTCCCCTCCGCGAGAGACAAGACGTCGTGCCGCGTCTAAACGAGTCGTTCCCTCAATCGCTCTCTCGCCCGCGTATACGCGATTCACGGTATAATTGGGGAAGGGGTATAAAAATCCGATCGCGCCGAGCCGTAATTTCGAGGATACTCTCGGTGGTGGCGGCCGGCTTGTCATAAACCGGATTTACCGTCGGGGTTCGTAAAGTTTATGAGGATCGGCGAAACGGTATATGGCGCGTGGAAAGGAGAGACGCGGCGCTATTTGTCGGGGGGGGGGAGGGGGAGGGAAGTCGGGAGGATGATCGGAGGGAGGTGGTAGAGGCGTAGGAGGCAGGCGAAGGGAGGTCCTGGAAAGCCGGCTTCACGGAACCCGCGCGAATTGTATAAATATGTTATTGATATACGAGACGAGGATGGCGTGAGGTAGATTACCCGGAAACTGGTATCCAGGTTCAAGGAACACGAGCCGGGCTTGAGCCGAGCCGAGGCCCGGTCAAGAAAATCAAGCGCGACCCGATTGCATCGCCATTTTCATAAATCGATACCGTGTCTAGAAGATACGCGCTCGCGCGCGTTGTTGATTTATGCCTCGTGATATAGCCACGGTTGCGTCGAACTGTAATCCTTCGGACGTCTGGGCTTGAGAAAGCTCATCTCTTATGCGGTTTTAATAAAATAATAAATAATCTTACTTAGAAAGGTGCAAGAAACCGATATGCCCGTGAAGTTACTTATAATTTTATGTTTAATTATTTTATATTTATTTATTATAATGAATTAAATTATTAATCATAATTTATTATAATTTATTTATTATAAATTTATTATAAAAAAAATTTATTATAAAAAATAAAAAATTTTATTTATTATATCTAATAATTTTATATTTAATTATTATAATGGTTTTTAAATATTTTTAAACCTTTTAAATTTATAATTTTATAAATTTGTTATGCGTTAGAAACTTTGTCATATTATAATTTATAATTGTCTTGTATTATATGTACTTTTATAAAATACTTGTCTAAATTCTAGTTTCATCTTTTCTAAATTTAATTTAAACATCATGTATATAATTCCTTAATACATAAAGTCATCTACGAAAGAAGAAGTTGCAGATAAATTCATACATTATTTTGATTGATACAACGCGAGAAGAGAAACATTATAAAGCTGTGATAATTTTCTTAATTCCCTCATAAAGATGATACCGGCCACATGTTGTCGACATAATTCCATGTTGCTCATCGTTTCGCGACTCGAGGGCACGTGTCATCGAGGCCCATTCAGGATTTAGCTTCGGGCGTACAAGGGCATACATAACGCAATTAACGAGCCGACAATTAATCTGCCGTTACGCTGGTAGGATTGTTCGATTGTAGCGATGCACGTCGGCTCGCGCATGAAATCGTACCGTTCGTATACGTAAGTATAATATTCTACACCCGTCCCTCCTGATCTCTTGCTCTATTCTGATCCTCTTTACTGCTCTTCCCCCCCCCTCTCTCTTTCTCTCTTGCTCTCGCTCTTTCTCCCTTTCTCTCGTGCCGTTTGTCCTCCTTCTCTTTTTCTCTGTCGTATTCGCAAACTCGCTCCCTTTCCCTCGTGTGCGCACCTAAAACGCAAGAAAGGGAACGTAATAGCCTTGCATGATACACGGCCATTAATCCGTGTATATACCCTTCCATACTTTGGAGGAATAGACACCTCGTACGCCTCGGTTTCATAGCCGGTTCATCAGCCGGATATCTCCCTGCTCTTTCTCTCTTTCCTCCTCTCTTCCCGGGCCTCCTCCCGTTCTCGCTTCTCCCTGTCTCTTCCTCTCACTACCGATGATTTAATTTCGGCGCGCGCTGTGCTACGACGCGACTTGAAACTCTTTTATATCATATGAATCAATTCACTTTAGCCATTTAAAAAGTGTACTTGAATAGCCGGGATATTTTGTAAAAGAATTCAGACTTGCGTTGAGAGAACCTTCCTTGATTTTATACAACGTATTAAAATATCGTGTGTGCTACGTTTAACAAAATAATAATATTGCGATATATTTCAATTAAAATTATACTTCGAGAAAGATATTAAGAATACATACAGAAACTTAGTTAAAAAATGGTTTTGCAAAAATAAAATCAAAGAAGAAAAAACGATATAATAAATTTAAAATAATATATATGTAATATGTCTTTTACTTTCTATTTAATAAAAGTTTTATTTTTCCACTGTTAAATAAATAGCAACATAAATTATTCATCATTTAATTGCTATTTATCCTTGTTTATTTTCGCGAAAGAAAAAGAAGCAAAAATTTTCGTTTATTGTGACAAATCCACGAGTTGTCTCATTTGATATAATAGACTGTTACATTCGGGATTGATCAGAGAAAATATATCTATTTTCGTCGTATAGTTCGCCTCACTATATACTTTATTTCGTCGAAATAATATACGAAACTCCCTGCCCTCCCCTCGACCGTAGTTCCTTTCAAACGTGACGTCGAATCGTATCGTTTTTCTGACAGACAGTTCCAATCACGGGTCGTCATTCGGTAGCACGCCCGTTTCTCTTTTCTTGCCTGCTCGTTCATCTCTCCATCTGTTCGCATGCACTCACACCACCAACCGTCGATCAATCGTGAATCGTAGACGGTGCTTATGGCAGGTGAATGTATCGCGCAGATAATATCGCTGCTCGAAATGGAGTCGATCGTTTGTAGTTGCTGACTTATCATATCGCGGTTGATTGGTCCTTAACGATTAGAATCAATAACCCGAGCAACGATCTTTTTTTTCCATTTACGCGGATTGACATAATGGCCTCTTGCATAAGTGTTTAAGAGATTAATATCGTTGGTGAGTACGTTATAAAAATAATAAATTAAAATTTAACATAAATTGGAAAGGGAAATATTATTATACTTATCTCTAAATATTTATGCAAGAGATTATTAATCCGTGTAAATGGAGAAAAAAATTGCTATTTTTGTTATTTAACCAGTCTTTAAGAAAAATATGGAAACCAAAAATTTTACAATAAATTAAAATTAAATATAATTATTATTATTAGATATTAAGTTTTATTTAATTCTAAATGCATATTGTGCATTCCGAGTTTAAATGAGTGCTGAGTTTCTTTCAACGTTAATATTCGGCGATATTTATTAAACTAATAATTCGTGAAAATTGCGTAGAATTGTACTCTAAATATCAACATTTCTATTATGTAACATAGAAGACGTTTCTTTGACACGGACTGATATCTCCTACTCAATTTCTAATCGTAAAGAATTAATAAAATATATACGTATATAAACGTACGCATGAAACATTTGTACTGCTGACAAAGTCATCAGACCATAACTTGTGATACGCACTTCCGTTACCAGGGACAGACACATCGCATCGTAAATCGCTTGAATATTTCACGCGACTCGTCGCCGTCACTTATTTCTCGGGCGCGGATCAGAGACGAGATCTCGTTCGTGGCAGATAGATTTCTCTGCCACGGTTAGCGAATTGAGACGATCGATCGAGAGCGAAGAGGAAGCAGGTGTCTCTCATCACGGCATGCGATAAATATGAGTGCGCGCGCGCCAGGCTGATATGCATTTTTTAAATTTCGTACATCCAAATGAGGTTGTAAATATGGGCTGCTCTACGTAATGAGCGCACTCGACGAGCGTACTCACCTGTAGGAACATTTCGCCGTCGAGGTGATGATGGTCGTAAGCAGCGAGCGCTGCCAGCTCTCTCGCTCTGTAATGCGAGTCGTGGTGCGAATTCTCCTCCTTATCCTTGTGCATCACCACTGTAACAGAGTAAAGTAGATTATGAAGATACGAGCTCGAGGAAATCAGAAAGTCTGTAATAAAAATCGTTCGTTTGTCGAAGTACTCGTTATGATCTCTACTCGTACGTTAATCCACGTGAATCTCTCTTTTTCTCTCTCTTTTTCCTATTTCTCCATTTCTTCGTCATGTATATCTCACTCTTTTTGTTATTCCTTGAATTACAGCGCGTGATTCAAACCAGTTTCCCTTTGACTCGATCGGTTCTAATAGTGATTAATATCTACAAATATATTATTTTTTGTTGAATTGACATATAATCTAATTGGTAATTTGTACTTAATGTGCCTATTTATTTATAATATATATCCTTTTAACGATTACATCGGGACCTTCATGCTAACCGAGTTGATTTCTAATGTTCCCCGACAGTTTCAAGGCACGAAATGGCGAGAGTGCGAAAAAATAGTCGCTGCCGTATGGAAAAAAGGCGCATTAACGCGATAATATACAACGCCGGGCATAAAAAGTGCCGAGGTAACGTCGTCGAAAACGTGCGCGGAGAAAGAGGATAATTTCGACGGTGCAATTAAATTTCAATCAAGCGGCATACTCGTCCGCGAATCTTAATAAGATGCCCTCCGTCCCCTTGTGCCTCCTTTTTTATCACGTCGACCGCAAATCACGAGAATGATTAGAGGGCTAAGCGGGCACCCGTCATCATCCCTCGGTACACGAAATGCGAAAACGAGGCGCCCACTCGTGCAACCCGGCCGTAATCACAATCAGCTTTACGATTTCTTTATTCCACCGCATAAACTGCGGTAGGCACTTTCTAGTCGCCGGCCTTAGAACTTACGACTTGCGATTTTTACGATACTTCTCGAAATCTCATTGAAAGCTGGCGCTTAGTCTTCGAATTACGGGTCACTCTTTGGAGTAACGATATTTAGTTTACCTTGCCATGTAAATAATATATATTATATAATTTATTTTGAGACAGAAAAGAAGACAACACTGAAAGAAGAATATAGTTTCTTTTGGATCCAACTACAATTTTACAGTATTTCTAACGATAATTAAGGTTAACATAATGACGCATATAGTTAAGTTAATCATAATTATCGTTAGAAATACTATAAAATTATGGTCGGGTCCAAAAGTAACTATATTTTTCTCTCAATAAAGAAGTAAACACTGTTAGAAGCAATATGTGAATATCACACATTTTTTGCATGTGATGTGTGTTTTCCGTTTTAAGACATCTATGAGTGAATTTTTAAAAAATGTGTGATATTCACACGTTTTTAATCAAAGTATATGATGTCATTGCTTCCAACAGTAAATATAAGATAAAAAACTTGAACGTGATTACGATATTTTGACCTCCATTTTCAATTTAACAAAAGATGAAGATAGTTTGTGAAAATATTTTGTGCAAAGAGAGAAAGAGCGAAAACACGAACGGTCGATTTACGCAAGACGGCCGCATAAAGGATATTCATGAGCGATTTGCATAGGCGATCGCTGATCGCGATTGGAGATTATCACCGATGGAAAAGGACAACGACAGAATTAATACCGTGTCTCGATAAGAGCAAAGATGTGTTTCCGGTGCTTCGTCCGACTGACAATCGGCCACTATAATACTTGAATCACATATACAATTCAGTTTGCCTCATCGCGCGTTGCGTTACATCGTTCGCGCATCGACTGCCCGGATTAAAAGTCATTAAAGTCAGCCGTAACAAACCGAGTCGGTTATCAGATTTGTCATATTATACGCTGTAACGTTGGTTGCAGTTTGCAGATTTTTATGAAAGATTAAAGTGACGATGACGTCGGCGAGGGAGCAACTGAAAAGGGCGACTGACACTTTTTACCGTAACGCAAATTTATGTTTCTCGGCCAGCGATAATTAAGGCGATTACTGTCAAAGATATAAATTTGACCAACGTTTCTATATAAACTCCATTACCGATATCAACATTTTTTGTCATAATAATATCATAATAATAATAATATCATAATAATATAATAAATCGTTAAGCTTTCTCATTCTAGATGAACAAAATGAAGTCGCACTACGTTAATTGCATTTTGTTTTCAAATCTTAGCGGAAAAGCGAAAAAAAGGAACAAGAAAATGAAAAAACTGCACATTATTTAATATATAAGATCTGATTGTAAACTCTTATCTATATAAATATATTCATTTATTTATGTACAATAAAATTATTTAATTTATTTATAAAGTAAGCATTCGTGATTTAAAATTTTCACGAATTTTGAAAAGATAAGCTTTGTCACATTCTTTTGCTTTTTAGATAGAAGCTTGTCCCAAATTGCATTATGGATGTTACAGTGCAAACAAGATCCGAAAGCCGGCGCTTTGTTTCGCACTCGCACGTTGAAGTCCCGGCGACGTTAACGCGACCGGTTTATTATTTAGCACGACGGTGGTCTCGTATGTTCTAATTATGGCGCGCATATTAAGCAGGAGGCAAGCAGGTGTATGGAACTGTAACAGATCGACGGTGTATTATAGGGTTTAAAAGGAAGTGTCGCTCACATCCTGTCACGTACGTATCGACGTCGTTCCTCGGGCCCACCGTTAATCCGCTTGCGCTTAAGTTGTTCGGACATCGATAGTCCTTGTACATTTTCTCGCGAGGGAAAGGAGGAGAAGCGCGCACGTTTTTAACGAAAAATTTCGGCCCACTTTCATGATTTATTATCTACACTGATGCATAAATTACTTTACGCTGTGTAGTAAAGTGGAAATTACGACCATATAAATATACGAATAAGGCAACAAAGAGAAGGTTTGCGCGCAAGGTTTATCTTAAAATATATAAATATTTAAGGAGAGCGTGGAAATATACACGCGAAACCCTTTCTGTTTAAGTATTTTGCTTTAAGTATTGAAATAATTACTCGAATATCACGTTCAACTCGAACTTGTATTTCCACTACTGTTTTAATTAAACTTCCCTCCGTAAATGAATACTTAACGATATTTATTCAGGTCTACCCTCTCGCGTTTTACAGATTTCGCTCTCGCATGATACAATGACGAGTCATTTCTGTCAATTCATCATCATTCGATCGCTAAGTCAAAACATTCGTCTATTCATTTCTTCCTCGGAAATCCGACTAGAGCTTATACTTGAATATTAATTCTATCTTATCTCGAGCAAGAAATCTAGTTATTCTTCTTCAGAATTTCGCATACAAAGGATATTAATGTATAATTAAATTGTCTTAAACTCAAGCTGCATCTCACTAAACGTTGTAATTATACACACATTAACGTAGTTGATTATAATTAATTATAATTCTACTTATATCAAATAACTGCAATTAACTGGCAAATGAAAACAGATTTTGCCTATGACGACGGTGACCATATTTCTCTCTCTTTGAAAAAAATAATCATCTATCCTTCTTCCACAAACAAGTGCAATGTAAGTTTATTATTATCATTAATATTTCTCCCTGAATATATATTTATATGAAAAAAGTAAAATTTTGTAAACTAAAACAATTATATGTAAAAAAAGAAAACATCTTTATTTAAGCATTACACAAAATATGCAAAGGCAGTAAAGGTTGAAATATAGGATATTTTACAGAATTTTTCAGAAATAAAGGACAAAAGTGAATTTAAAAAAATAATAAAGGACACAGATCTAAAATAAAGGACTGTTAAAGAGGGATGCCAGAATCGGACTGACATCTCGATTCCGCGAGGCGCAAACCCGCGAGATCGTCGCGAGTGTCGCCGTGAAGAGCATCAAATGGGCGACGGTTAGTGTGACAGAAACAGCGATTCGTGCACCGGGAGATGTGCGAGAGCAGGGTGCAACGGTCACTCGTAAACAGTCGCACGCAATGTCGTGAGGCACGCGGCGTCGCCGCCACGCGACCCTCTGGGACAGGATCCATTAGGGCGAGCGTCGTCAGAATGACCGCAGGATGCGCGGACGGACGAGAAGGCCGCGGTGATCCCGGGGACGTATACGCACATGCGTATCCGGCCGGGCAATCCGATTTTCGATTGTCGTAAAACCGACGGACGGGGGAACCGCCACCGGGTCATTCGGGTCCAACGACCATGCCTAATGCCCTCTGAAACAATATGACTTCGCGGCGAGATATCGCGAGGATGTTTGAAGCGGTAACGACAAGACGAACGGAAACGTTTGTCTGCGGGATACGTGCCGAATGACGCGGAATGTTTGCGCGCACTGAGAGAAAAATATAGTTACTTTTGGCCTCAACCATCAATTTTATAATATTTCTAATAATAATAAATATGATTACCTTAACTATATGCATAATTATGTTAACCATAATTATCACTAGAAATACTATAAAATTGTGGTTGGGTCCAAAAGTAACTATATTTTTCTCTCAGCGCGGCCTTGTGGAAAACAAAACGGGGAAGATGTAGAGGAAGATTAACGTAAGACTGTCGCGGATCTTTAAGATCCCCAGATGCGGGAAATGCGCGAAGAGGGAGGAAGAATTACTCAAAGGCTAACTGCGACCATTAACGCGCGAGCGTTAATCACATACGTCCACCGATGTTAACTTGACTCTCCCGTTTGTCCTCACGTATATAATCATACTTAAAGCACGGTGTTATATCGATAACAGGTGGAATTAACAACAGCAACCGGCGGGGCGGGAGGAGCTGTGTGAAACTCGCCGGAAAAACGTCGCTCGCGGGCAACAGGCATAATCGCGATGAGGGCGGAAAAGACAAAGAGAAAGACAGAGAGAGAGAGAGAGAGAGAGAAAGAACGGAAAATAACGGGCGACGGGCGCGCAGATGTAATCTCCGAGCGCGGGGAGGTCGCGCCATCGCGATGCCGGTGCAATCAGTAGTAATAATTATACTTCCTCCGGCAAGGTCAGTTTATGAACATATATACGCGCCGGAGAGGAACGCAGGAAGCGGCGGGATCTAAAAGCGGAGGCGGAGGCCAATCAGAACGCCGCGCGGAGCGTCCAGCGAGAGCTGGAATGGCGCGCTCGGGGAAACGCGCGCTCTCTCTCTCTCTCTCTCTCTCTCTCAGATGTTTACATCGCGCGGTATCGCGCTGGTGCCCTTCGCCAACTTTTATTCGCCCACGCCTGCCGCACACCGAGCGTCAATGAGCCGCTGGAAATTGGCGCAATTGAATGTAGCGTTATTTTTAGAAATTATCGTCGCCGCGAGATCGCTGTGTGAATCCCTCCGCCGAGGCGGAAGAGCTCGCGCTCTTCGCTACCAAAGTCACGAGTGACGGTCATTTTAAACGGTTCTACTCGATTGTTAAAGATTTGCGAATTTTCACAAATAAATTTATATTTGTAACAATTTTATTTTGTATCTGTAATAATTTTCACTTTATTTCGACAAATCGTCCGCTTCATCTTGTAAAAAATGAAAATAGGGTACTCTACACTGAAAAAAAATTCTGATTAAAAATGGATGAATTAAAAAATTTTGAAGGATTGATCAAATTTTTTGATTATTATAGTAGGAATTCTAGTTCTATTATAATAACTAGAATTTTTATTATAATAACCAGAGTATTTGATTAATCCTACAAGATTTACTGATTCGTCCGTTCTTAACTAGAGTTTTTTTTTTAGTATAATAAGATAGAAAGGAGAATGGAAGCTTAAAAACGTTCCAAAATTATATAAACATAAATATGTATTTGTTTTAATTTCAATTACGTTTTTATTCAATAACGTTAGATTTGTTGCCTGAATTTCCCAATTAATCAATAAGATGAAGAATTTGCATAGAACAAAATAAAATCAGTGAGGTTCCTATAAAAATTTGTTCTGAATACTTTTTTGTACGAAATAAACGCACGAAGGATAAAATTAATTGTCCATCTATCTTTCTCTCGTCAGTGAATCCCGATTCGTTTACAATCACGAGAGCCAGGATCGGAATTCCATGCACTCGACCGTCGCCCGCGTCAACGACCGTTTTCATTAGAGATCGTCCCTGCGATCGCTCGGTCGCTTCATTAAGCACCGCCGCCCTCATTTATATAGACGTCTTTGAAGTGCAAATAATGACGCTGCTCCTCAGGGGTGCCTTTCCTACCTACCTCCTCGCGGTGACTTGCGTTTTACGCACCCCGCCGCCACCGGCGTCGACCGCGGCCGGCGGTCGTGCGAACCGGGCTAAGTGAACGGTTAAATAAGTGATTATCTCCCGATCGCATAATCGATCGATGATTGATGGTGCCGCGAGGCACACGATATTAACAAGCGCGCCCAACATTAACTGCTCACTGGGCGCGCCCGACCACCCGTTAGATTGTTTCCGATGTCACGCGGAGAAAGGCGACGTCCGCCGGTGTGATTTGGGAGGGCAAGCATTTGTTTCGTTTTGTAATTACGAGGACGTCACGGGGTGTGTGCTTGCTGAATAAACGTGTTAGCGAGTTTGCATGAAATGCCGTAAATTCGAAAGAAAAACCGCGAAAAATGATGAAGAAATAATAAGAAAATATTATACCGGCTTATCTTAAGAAATTTGTATCCAAAATCTAAAAAAAAGATTAATAAATGAAAAGACATTAGACGTTGATAAAAAAAAATACAGTCATCCTTTGTTCGTTTAGCATTAATAATAAATCATACACTGAAAAAAATTCTAATTAAAACCGGACGAATCAGAAAATCTTGTAGGATTGATCGAATATTCTGGTTATTATAAATAGAACTCAATACTTTATAACTTATAATAACCAGAATTCCTACTATAATAACCAGATTATCTGATCAATCCTACAAGATTTTTCTGATTCGGCCGTTTTTAACCAGAATATTTTTTCAGTGTGGTCACGGATCGTAGCCTTTTGTTTTTCTTATGTATATGGCAACATTAAAATAAGAACATAATTATATAATCGTACACTGGCATCTCTCGGAAATAATTATAGAGTGTGAATTTCTTTAATATAATATACACTATAATGCGTAAGACAGATACCGATCGTAGCTTTTATTTCCTCCCCTTTCCAGACAATAACATTCCACTTTAACACGTCGCATGTTTGTGTGCGTATGATTTAAAGATCATAATTATTATTTTCTTCAACGCAGCCACGTGAACCGCGACAACGACCCTTCCTGGAAAGGTTCGCCAAATTTCCTCGAGTACGGGCCATACATCACGGCCAGTTCTTTCAGCCGGAAGATTTCCAGCGGTATCGAGCGGAACTCTTTAGTCCCGTGGGATTACGGGGAAGTGACATGGCTGCGAGATCCTTCGTGGCCACATGCAAATGCACGTTGGGGATACGCGCAAAGACATAGCACGTCAGGTGCACGCCTTTAGATTCCTGCTGAGTCAGAAGCGCCAGCAGGAACGGGCTTGAAGTAGCGGAGAGGGTTGAAGTCGGGACGGAAGGGGGAACGAATATTAAAGATTAAGCACGAGGCACGCAGATTAGCGTGCTAATACACTTGTTCTTTGCGACCGGCCGGACCGGCGCGGCGCGCGGCCAGGCGACCGATTGTGTCGCAGAAACGAATGGCCTCCACGATAAGGGAGACGAAGTGCTTTTCGTCAGGTCAGTCGGCGAGTTTTTAGAGCACCGGGCCCTGTCAGGACGATACACTGGCAAAATCAACGACCCTCGGTTTCCTCAGGACACCTCCGATCGCGACTCCTCGTCCATCATGACGCGAGCCTCTACTACTCGAGATCGGGCGAGGAGTTTTACCTCGGCGCGTTAAGCATGCACTTATGTATAAAGGTATTTAATTAGATTTATGATAATTTTTTGATAGTTTATATTAGCATTTCTTAATATCATCGTTTCCGTTTCGCGCAGATTGTACATGCTCTGATTATACTGTTCAACAAAAAAACAAGTGCACAAGAATGAAGATAATCGTTTCTCGTAGTCTGTCAGATGCTGAATACGATTTCGTTTACTAAATTGCTCTATCACGTTGCAGCTTTGAGAAATTTGTGATTAAAGTTGCAAAAAAAGTTGTTGGTACCTATATATTTTGGTATATTATAACTACAATATGTGTGACTGGAGAAATTCTGCAATCAAAATTAAATTATTAATATTCTCAATTTTTAAAAGGAATTTCTCGTATCAATTATGATTATTAAAGAATTTATGATTAATAGGGTTTATTGCGTCAAAGTTGTGACTTAAATAAGTATGTTATTAAGAATCTACCAAATATTTCTTAAGTATATTATTTAAACTCAGCAACAAATAGAGTTCTATATATAAAATGCAATATATACAATATCTCTGCATAAACTCCTTTCGAAAGATTTGTCTCACAAGAAAAATATTCTCTTCCTGTTTACATAATAAGAGCTTAATTAATTAGCTTAACAACGTAATTTGAAAAACGTATTATTAGACGTTATACTTCTTTCGCAATGCAGACATTTAGTAATTTATGTATGTTTTATCCACTTTAAGTGAAAGAGATGCACAGATGGCTATAAAATATCTACATAAACATGGCTACATAAATACTATTCTCACATTTCATGTTTCCTAAGGGATTCTTACTTGCCTATTCCAGTGGTTTCATTGTATTTGCTTTTGTGATTTGCGATTTACACATATTTGCTAATTATTCTTTACTTTGCTAAATAGCTTTTAGCTTTACGCGAGTGTAGCTATTAATTGTAAGTAACAAGTGCGACATGCAATTTATATATTTGTATTATATGTTTCTTTGCTGCATGTATTTGTATTACATGTTTCTTGCAGTGGAATGTACATAACTCAGATGAGTAAGATAAATAAAGATAATTGCATACATAAAACAAACATGGAACATTTTTTGTATTTTGCAAGTTTTTTTAAAGTGTTTAAAATTTTATCAGTATTTTCTAGTCTTCGAAAATAATAGGACGAAAATATTATGATAATAATACTTAATACATAATTAGATTTATCTATATTTTAATTACTTTAATGATAAAAAGATCATAGATAATTAATTTTTAAGGAATGAAGTCGATTTTTCGGCTTTGAACCGTGTATGCAGAAAAATATTTTATATACAAGTATTTGAAATTGCTGAATGAAAATATGATGTAAGAATCAGGATTAAATATTCATATAATTATATAAAATGACAGTTTAAAGGGGACAACATATTTACATGCAAAAATTTTTCTTATGAGTATTTAGTAGTTTTGCACTTTTTAACTTTGAAATATATTTTTATAATAATATTTCGCGTAAAATAACTTTGTATTTTATATTTATTATTTAATATTCAATGTAAAAAATAATTTGAACAATATGAATGTGTAATGAAAATTTTCTATACTTATTAACGTTTTAGATGGAAAGTCAATTTTTCGTCGAATAACTTTGGCTTAAATATTAAAGTTCATAACCGGAAACTATAAAAATTACAAGAAAAAAGCCTGTCCGTTCTCTAAAGATTAGATGTGCAAGAGTGCATTTTATTATTTTTATTAAATTAATAATTAATTCACAATTTTATTATTACAATCAAAATCGATTTGAAATTGTATTTTAGATCAAGATAAATAAAGTTGCAAGACGATTATTTATACGATATATTTAATCGCATAATTAGGAAACAGTTTCAAAAAAAGAAAATTGCTCTGTAAAAATTAAAAACTATATGTTACGAGGAATTTTTTTGGGAACACAAAGATATTGTTTTCATCTTTCTCAACTCGAGGATAAGAAAAGGCATCAGGTTTTCCCGTAAATCAACGATAACGCGAACGAGGGTGTACCTCCCGGGTAACTTTCGCTC
This sequence comes from Tetramorium bicarinatum, assembly GCA_928718305.1. NCBI lineage: Eukaryota > Metazoa > Arthropoda > Insecta > Hymenoptera > Formicidae > Tetramorium > Tetramorium bicarinatum. The sequence goes on from OV788325.1 coordinate 23,211,437, forward strand.
CGGCAACGCGAACGACAGATCGGAGGAAACGTTGATTGTGTTCGACGTGGAGTTAATGCGCGGTCTGGTCCGCGATGTGTGCGAGAGGAGAAAGAGAGACTATTAACCCGTCCGTCCGGCTGACGAACGATCGCGGGCGCGTATCGCCGATTGCGAATTTACGGGAGCGCACCCCAATTACCGTCCCCGTTTCTGCATACCGGTTGTCCGGCGTCGTCGTTGTCGGGGGAAAAACGTCACAATGTCGGCATCGCCGGCGCGGCCGCGCCGTTGCACGTGGGTGAACGTGTATCGCCGGGGATCTTTTATGGTGCACCACGCACCGTGCAAGGTCGCATTATATACCCTCCCTCTCCCCCTTTCTTTCGCTCTGCCTCTTTGTCTTTCTCTCTCTCTCTCTCTCTTTCTATTCGCCGCATGATATTGCCACACGGGGATGATTACAGGTATTACCTGAGCCACGATACACCGCTCACCGCGTATAGATACACCCACTTATCGATGCTTGGACGTGTGCTCGACCACACAGAATTCGGAAGCCATCAGATCTTCATGATACTTAATGCAGACGCGATACTAAGGGCTTTCGATTAGGACTGACACGTTCAGATTTCTCAGTTTTTTCATGCTACGTAGTTAAGATAAAGACATACTTTTCGCTAATCAAATTAAGAAGAAATTATAAACGGTTACAATTTTGAATAAAAATTCTATTATAAACATTTTGTATTATATGAAGCATAAGTGATTTTTTTATATAATCTGTAACTTACGTATTTTTTAGAAATGATATTATAGTTTGCAGTATATATGCTACATCTATATTTGAATTATTGATTAAGATGTGTTTTCTGCATTGAAAAAAATTCTGGTTAAAAACGCACGAATCAGAAAAATTTTGTAGGATTGATCAAATATTCTGGTTATTGTACGTTACAAAATATTGAGTTCCATTATAAGAACTAGAATATTTGATCAATCCTACAAGATTTTCTGATTCGTCCGTTTTTAATCAGAATTTTTTTTCTGTAGAATTTCATAACTCACAAAGTTAGTGCTATTTCAATAAAAGTAGTACGCATTATTAGTTCCCTATAAATAAGGTGTATAAATAGATTTCTGTTGTGGATAACCCGTGTAACCTTTTCTCATTAATCAGTATGGATAACGAGTTACATAAGCGAATCTTGCAATTCGCGAATTATGAAGCACATTCTTAACAATGCTCGGCCTCGTAATCTTTTAATCTTTTTACTGATTCCTTTGTTTATAACTTATTTAAAAACTTATACTAATCTTATGCCTTTATCCTTTCTATTGTCGTAGTTAATAGGCTTTATTATTACAAACAAGATCAAGAAAATAATTTTAGAGCAGTTTTGACGAGATTTCCTATTCAAACAGACGACGATTTTTAATTATATCTTAATTAGAGAATAATTTCTCGAAATGAAAAGCTACGCGCGCAAGTTCGGTCGCGGGTTGAAAGCGTCATTGGCGCGCTTCCATTTCCTCTTTTTTTTTTTATTTCCATACAAATTCCAACGTATGATCTGATACCCCGACGAGGAGGAGGGCGGCGGTCAGACACACCGGGAGTTTTTATCGAGTCCGGCGGCGGGCAGGAGAGTTTTGCAGGCGCTCTTTAGTGCTCGGCGCCGCGCACACAGCCATGACGCACGCGGCCGCGTATATATACACACGTTGACCGTATATAAAGTAATCCGTCAGACAGAAGCGGGGTGATAATGCATGAGCGCGGTGGCCCCGCCCTATCCCTGTAACCGCGATAAAATCTCTCATTACGCAACGAGACGGACCCTCTGCCGCTAGACTGTTATCCTTAGACGGGCAACTCCAATAAAGCATACGTATGTGGAAATTTATTTTTGTTTTCGCCGCGCCGACCGGTCAATCTTTCTCAGGAATCGACGAGCGTTCAACTGGCGTGCGCCGCGATACGGTCGCGCTTTTATAAAGAGGAAAAAAAAAAGAATATCCGAATACCTGGGGCTCTCTCGCGCACAAAGCCAGCAGCGAGGGTGTGGTTGCCGCTGCATATGTAAAACGGAAATATTCGTCATTGCGGATATCAGCGCGCGACAAGTCATCAAGGGCTCGTGTGCGCTCTCCGCGAGTGATTTATGCAAATAGGGAACAATGTTTAAAAAGTTCCCTTACGCCAAAGAGATTTCTTTACGCTGGTTTCTTCAGTCGCTTCATCCCCGGGATCTCGTTGAGATTTGCTTTATATCTTTCTTTGATTCGTAACTCAGATAGAACGAGAAATCACAGAGAAGTCAAAATGATATCAAAATGACTCCAAAATGTCATTGTTATGTTATTTTATCATTAGCGTTATTTTGATGTCATAATTTTTGTTCTATCTGAGAAGCGACAGCGTCACTCGGGGGGAACAACTTACAGCGTATTCATCAGAATTCATAAGCAACAGAAAACATATTCTCCTTGATGACACTTTGGCCTGGTATTCGCTACTATGATAACGCACAACGCGGAGTACGCGGGGTGCAATTACGACAGATTACACGTTGCGCGACACAATGTGTTCGTAGAATACAACGTTGAACACTACACACGTCGCGGCTATGTGTGCGACGCAGCACAATTTGAACCCATCGCTAATTAGCTCGCTAATAGTGAGTCATCGCCGAATCATTAGATTACGTCACGGTAGCGACATTCTTCTCCGTTCGGCTTCGCACCGGGTATTTTGTTTCATTACGAGTGCCAATCTGTGCTTTTTTTTATAATGACAGGAGCGATCTCTTCAGCAGTTCCTCCCGAGTCACGTGAAACGTTCGTTTACTGCAATCTCAGCCGGGAAGCACGTCGTCAAGAAGAAAACTTTTCTTTTTTTTTTATAGCCTAGATGCTAAGAATAACGTTATAGATCTGGGACATCCCTCGCAGATACGCGCCTCAATGTTATAAAAAAACGTTATAAGAACAGGTTGTCATCGATGTGTCCTCCATACTCTCTTCCCGTTTTGTCGCGCGAAAACATTTCGCCAGGATAAGACGCCAGCACGAGCGCGTGATCTTGTAAACCGAACATCAGTCTCCTCTCCGCAATTTCGTGGCGACAGATATATGTCGTCGAGCTAATTACTTCGGTCACGCATTACGCACAACGTGATTTGCTCTATTGCTAATGAAACTTGCACCGGCCTCTCGCGAATCAACCCGGGAGCTGCTCAAAAGTACACGTGTAATTACGCTTGATGTCTCCCATTGATTCCAAACAAACTTTTCATCGCCGAGACCAGTTTCTGGAAGCACTTTGCGAAGTACGTTTCCTCGTATGCTTTACGATATTATTTAGTGGTTGCCTAGAAGCTATTTAACAGTCGGCAGAAAGTCGGCAAATTGTACTGAGAGAAAAAAAAATAGTTGCAGAAATTATAATATCACTATAATTTATAGTTATTTTTGAACCTCAACCACATTTTTATAGTTATTCAAACAATGTAAATTATGATTGATTAACATTTTATTAGTTCTCATAATCATAATTTGATCCATGCAACTTATAATATGGTTGTTATTAATCAAAATGAGATTTTCATTTAGTAAGATTCTTATGTGCTATAAAATAATGTAATAGTAACCAGAATTGGCATCACTATGAGCATACGATTATTATATTACCAATATTATAGTAATAACTACTATGAAAATAATATTCTTGACTATAATTATTTTACTGTGCAATTGTAGTCGCAAATATCACACACTTTCAGTACATCGGTAAATTCCGCTATATATATTTGCGCCTCAGAATTTTAATATTCGATCTTAAATTAAGAATATGAAAGCCATGCTAAAAATATTTAGCATGGCTTTCACATTCTTAATTTATTAATTTGTCTTATTTGGCGTAATATCCTTAATTCGTCTTATTTGGCGCGAATCTCTCTCTGCGATTTTTTTTTTTAATTTAGATTCTGTTTCATTATCACGAATATTTCAAATATCGTCTGTTCTTGCTTTTCTGTCTTTCTACTATTATGTGTCGCTTTTCTCTCAGCCTGATAGAAGCCAGTGACAATGTACTCGCGCGCTATGTTCCTCACTGACAATAATTACGGATATTATCTAATCATCATGAGATGTATCTGACCCTGAACCCATGAGAAATCCGTAAGTCTCGTATAATGCAACGTCGACGGCTGTAACTATACCTACATCGACATAGCGGTGACGATGACGCGAACGATGTACGGCTGCATTATTATGCGTCACACTTCCGGTCCCAGATTACGACTCTCGAGTATTACCTTGACACGGTCCTATCGACGACTGCTTGTCGATGATTCCGCATTTGCGCGCATTAATTTGCCTCGACAATGAATATTGAATAGACAACATATTAATAACTTCGGTTGCGCCAATTTATATAACAAAAACTTTTTTGTTTTAAAATGAGAAAGCTCGTTATCCAGTGCTACCTTCTTTCATTCTTTAAATATTTAAAAATGGAAAAAGAAACAGTATATTTAAACAAAATTGGGAATGTAAATGATTTTGAGCCGATATTTCCAATTTCTTGATAAGTAAAATAATAGTTAAATTATACGTTTGTCTTTGTTTTATCTTCAAGTTCAGCCGTATTAACTATCCGATTTACTATCAGCTGGCTTACCAAGAAGTTGAAAAAACCGGCCCTTTATATCACAAGAGAAATATGTTTCAAATAAAAACTGAAGAATATAAAAAATGATTCTGTATCATAAAAAAAAAGATATTTTAAATAATAAATAAAAGATGATTTAGCATCATGAAGAAAAAGATGTTTTAGTCCAATTTTCAATTAACATCTCCAACGATACGCGCGCAGAAAATCACGCGTGAGTCAAGCTCGAAATGTCTCCATCGTACATTCCCGAGCTGGAGATCACGGCGCGCCGGTAGCGCGGCGCATTTTTCAGGCGGCCGACGTTCCTCCGAAGGGCAAATCACATTATAATTAGCGCGTACATCTGTAGATATAGTACGGCAAATTGTATTAATGCATTCCGCCGTGGGGTTCTCTCTCTTTATCTAAGACCGCTACGCCGTACACTACGGCGCGTATCCTACGGGGCCCAGCTGTCGGCCGTCTAAGCGCGGTGTATACTGCCCGGCGACACGACACCGTCATTTATCACCGCTGTGCCTCGTGTGGGTTTTCTGCATTACTTAATGAGTTTCATAACCGAATTAAATTTTCGGCCCGCGCGCGACGAGTTGGCCCGAAGCGGGCAGGGCGGGTCTCCGCTTCGCGAGTACGGGCGACTATACGCGGCACGAGGATAGAGAGAGACAGAGAGGGAGAGAGAAAGAGAGTGACGAGCATCGTTAGAGGCCGCACTATGGTATTAAATTTGCAAGATTAATCTGTGCCGCCATTAGCCCGGGTGTTCCTGTCGTAGCCGTCGCTCTAAACCGGGCAGGTGTGTTTTGCGGACGTGGATACGCGAGCGCTCCTTCCTTTTGCGATCGCCGCGAGATCGCGCGAATAAATTCGAAACGCGATTCTTTGTTGCGGAGAATTTTCAGTGATTATTATATTTCCACGACTGAGGAGGGAGAGATTATGTTTCGGATGCAAGAGAGAGATCGCATGTAAATTCTTAAATTGATACACTGAAAAAAAATTCTGGTTAAAAACGGACGAATCAGAAAATCTTGTAGGATTGATCAAATATTCTGGTTATTATAACTTATAATAATTAGAATTTCTATTATAATAACCAGAATATTTGATAAATCCTATAATATTTGTCTGATTCGTCCGTTTTTAACCAGAATTTTTTTCAATGTACAATTTATCCTAAATAAATATATAGATGTAGAAAGATATAAACATACTTAAATATAGAAAAATACACATGATTGAAAATTTTGCTTAATAAATTGCAATTATGAATATGAATAACGAAATCTGAATGCGTTCACCATTTAACTATAAATAGATTTTTTTCAGCAGAGAAAAATTTCATAAAAAAATTAAAGACATGTTTAAAGATATGTGTTTTTTTCATAAAAGATAAACGATTATCCAATTATTTTGCAAGGAGATTACATCAACAATTAAATTAAAAAATCAAACTAAATATTGAAGGCAATCAAGCACTTTACTTGCTCGAGTTCTTCACACGATTCAATCTAAAATTCTCAATAAATTCTATTGCAATTTTGCTATGTTGCCACTATATAGAGAAAATCAATGTTATAGTGAATTAATAACTGCATATACGAGGATTAAAAATAATATCAATCATTTAAAATTATAGCGTGTTAAGTACAGGATTGTTTTAGTTGCTCGACTAATAACAAGCTAATACTAAATTATTCGATACCAAACATATGCTTGCGTACGCATGATTAGATTAGATGGCAGAACGCCGATCTAATGTCGATAAAATCTGTAATTGCGCGTTGGTGCTAGAATCACTAGCGATCGCGCGTTAGAACAAGTTAAAGCTGTTCGTTTTTTATTCGAGACGACTGCCGCGTATGCTGCAGCAGCACTTAATGATACGTTATGCATTATGCGATTAGCAACGGTAGACACTGGGCGAAAGCTAGTCTCTTCTTTATAAAATACATTACCGAATGCCAAAATACATAAATCAATTACCAAGTTCAATAATTGGTCAGTAAATTACAGTGCGAATCATTGATTAAGAGTCGTCGTCTCAATTTACGATGGCCGATCGCCTAACAGCGCGCGTCATTAATCGGAAAGTCATCGTATCAGTTTCCCCCATCTTCACGGAGATCTCTCACGGATCCTTTTACGAATCAATCAATCTGGCGGATCGTCAGCGTCATTACTCGGCTTGATTAAGCATTGCCCGGATCGGCGGCCGTCGTTGCACTTGAGGATTACGATCGTTGTTGTTCATCTGCTAATTAAATTCGACGAAATCGGAACGAATCGATGCGTCTTCCAATTGAGTTCCAATCGAGTCGTATACGAACATATTGCGCCACGAGGCCCGAAGAGGGTTGTAGACCAGAAAATGTTTAGAACTCGCACCATGGGGAAATAGCCGGCGCATCCTACTATCTACAAAGCCAGCCAGCGAGGTTGCACATAGTCGTTAGCCGATATATTTCTCTCCGAGGACTTCGCGTGACTTTCCGTTTGTAGAGGAAAATGCAGTATTGACTGTAACTTTTATTTTTTTGCCAGGAAAAATCTTTAACAATCTACAGCTCGTCGACAATGGATTAAATTAACAAATTAGTTAGAATTTGTCAAATCTTTTAAGTCTT